>JAZGTK010000007.1:12548-389950 GCA_036877625.1 Ambastaia sidthimunki | reverse complement strand
TAAACACCATGCTTGCAGTACACCATGATTACCTAATAATTAGTTTACAAAAGCTTCCCATCTAGTGGTGAAATGTAGTAATTAAAGCACGACAGAAAATCAAAAGCTCCTTTGTGAGTGTAAGAAAAATTTACATTTCAGGCCTATGTGTACTGATTACATATTAAATCAATGCACTGCCAACTGCTAAGCACAAATAAGCCATTCACTGAAGGACCTGTAATTGCAGCAGAATGTAGAGCTTGCCTCACTTTCTTTCAATGTGGACAGAATGACATTAACAAAAGATTTTAATATCCACTCTCAATCTATTCTGTATTTCCATATACAGTTCAATAATTTTCCTGTAATGACTAGATATAGATCAAAGCGAGGCCTTTCCCTATTCCATCATAATTATATCTAATTATCCCACTTAATCTTCTATTCTCCATAAGCAAGCTCAATTTATACTACATATCTAAAAGGTTTTTATATGATTTGGACACTAATAAGCCATCAGGCAATGCTTTCAGACATAAACACACATGTTGCAAACACAGTATCTAGACAGCCTATGTGCTACTTAAGCCCACAACCACTTATACATATCTCTGAGCAATAGTCTATTATGTGATATTTGATTAGAACGCTGTTTAAGTTACGGTTTCAGTGGATGATAATTCAAATGCGTAATTTCAATCAGAAAAAATATTATCCTCCACTTTTCCCAAACATTACCAGCCTTTTTTCCCTAAAAAGCTTGTTTTTTTTAGATGGTAAATCAAGCAACTGCCTCAACAGACTCCTAAAAGTGCTTGTGAGTGACTGGCACAATAACCGTTTCTTTCCACACTGAAATCCCAGGACAGGTTACATGTTATTTCATTTCTTATACTGCAGATAAAACCCTGATAACAGTTTTTTGACCTATTGTGTTTTTTCAGTGCTACACAGCATCTGACAACAAACAACAAGGCGATACGATTCTGATGCTACAATGCATTACCAGCAGAATAAGTCTGTCATGAAAGCAAGTCTGCACAAATTCATCCCCCTGACAGTGTACAGCCATTACACAGTCAAGGTAAACAATCAAGCTAGTGGCCAGGTGCATGCAAGCTTACCATAATCCTATTATAAAGTTAATAATGGCAATATTAAACTTTATTGTGAAGATTGGTGTAATAGGTTGTCAAACACCACTGCACACTTTACAGCCTGTTATACAGCCACATTTTGGGTAATGCTGTTCTGTCCTATGGAATGCATCTATACCCAATAGAACAGGCACATTATGCAAGACCATATGCTTCCAAAGTTCCAACAGGGACTGCATTACCGTCTAATTCTGCATTGCAGGAAATGAAGGAATCAGTGCTGGCATTGAGTCTGATTAACTCTGCATGACTCCATCAATACCCCAGTGAGCTGGTCTGCTTCTCTCTCCACAGGTGAGCGTTCCCATTCCTAACCTAGCGAAAACACAACCATATATTCACAAAGTGTCCATTTATCTCCGGAGGTGAGATGGAATTGTAAGATCTGCAAGTGATGTTACACGATTATCCTCTGCATAACTAATTAATATAATTGTGTTTGAAGAATGTCAAAGAATGAGAGAGCTACTGCTGCTACTGCAATACAAACATACCATTATTTGTACTGCTAATAAAGCACACAGCAACATTAAGAGAGAGAAACAATAGAGAATGTTCGGATTAAGGGAATAAATGTAATCAAATTATCAAATTAGCACTAATTAACATTAGGGTGCTGAGTCTGACTATTAAAGCACACAAAAGTAGACCAGAAAAAAACAGCTCAACTAAACTTCTTAATTATTCTTGTGCATGCAGCACTTCCAAGACTCATGCGCCCTAAGTGCAGATAAAGACACCATCTGCTGGTAATTAGAGCTAAATAATATCAGACGTTGTAGCTAATCATTTTGACTGCAAATTTGATTAAAACTCGCATATAATTCTTGCTAGGTTTCGTTTTTCTGCGTGCAAGTTACCAGGGTAAGTCAGGAAAAAAGCAACACATTAAAACAGACTGATTATTCTTTTCCATAAACCTTGGGAAACATATAAACATAAAAAGAATAACATGCCCAGTCCTAATCTTTTATAGCTCATTTCCGTTAAATGAGAAGGAATTACTGTGTATCGCTATGGCCCGCTACAACAGCGAGGCGTTGGCCTTAATGTCTTTTTATTAGCTTAATCTCCAAATTAAATGGTGTTTGAAGCTGAAGATGCTCTCTTTTCTCCACTGTTATTACCCCCATCATCATGATCCCATTTTCCTGCCGAGACCAATTTGAATAAGACGAGAAGGCTGCCTCAAATCTGTGATGGCTGAGTGTGTGTGTGAGTGTGTGTGTATGTGTGTGATGGACCTGCAAGCGAGAGAGAGAGATTCATAATGAGGGATGCTGGGGAATTGCCCTCCTGAAAGACCTGATGTGTTTCCAGTTGGCTGCCAGCTGCCAGAAATCAAGACAAACACTGATCATTGACAGGGGATTAACACAAACAGAAACAAACATACACACTCGCACCTGAACACTCACCGAGAGATGCTTTAATGGGGGACGCTTAAAGCAAAAACTGCATTAATTAAATTAATTACAGGCATACAGACATCTTTGACTCATATATTCAATTAGTCAGCAACATGGTGTAGCTAGCAGGGGGACATTATGGATGTAATTAACACCATATTAATGTTTAAATGAGACAAAACTCCTCTCTCTCTTTCCTTAGATAGACACATAGGCCTAAGCCACTAAATAAATAAATAAAGACTACACAAATATGCTTCATCTTAAAAATAGGGGCAAGAAAAAAGATAAAACAGAAGTTTGAAAGCTTATGTATTTATACCTCCCCCCTGCTGCAGTATGTCTTCTAGATGCTACAATATATTTCTATTGAGTTTACAATAATTATCCTTTCTGTCCACGTGCTTCTGCTTTGGGATTTGGGTTTTTCTATATTTTATATAATGAGAATAACATTGTTGTATTACCTTTTATGCAGCAGATGTTCCCAGGCTTGTAGCAAATAGTTTTATCAAAGCATATGAGGTCCAAGGTGCTCAATTCAAAACTCAAGTTAGTAATTGTGAAAACTGCTTCTAACTCATCTGCAATGAGATTTGAGCTGTTAAATCAGCATTATCATTCCACAGCATAACCAGACTGAAATTAGACTGATGTAAATCTAATTATGTGACACCACCTGCCTGCATTACTTTATTAAACATGCCAAACATTGTCAGTAAATCCTGGATCATTTTTTCTTCGTTGTGTACATGGAAATGTAAAAACGTCTGTGTGATGCTGACAAGGGGACAACATGACATGACAGCACAACCAGAAACAGAATCACCTCCTCAATGTTTCATCAGAATCCAGATGCTGTTTCTCTCCTCCCTGCAGCTTAACAGCTTTGACACAGAGATACCACACAAATTTGGATTGAACAAATTGGCTCGAGACTTTGCTGTCAACATTTGGTGCGTTAACCAGAAATTGTGTGAAGAAATTACTTTGTCTTACGCTCCACATCAACAACTGTTGCTTTGATTGAAAGTTTGCACATCATCATAACTGATGCACAAACAAATGCCCTCAAGATGAGACCAGATCAGATACAACTTTATAGTAATATTCAGATATTCAGATAATATTCAGATAATCCGATACTAATATCTTATACTTAAAAAATATATTCTTAAAGCCGTTTTCAATGTATAGTTAAAAGAAATTAACTCTGAAATATTCGATGGAGTAAAAAGGCCCAGTCTTCTCCGTATTGATTCATATAATGTATTTAAACTCTATGGCAATGATCTATGGCATTCCAGCATAAAAGCAAATAATGAAAGAAAGCATCTTTCCCCATTGATTTGATATTCAAAAGAAGTCATGAATTCTAAATAAATAATAATTGCAAACAATATATAATCCCAAATATTTGTGTTACTGTACAGTAGATATTTTATGTATTTTCTGACTGATTTTATGTCACAGCTCTTTTACAGTTGATTTGTAAAGTTTTACAAATCTCACTACAAACAAAATACGTATCCATCCAACCTTTATGTTATTTTCTACTGCTGTTCAGATAAGATGAAGTTTTCTTAAATAATCAAAGACTTTAAGGGCCAGGAGAGTGTCAAAGAGCACAAAAAGCAGACATAGACCTTCGAGAGCATTGATAGTGAAACCATGACCAAGTGTATGTAGTACTGAGTGGTCTTGAGACAAAACTTAAATTTGATGAAGACTTCAGTTCTGCTACAATCAAACAAGTTACTGTCGTAAATTATCAAGGTCAGTGCATACAGTGCACATGGTTATGAATGGCCAGGCTGAAAGGTTATATTATTAACCTGCTGTCCTGCCTCACATACGGCTCACACAGCCATCAACCAGTACAATAACCACTAGTGGTCTGTGCACTCAATAGATTGCTCAAGTAGAATGTTATTAGTAATGGGTCGCTGTCTTGATTTCTGTCCCACTCAAATGGCTACTCTTCACTGGGCAGAGACTGAGCAGCCATTAATCAGCAGCCTGGCAGCTGGTGGACTAAAACTAAAGCTGTTAGATTTTTAGGGTGTGTAATGGGGATGTGATTGCTTTCAAAATCAGTCAATAAGCCTTTTCACAATCCATATGATATTACATCCAGCTCTGAAATGTAGGGTAAGCAAATTTTTGCCTGTATGCTTGAAAGTGAACGGTCATAGTTTTTATAAATATTGTATACTTTAGTATGTGTACCATCTTAAATTGTAATTATAATAATATGAGGTGGTAAATGGCAGAGTGATTGTAATGACCAGCTGTTACAGTTCATGAGTAAAACCAGGATCTACAAACTGGTGTCTTGCTATACTGCTGAACACTTCTTCAAACATTAATTCAAAACTAAAGTACTGTATATTACTATATGTTTACCATATTTAAACTAGTGATTTTGTATTAACCAGTTTGATTAACCAATAAAAGCGTGCAATTGGAGGAGCTGGATGTACTTTTAGAATAAAAGTAGGCCTAACTGTGTTAACTGCTAGTTACACAGGTTTGTAAGCGCAGAATGAAACCATATAATGCACTTTCATGACATGACACAATAACGTTTTTATTAATACCTAGGAATTGTTTGAGGGCTGTTTACTTAAGCTATTAATGGTGAATTATACATTAAAAATAACAACAATTCATTATCAATTAAACAGTAATTGATAAAGGGAGAAAGGGTGTTTCCCCTGACTGGTGTTGTGAAAGGCATAACTGAATTTTGAAATAAACATTTTTGAGAGAAAAATCCTAATTTTTTCAAAGGGTTTTAGGAAACATGGTGGAGGACAATATAAAACCATTTATCTGTAGTTCTTTAATTTGCCCTCGGTTTTGTTTGCTAGATCCCTTTCTTTTAACGTTAAATACGCCTTCTCACAAGGAAAGCCTATTTCATCTGTTTTTACATTGCGCTGAGGCTGAGCTCTCTAGAGACCGAGACGAGGCCTTAAGTAGAACAGGTGTTCACATTTTTAAGGAAAGCGAGAGACTCTATCTTTGTCGCAGACAGAAGGCTTGAAGGGAGAAATGCTGGCCAGCAGTACAGACACGCAGCGCACGTCGGGCAGAGATCCAGTGCTCGGCAGTTGGAGACGCGGGGCCCTGTCTTCTCTTCTGTCCGGAGACAGATGTGGCGCAGCGGCGCGTAGCGCAGCAATCAGCCGTGAGTCACCTGAGCGGAATGCTGATACCGGGGAATCTGACAGCCTCTCGGGCGCTCATCATCAGCGGATGGACAGAGACCGAAAAGTGTGGCGTTACAACAAATGGCGACCTTTAAGAAGATTAATTTGTTTACCAACAAAGGTAGTGGCTGTCACCGGCTGGTGACTGTCTTGATGCTGTCAGGATGAGAGAGTTTAGTAGAGTCATCTGTTTAGTTTACCTTCTCTGTCATGTTTCATCAAAAGTTACAATATATTGGCATATTCACAGTCCAGTAAAGCTAAAGTATTATTCTACAGGAATAATACTAGCGTCAAATTAATTTTTAATTTATTATTAAACGATTTTGACAATTTCTGCATTGTTGCAAAGTAGATAAATGATTGAAAAATGATTGAATATAGATAAATAAATGATTGAAAACAGAAAAATTATCAAATACATAGAATACATAGTATTTTGCATTTTTGCATAGGGTGTACATTAGCTTTGCTAACTGTAAAAATAATTTGCCTGGAATTGTAAATTATTGGATCATTGTATTCAAATACACGGTATGTGTGGTGTATACTATGTTCCTACTTTGCTTTGTTTAGCTTTCCGTGTTTATTTATTCCACTCATTAGTTTTGCTTCAACTGTTACTGTCTTTGTGTTTCGATTTGAGTTGCTTTAGTTTATTGCTTAACAATATTTATGTACTTGTGTTCTCCAACATTTTTAGAGACATCAGAGACGTTGAACAAACTCTGTAGGCCAAACGCGTCCATCTTCTCTTATGACTTCCGCCTTAATCAACATGATAGCGGAGTTAAGCGTGTGCGTTACTCTCATACGCCCACAGAGGGCGCCAACGCTAGAGAAATAATTCATGTTGCGGATAAGCAGCACGCACAATACAGACTAGACATGACCTAAAACTGATGAAACAGAACCTAGTAGACAACTCAAATTCAGCAGCCTCATACACCCGACAGACCTTGACCAGGTATGCTACAGGACTGCGCATTTGAGAAGCTGTAAATGATTCATAAACCTCAGCGTTAGTAGGTTTTAACCCTCAAACCTCATCTTTAATTTTTTAGCAGCAAGTTGGGTTGAGTTTGTGCTAATCTCTCAGCCTGGTGTCTGTTTGCTGTGTCCAGTGAGGAGTGGATACATTAAATGATCTATTTATTATCTTGTTATTATATGCTATTCATGATTATTTACAGTTGACATGATGTGCATACTGAGGGGAGTCAGTGTGTTTGAATAAACATCACTGACTAAGACTTACCATAAAGTTGCATCATTTACCCACTTAAAAAGGCAGAAGGTAATATGCTAAGATGTCAAATTATCACCCACCTGGACTTCCTCACAATGAGCAAGTTTTCCCACCCTTTTATCCGTGTTACACTGGCAAACAGTTTGGATGAGTATGTATGTGTAGTTCAAAAAAATTCCAGTGCTTCCCTGCCCTTAGGGTCCACTGAAGAAAGAGAGCTTTCATATTTCAGCAAGGATAAAATGTGTGTACTAGGTCACAAGCTGGTGTTGTGTTACCTGTATCCTAGCAATGCACATAATGGGAGACCACACTGATAGACAACTTTTACAACACTATCATGCTCATGAAAATATGTTTCCAGAATAAATCATCACAGTTGAATTCCTGGTTTTCATGTATATATTTATTAAAAATTCAACTTTTTTTCTCATAGCAAACTTTAAGGATAGAGAAATAATTAGGATGGTATAATTATACAAGGAAAATATTTAACAAATGTCAAGCACAATGATCATCACTAAGCCACAAAATCACTGAAAATGAGAGGCTAACACAAGCACAATAAATGCACATTACTTAAAATATATTCAACAATTTGTTGAGAAAATGAGACTTGATTTTTCCTCTTAAAGAAAACAGTTAAACATTTGCTTATACGGAGAATACATCCATCATTTCCTGAATAATATCAGTACCTTCTACTTTGTCTTTGCCAGATGACATTAAGATGGTATAAATACATTTCAATGAATCCTACTCATATACACTGACTTTATTAAAGTCTTGGAGCGTCTAGAAATCACACAGTCCTTATAGACACGGATGCAAACAGATGTTATCTTTTCTAATGTCTGTTAAGTATATAATGCACCTAAACGTTGCATTTTTACCTTCATTATTCCTTTAGAAGACATCAGAACACCTAGATTTCAAAACGTCATGCAGAGTTTGCACCTCATTACAAAAACATCAAACAGAACTAACTGAAAATACTGAAAATACAAGATCTAACTTCCACAAAGCCCATTTCCCTTCATAAAGCCCTTCCCCATATTCTATGAACATCTGATGTATAAAAATACAGGAAAAACATTAAGACCCTGGCGGCAGTAGTGCCCGCTTTCAGCAATTACAAACATGGAGGTAAGAGCATTAACTTTCCCATCCCTCTTCTGAAAAAAATATTTGATAGGAAAATAGAGTCTACAGTACAAATGGCATGAGTTTCCGAAAATAGGCATGCATTAGCAATTTATCAGACATATTTACAGAGTCAGTTAAGGTGGACCAACATTGGACAACTCATTTATTTAATCTTTATGGATAACGGTGTATAATTCTGTAAGTACTACGTACAGACTACATATTCTTGATGCCAAGGCACACTCATTCAGTGTCATTTCTGGAGAACTTAAAAGAGAGCATGAGAACCTACAGATATGCTTATGATGTATATAAAGACCACAGGGTATTAGCCAACATCTTCACTGATTTAAGTCTTTAAGAAAATTTGTATATACCAAAATTGTGCTCACTTCACAGTACACAAAATTACGTAATGCCCATTTAAGGTTTTTCTAAATCCACCAAAGCATAAAAAGGAAATTGCTTTTCCACAACTGACAAAGTGATGATACAGTCCAACAACATCTCTCATCCATATCTCCAGACCTTGAAGAGCTTCTCAACCACTCGCCAAGAGCATTAGGGGATCAAAAATGAAAAGCTACAAAACACATGGAAAGAGTTACATGTCCTTCAACAGAACAGTAATTCATGTTTTTCACTTTATACATGCAGAACCTCACTGTCACTGTGGATGGCTGTTTCACACAGACTAAAATCCAGAAGCGTATCCAGAAGCGTAGACAACATATCCAGAAGCGTAGACAACACTTTTACATAAACTATTGTGTGGAAATATAAAGATGACCAAGTTATATATTCTGTGCAGTTAACTGTAAAAAACTGAATGTGCTATGAAAGTGGTTGGAAAACCTGATAATAACAGCAACAGTATGTGGCTTATTAATGTTTGAATACACGTGGGGAAATTAACAATCATCATGTTTTTGTCTTATAAGGACGGTCAGGACCTCTTGAACGGGGTCATATGGATTTGCACTACAAAACAAATATGACATGAGCCATGATGTCATTATTTTGATAAAACTTAGACAATGAGGAAAAAAAATAAAAAGTTTAACTAATATTTTGAAAAGATTTCACTTAAAAATGCACTTTATGTTTCTAAAAATAATCAATAATCTAATACACAACATAACGGCCACATAAAAGATAAGAGCGATCTTACATACACATGCTATATAACAAATATATCATAAACTGCAATATTTTTATAAGAAGTATATACACATTGACAATCCACTCCAAACCAAGACAGAAGTGCTACCAAGTCTGTGTAGATAGGCTGTGAAACCCACTGGCCATTCAGGTCTTCAGCCTTCGATTCCTGAAGGAACTTGTTTCCGGATCTCTTGGTTTGTACATGTTGTGTTTGTTGAGAGAGAGTTTTTCCTATGAAACGCTAGAGCAGCGGATAGAAGGGGATCCCATCTGAGTGAGAACTTTGTCCAGCCACTGCAAAGGGCCGTTCAGGTGCAGTTCTATCCAGCAGGGGGTGCTGGTCACTGTCTGCCGCCTGACAGCATTACAGACAGATGAAGATGAAAGACGAGGTAAGGAAAAGTGATAAAAGAAACAGTAATGTTAAAAAGTAATTGGACACTTAAGACTATAGACCTTTTTGCAGAACTACACTTTTAGAGCTATTTTGACATTTATATTCAATCAGCTAATTTTTGGTAGATATATGAAATCAGTTCCCCTGAAATTCACACAGATACCCTAGCAGAGAATTAACAGGCTGGTAAACAGAAAGAGCAAAATACTTTTTGTCATAATTCATGCTGTTCTCTTCATGTCACCTGAATTGATATTTTATCCTTTAATGCAACATTTAATTTATTAAAACGTTTATGCATTATGTATGGTTTACCTGTCCAAGTACTTTTTGGGGTCACTGTATGATCACACAAAATGCATATTAAACATTATTTTATTACTTTAAACCAATTACTTTGATTTAAATAAAAATAAAAATTAAAAATTGTTTTTGGATTCATAAAAATTGTCCATTAATATCCTTTACTGTGTATTACTGACAAAAGACAGTTCAGGGTAAAGCTGGTTTGCCTGGGTATGAACTCTGTGTGTAAACTGCTGTTCCCAGTTCAGATCTGCTGTGGTCCCTCACAGGGACAATCCATACTGCCAAACACACTTACATTCCACAATGCTTACACAACGCTAGTCTCAGTCCCCCTCGCGTGCAGGCACACACACACACAAACACACACACGTGAGCAAGCTTAGTCCTGGAACCCTCATACATGACACTTTTCACGTTTCACTCCTCACTGAGAGCTCCACAAATCCTTGCTCCCACATACACACGTGCAAGTTTCTGTCCTGTATGAATTACAGTCACAGCACTGGGAGGATCACACTGACAAATGAGTAATTGGGCTGCAATCTGTTTGATATATATTCGGTACAGCTTTATCCAACAATGACGTGCCTGCCCGCTGCTTCTTCTATCAAAAGTCTGACTGTCTTTCACTTTTCGATATGGATTTCAGACTGTTTACAAGCTTGTGCTGATTGTGTAATATAGCTTAAAAGCAGATCACAACCTCCACTGGTCTACAGAGTAAAGCAGAAAGAAAAAAAGATTATGAGTTGTGGAAAAAGAGAAGTGGGAGTCAAAAAGTGGAGTGAGTGAAGAAGTGAAAGAGGAAGGCTCTTCCAAAACACAGGATTAAGCTCATCTATTCAGGTACTGTAGAATTAATTTAAATGTCAGGTTTAGGAGAGACAGTATAAGATATGAAACTGAAGGTAATGAATAGAATTGGGGAGAGGGTGACTGTGAACTCTAGTGTAGTTATGAACCAATGAAGGAACCCAGGTGACAAAGGACTGAGAATCTGAAGTTGCTTTGCTTGCGGTCTTACATCATCTGATGGTGATATCTACTGGGGTATAAATAAAGGTACAAACATAATAAACCTCTCAATTGTAGCAACAGGGAGAGTTTGTTTAAGCACTCAGAAAGCAAAGCTGGATGTGGATGGGTAAGACAGAAGAAGAAAGACAAAGAGAGAGAAACAGGGAGAAAGAGAGTGAAACCTGACACAGCTGAGATTGTGCCTCCACAAGCCAAGCTGTCTGGAAACCACAGCCCCACTCTCTCACATCAGTCGTACTCTTTCCCACTCTCTCTCTCTCTGTGGATGTCACCGGTCAAAACCCACAACTGCTTCTGATTAGGGTCTTGGTTCTTTGAGCTCAAACAATGAAGTTACTTACAAGAGCAGGAGGGGGAAGACAGAGAAAGAAACCAGGAAACTCTGAGACTTTTGAAGCACACCATATGTGCGTTTGTTTGGTGTGGCATGATTTGCTGGTGCAGACCTAACAGTTTATATGACAGTCACGCTGAGCTGGTGGAAACCAGGTTGTCATGCTGCGTCAGAGCTCCTCACCACAGCATGCCAGACTGGGCTGAACATGTACCTTAGCCAATTAGATCCTGCCATAATCCCACAGGTCTGCTGACTGCTTCAGGCACTAATACGGTTACTCACATTACAATATCTTGTGTCAGATACTCTGACACTCCCTTTTATTATTATACATCACGTTCAAATTGCTAAAGGCTTCCTTTATTATGCATTTGTTAAAATTACTGTTATTGTCACAATCCAGTTGTTTATTCAAATCACTAGCACAAGTACTTGGTTTATACAATTGCGAAGACATTACGTGTAAATGTAAAGAAAGGTAAACTAAACAAATGAAGCAGTTGTAGTATTTCAGTCAGTCAGATACTCATGACAGATACGCATGATCCTGTCTGCACACATGAAGTGTTAACCTAACATTGTCTTAACTTATAAAAGAAGGATGGGTGGCTTCTGTGGTTTTGGGTAACACCACTTCACAAGTGATGTAAAACTCTTTGAACTAGTCAAAACAAGGCTTTCTTCTCAGGAGTGACAAAATGAGAGAAATAGAGGAAGTGAGGTGGTTGTTGTACCTGTACTCTGCTCCCCAGCCCTTCACGAAGCTCATACGAATGGTGCACATACGAGTGAGCTGATACACGGCCTCAAAGCCCTGATTCACAGACTGAGCCAACAGAGCTGCAAACTCCTGATTATTAAAGATCTTCAGATTACAGCCTAAGTGGAAACAAACAGGTTTAAAGTTCACATAATCAAAATCCACCACAACAATTATAATGACAAACTGCATTTAGCTGAATGTCATGACACTATAAGAAGTGTAGGTCGGGTTCATTGTTGACAAGCAGTGTTTACTGATGGCCTCTCAGACTCAATTACCTGGTGGGATTTTGCAGACGGTAGCAGGATGCCAGCCGTAACGCTGGTTACAGTTGGGACTCTGAACAAATATGGCGCTGTCACTTAGACACTCTGCAAATACCTCACCACCAATATAGTATAAACGCACACCCCGACCTGCAAAAAGCCATCAAAAACTTACACCCAAATTATCTGTAATCTAGTGAAAAGTGAATAGATACAAAATAATGATTTTAAGGCTACATGCACAACACATTCAAATTCTATATATATTGAATGTTGTGAGATGAAAGGCAGTCTAAGGAATGAGTAATTGAGACAGATGTGTGTACCGATGTGTCTGCGCGTGAGCTCCACAGCTGCATTGCGGTTGACATTGGACAGCAGGCCCAGGCAGAAGCGCTCAGAGTTGGAGGGGTCTGTGAAGCCGTCTACAGTCAAGGAAGGCTGAGAAGCATGAAAAGTTTCACCGACTCTCTGGTTCAGCTCATAATATGAGATGGAGCACCAGAAGGCTGGTTCACAGTACGTCACTGGCTGGAGATCTGAGATACAGAGACAGAGAATAGAACAAAGAAAGGTGAGAATCCCACAGGCCCAGACATACACATCAAGAGGCAATGGAAAAGAAGTACAGAGAAGAGGGGGAAAAGTCAGGAAAAGAAAAACAAACAAATGGGTGGAGATAGAGAATACCTAAGAGACAGAGAGCATGAGGGCTGGGAACTGACGACACTGTGATGTCAACAGTAAGCGACAGTTCCCAGAAATAAAGGCTGGAACGTGGAAATACCATCATCACTTGGACTTAAAACTGCAGAAAATTACAGGCTTACGGCACGAGCCTTTCTTCCTGACACACACACCACTGCTCTGTAGAGAAGAAATCGCTTTGGGATCTGGGCTGTCTGCAAAAGCACAATCTGATGCAAAAAGAAACTGCAGTCCCCTCCCTTGCTATGATGGTAACTGACAGGATGTTGTTCTGAATGTTTAGCATGGGCGGTTTGTCCAAGTTGTTTGGGGGCCATACAAACAATACAGTCAACAATTCATTTCCTCCAGACTGAAAACACATTTCTACAAATTCTCATGCACACAAAAGTAAACAAGTAATCAAAATATGCACACACTCAAAGTAGAAACATATGATGAAGCATGGAAATTGTAAGTAATTTAATGGTTTTGATTCTGATTGTGATTCTGTTAACAATTGTTTATTATTTAAATTGTAATTTGTCCTAACTATATAGTTAAATATATCAAACAAATGCTAGTTTTCAGTAAGGTACAATTTTAACAAAACTATGTTGTTCTAAATGTGAACCTGAGTGTTCCTTAACTGAGCTTAACTGAGCATTAGCAGCGCAAAGGTTGTAGGTTCGATTCCCAGAGAGCACATACTAATAGTGTATACCTCGAATACAATGTAAGTAACTTTAAATAAAAGAAACTGGCAAAACGACACATTGTAATATGAACAACCAGTCTGTAATTATGAGTCTCAAGTGAACATAACAGTTCTTGAGCTTCATCTTGAGTCCAGATGAAAGAAAAGACCAGCAGTTCAGTGAGTAAGTCAAAAACTAACTTAGTCCATGAGTGTCATTATTCTGATTACAGCTGATAAAATCACAAGTCTGAGACTAAGCAGGTGTCATGAAAATCATATTTAAAAATTAAACAGTTCCCCAAACATACATAAAATATTCTCAAACAATGTTCATAAACAGTTGGAATTACCTAAGTTATTGTGGGCAGGTGACACAGGGTTCGGTGAAAGATTTGGAGAACCTATAAAAGAAATGGACAGATCAATGATAAATAAATGTACAAAACAAGACAAATTCACTTTTTACTTAAATCACAGATAAGACTGTTTACATAAAACTTAAGCAACAATTTTGAGGATATACTACAATGTTGTCAACAAACTAGCTAATTTATATTTGTACTGTTATAAAAACATGTATCAAGACTTAGAACACTTGGAACATCTGTTAACCAATCAAAATTTAAGATTTTAACAATGCGGTGATGTAACTGGCTGTTTTCAGCATCACCTGTGTCCATGCTGTGGTTCATCTGATGGTCACTGGTCTCTCCATCCTCACTGATGTAGCCTGGAGGAGGAGTTTCTGCACCACAAAAACACACAGGTTAGTGTATACAAATCCATACACACCCAAAACACAGTAATCCTGCTAATGGGTAAAAGATTAGACACAATAGCAAACATATCCAAGAAAACTGAGCAGGTTCACAATGACTCACAATGGTTTTATTTTTCTGCCCTCAGATTAAGACACCTGATTTGGAAAGCTAGGGTCAGCTCGGTTTCAGTAGCAGTATATGGAACAACACAACCCTATTACAGCCCTATTACAGTAACAGACTGCCTCTCTGAACCAAATACCATTCAGATGGAACTAATCCTGGCCAAAGCCACTTCATACAGACTTTATGGGATAATCTTCCCTTATGTATCCAAAAGCAGCCTTCAGATCAGTCCACTGTCATTCGTTTTATGTATGTCTTATGCAGCAGAGGTTAAATGTCTGTTGAGTAGAGCTACAAACAAAAAGAATGTTGCCTATTTGTCATTAAATGATTAGTCTACTAGAAAAGAAATTAGACCCTTGGGTGCAATTAAAGCGTAACTCCTGAAAGGCTTTGATTGTTTGTACCTATGCATGTGCACAATTCTTTTCGGTTTTGTCTAAATGCCTTTTCCTTTGAGGGAGTCTTCACTTGTAGCCGGTGTGTGGGTGTGTGTATGAGGCAGTGTCTGTCTGTTTGTCCTCTTTATTCTACGTCCAGCTTTCCGGTACAGCACTAGCAACACTAATGTTATGGGTTTGATTCCTAGGGAACATATACATGCATATAGCATGAAGGGACTGTCTGTCACAAAGAAAGGGGTCATGTAAATGTCCAGCAGTGTTTTATGTGTATGTTTTATTTGCTCAACACTGCCCATATCATCTGAGAACCACCCACAGCCCACCAAACCACTGGAACTGCAGCTACAGACTAAACTCGTAGTATTAGGCCTGGAAAACATTAAGGAAAAAAACTACACTTGGGATCATGCTGCTCTGTGGCAACTGAAGACGGTATTTATTTTGTGTTGGCTTTGGACTTCTCGTTTCACAGTGGGGTTCTGATGCTACTTTGTCTTTCTAACACTATTTACTTAAACTCCAAAATTAAAGTAGCGTTCACACTGCCACTGATCTTAAGTGAACCAAATGAAGTGAAGCAATATTTTCTATGATTTCCGGCAACATGAATTACCAGCAATAGATCCCATTTGAGATCAGATTTTAAAAAGATACTGATAGATAGGCAGCCCACCATTAATAGTGGAGCATCCAGCGGCAGGAATGCTACTTCTAAAAGTCACTGTATTAGTGTGTGTTTGTCTTCTACCTGGTATGTAGTTGCTCTGGGGCTCAATACCAGCAGGGAAGATGGTGTTTTCTGGGATAGAGTGACTGTAGTCATCAAGTGGAGGAAACTCACTGGGGATTTCAGTGTGACGAGGTACCAGCACTGGAGGAAGAACTACAGAGAAAGGAACCATAATGAGTCAGAGGAAAAGCTCCTGTCCCCAAACACACGTTTTAATCATTACAATGCAGTCCATATAATTGTTTTAATTAACATTCATTTTCATGCTGAATATCTTGAATAGGATCAACAACTGCCACTGCACTTAATGTTTTTCTGAATGCTTGATGTAAACGTTTTTGGCAGTGTGCATTACCTGGCGTCTCGACACGCTGGTAGTGATAGGGATTGACGCACACCTCGTCTTTTTTCGTGTGGAAGGCAAACTCACAGAGTTCAACAGCTCTGAGCTCGTGGTGAGACTGTAGGTCAGGCCAGCGCCACAGCCGACAGTAGATCACATGAGGAAGACCTTTCCTATGAGATACCTGCAAACGACCGTCCAGTGACCTGAAAGGAAAAGAACACAAATCATACAACAATTTTTGACATAATCACTGCAGCAGAAACAATCCTAGTTGCTCCTTCACTGAAATCAAATGCAGAAATACTGTGGAAATATTATAATGGGTAACAGTAAGAAACATTGCATAAAATTACTATAATCCAAACACTCAGGGCTCAAAGGGAAAATGCCAAGATATTATGCGAGACCGCAGATGAAGGAAAAGTGGCTCAATTTCCTGTTAATGTGGTGCTTTCGGTTACAGTCCACACGTGACATGAATCAGGAGAAAAAATAGGAAGTCCAAAAAAAGATTGTTTCAGAACAATGTGTGTGTGTGAGCTTAGTGCTTTAGTTTAACACTGATCAACAGCTGTTCTCCAGCTATACTAACTTCGGCTCATAAATCCATAGGAAAGCAAAAGTCAAATTCTCACACAAACGTACTGTAAATTTGTGGTGCAGGTCAGGCACATGGCAAAAGCTCTACAAAGCATGCATGTCAGAGAGTGGAAAGTGAGGTCTGCTGAGCCTTTGACACCCCTACCCGCCCCCCCTTTTTACACCCACAGAGGTTGGTCTGCCCAAGGCCTCTGTAGCTCTTTCAGCAGTTAAATATGCTTTTAATTTTTCATAGCAAAGTTTCTGCTCCACTGGCTGATTGGGAGAGGAAAAAATATATAATGATGTACAATCCAGACGCCCCATGGAGAAAGTGTGTGTATGCTGGAGCAAAAAAAACTACAGAGAGCAAAAAAGAAACAATACGCAGAAAAATCAGAAAAATAAACACAATTCTTTGTGTATTTAGGCACAAGAGAATTCACTCTATGTTAGTGACATGAGATCAGACAGGCTGTGTAGAGAAAAGCCATAAACAGTCACTTCCTTTAGTTCACACTTAACACATCCCACCAGTCAGAGATGCATTAGGACAAATGGGGATGAAAGAGTGGAAGAGAAAAATAGATGACTGAAGAGAAAAAAGCAAAATGCTCACTCAGACACTTTCTATGCTATATCCACAACATCTGCTTGCACAACCAGACTGCGTTTCTCTGAGCTCAATGTGCAAAGTAAGTACAGACACAAGTAAGACAACAACATAAAGCTGGTACGAGCAGGACAACAACAGGTGGAGGTAATATACACCAAAGACAGACAAGACAACATATCTGCATGTAAGACAATCTATACAAGAACTATACCAAACTACGTGTAGAGAACACTCCTGTCAAATGACTAACTAAACTAACAATGAAATTAAGAAAAACTTAACACTGCAAATAGCAAAAATCTTATAGTATAATTGTTTGTTTACCTGCTTCACATCTGTGTGTGTGTGTGTGTGTGTGTGTGTGTGTACTGCAGGCAAATCAACTCCGTCAGACTTTGCTTTGGAGAGCCCCATGTGGAAAAGGGAAAAGGCATAATCATGTGTTAGAATAACGCGGTGAGGGACTCAAGCAAGAGCGCAGAAAACAACCACTGGGTAAACTTCTCATGAGGCGTGTTATTCACTGACCCGCACAAAGACGACAGTTTTTCTGCAGACACAATCAAGCACATGATCAGGTCATATCAAAACACACATCACACTAACCCTATTATACACACCTACACTGTTAATCTGCACATTCAGAGGCATTTGAGCGACTAAAACATTTCCATGATGCCTATCAGTGCTGTGGCCTCCTTTAACACCCCAGTCACAGTGGAAATCAGATGGAGCCTCACAGAATCAAATACATTGATGTACCACACTGGCGTGCTGAAACACACTGTACAGTGCGGCCGTAACCTTTCATAGTGCTCTATTATACATGACTGCCAAACTGTCTGCTTGAAATATGCAAGTGCAGCTAAAGTGATGAGAGGAATGATGGGTGGGCACTAGGTCAGGACGGCTCTCCAACCTCTTGAAGAATCCAGGCCACAGATAACATTCATTGCTCTCTGCTATTTATCCCTCATACAGAAGCAGAGATATGAAAATAAAGGAAATAGGTGAGACCTTTCCTTATTGGACCTAACATTTGAACACTTTAGCCACACTTAAAAATGCTTCATAACAAAATATAGAACTAACATATGCAAGACTAAACACATGATAATATTACTTTACCAACTGGTAATTACTGGATGTACGAAGACAGTTTTCCACGCAAGTTAACACACGTGTCCCAGCAGAGTTACCGCAGGTGTCATTCATCACGTTAACTATCAACATGTTCCACTTACATCTGACAACCAGTAAATGTCCAGATATTTTAATGCTTTTTACACTTAAAATTGTTATGGTTGTTTTTGTTGCCTGTGGTTTTTTTTTGCCATAAGCAATCAGAATTTAGTTTATGACTATTTTCCACCAGCTCTCTGGCCCTTAGAATTCAACATTCTGTTTTGCTGCTGCTTCGCTTTCTTCACACGTGAAACAAGAAACAGCCGTTTGCTGCACTTGCTCATGAGCTGCAGGTTTGCGGTCGGCTTCAATATACTGTAGCTGCGCACTGACCAATCTGTCAACAACAGCTTCTTTACAAACCCAGCATTACATTGTAACAGATTCACAAAACAATACTTGCTGAAATGTGACATCTACGGTCATGACCAGACTGAAAAAATCAGGGTCCCTATATTCAATACCTTTATTTTATAGATCACTAAAAATTTAATTTTCATGTCTTGGCCTTTTATTATCTGGAAATAAATTGGCAACCAAATTGCTCTACATGGTACCACTGACTACACATACAGAATTTGCCTTATTCAGACACAATTCTGAGCTGAGATGAAAAATAACAGGTAAATTCAATTACGATCAGTGTGAAGTGGTGAAAAGTCTGTACAGACCCAGTCCTTGGGGTCTGGCCTTCATTAAATGTATTAGTCTGGATGTATTGTATTCACTGTCAGTTCTTCACTTTTCCATTACATTCCACTGCTCAATGGAGAGCGTCTGTGTCTGCTGCTGCCACGTGGGCAGAAATCATGTGAAAAGGAAGTACTGAATAACTATTGATTGAGCTGCAGAGAATAAATTAGGTCAGTAGTGAGACAGATAGAACCAACAGAAACGTGCATATGCACACACACACCCAGTCTGGAGGGCGGGTCTGGCCTGCTCTCCCCCCATCCACATGCTGGCTGTCACTTGAGTTAAGAGAGGAGTGAGATTTGGACAGGGAGAGGGGGGGAGAGAAAGAAAGCAAAGGGGGTGAAGGAGTCTGACACAGGCTGATCCATGCTGGGCTGAATTAATCTGGAGGGTGAAAAACACAGATGATGTGGGCTGCAGTATGTCTGATTTGTAAATCAGTCCAGGCATCCTGGACTTGACTGTGACACTCACACACCCTTCCACAATGCAACATCATACTCAATTTCCTGTTTATGAATAACAGTCCAGGTCTATTGTTTAAATCATTTCATGCACCTTTTACAGTTTTGCTAAAACAAAAATACAGAGATAACACAGATGACAAAGACAAACTACAGCTTTTCTACTTATTTTTTATGTACAGTACTAATTATGAATAATGTATCAAATGAACAAGACTTTGCGAAGTAACCTTTAACTTTAGTGTGTATGTGCCTTAAATCTGCAGAGCCTGTATGAGTTTCTTTAACAAAAAAACAAAAAATGAACTCAATGAACTCATGCAAATTCAATACAGAGTGAGAGTAGAGGACAAAAGCAACTTTGACGTCTATGGGACCACAACACCCAGCAGAACATACGCCTGCCCAGCCCCCACAGCCCTCCTTTAAAAACACTTTAAGACCACTACTATCCCCCCTCCTCCACCCAAACCCAGACAGCATGTAGCAGCAGAACAGACTTAATACGATATGAGACTATTCCAAACTATAATGACAGACACATACCTGATCATTAAAGTTACTGCTAAAGATAAAAGCTAAACTTAAGTTTATTATATTAGTCTATCTCAGCATATGCAGTTGCCCAACAGTAGACTGATCAAATAAAACGTCCACTGCATGTGAAGGAAACCCAACTGGGAAGGGAACTCTTACAGCCTCTGGTTACAATTAGTCTGATATTTTTTGTAATTCCACTATATATCAATATACATGCAATATCCATTTACATACAATATACTGCACATACCTGCTTTCCTTTATTTCTTGCTATCCTTTATTTCCTCATGTGATTGCACGCAAAATATGAAGTTTAACTTGTATTATTTTTTGACGGCTTTGGTTTTCCTCTCTCTGCTAAAGTCATTAAGGCCTTGCTTAAGAAAACAGAGCCCAGCAGGGGTCTCATGTGCAGGTGGTTGGATGTGGTTACAGGGGCCTGTTCTCCTCAGGGGATGACTTTAAAACTCCATCAGAAACACAACAACCATCATACAATTGCAGCAGTCCAAAATTAACATGTGCTAAATGCCAAATGCAAGTAAAACTTTGGTTTGCCAAGAAAATGAAGTTACACTCATTTGTTTAGGAACTGCAAAATAAGGCATGGTTTAAATTGCATTGTAAAACAATTGTCTAATCGTGTTAGACCTATGCTTTATCATAGTTTTAACTTTAAACAACATGCATAGTGTGTTTTAACATAGTCGACCTAAGCAAATCAAATCTCAAAGAAACATATGGCCTACTTAATTAAAGCTTTTTTGACTCTCACATGTCCTGTACTGCTATAACCGAGATGTTCTGCTGAAAAGCCAAACGTTTTTAAAATGTCATTGTCATAATTCTTTTTGTGTCATGATTGTGGTGTTGTGTGGTGATTTATTTAGACTGACTTGTGTTATGCTGCTGTAGCTGACACAATGTACCTGTGCTGCAAAAAAACGACACAATTTCCACTGTGGTAGGAACAATAAAGTATTTTGACTCATTTAAGTACTTTTATGTACAGTAATGCGAGATACAAGATTTTGTTTTTAATATGGAGTGAATGACATATTTACCTGTGATGTAGCAATCCTTCTCATTCTACCTCCCTCAGAACGTTAATTTCAAACTAACTCACTTTGTGAAATTATTGTAATTAGAGTTAAAGTCTGGGTTCCAATTAAAGGGTTATGAGAACAGAAGAAAGTGATGAAGACACAAAAAAATACAGGTATGCATGGCTTTGGAGTAACATGCTATCCCATAATGCTTTAAGAACATGTGAGTTCTGCTGTATGGACACTGATGTCTCTCCCATGTTTTTTGAGACCCATGAGTTTTTTTTCAATTAGCCTACACAAGTGAGTACAGATTACTGTAGGTTGCTTAAAACACAACAATCAGATCAAAGATGTGTTTTCAGTCTTCTGTCATCCAAGCCCATCGAGCCGTCTGGGCTAAAAGGCAGCTCATAAACCCCCATTCTGAGAAATTAAAGACTTCAGTGATTAACTTGGATCACTGTCAGTGTACATTTGTGGCAGACATTAAAGCAAGTCTCTGCAAGCTCTCAGACAAACTTCAAAACATCCTGTGCAAAGTCTACACTGGTGCTTTTCTATAAAAAACAGCTCACGACTGAAGAAGGGCTATTTTCTCACGGTGGTCAGAGGCAGTCTGAGGGTCAGCACTAGTGTTAAGGATGACAGAGTAGCACAAAGCAGTCTTGTTGTCTGCTGTACAGAGTGTCTATTATTCCAGCAGATATGGAGGCGGCACAGAGCTTTTCTAAACCTTCAACCCCAGCAGCAACCACAGACCCAGAAGCGGCCCACGCCCTCCCCTGGGCAGACAGAGCATTCCTGAGGGCTGACTAACCCCACCTCAAACAACGCACACACACAGGAGAGATGTACACAGACACACATGAGAGGAACACTCAAATACCTGCTATCAGTGCACAGACTTGCTTAGGTAGAACAACAGTGTATGTACATACACATATGCATAGTACACAATGATTGCACTTCCACAGCCCAGAGAAAAAACATGACCTCTGCACTTCTCACAGACGACAAACTGTTTCACTAATCCTCACCACAACCGCAGTCAGACTTGGCACACTCTCTCTACTCCATCAATTGAGTACTTCAGGCATGCTACTACCCTCAGCAAATCCACAAACACCTACAGACACGCTATCAGTCGAACAGGATAAACAAACAGCTTTTGTGGGCACACATATACAGTGATGAAGTTTTGAACACACAACAGTAGATGCCCACTCTGGAAAGTTTTTTCAAAGCATCACCACGACAACCACATGTATTCAAATGGCGTCTGACCGCTGTATTGTGCATCACAAATGTTTTTTAAGCCTGTTATAAGAACAGTGTCATTTTAAAAATTTTAAAAACTGACTGTGCCCTGTCAGTAAACACAGGTAAACACTGTCGTCTTTTGAATGGGTGTTTTCAGCGTTATAAAATAAACAACTTTAATGGCATTGATGAGCCAGTGCTCGTTTCATCTATGGGAAAGAAGTGCAAGCCTTCCAAAGACGATCACAACGGGCAACATAAAGAAAAAACGAAACTCAGGCGGTGGGAAAATACTGGCGATCTTTTGGGGCTTGTCATATGTATAGATCAAGAGAAACTTTTATCACAAATGATAACTTAGCAAGTGATTAGCAAGTGATAACTTGTTATTTATGGTTATATTTTTGTCCACTCTTATACAGAAAATGAGTTTTTATTTAATGAATTTTATTTAATGAAATTTATTTAATGAATGAACAGTTTAAAACAGAAATTAGTAGTTTTCATACAAACCCTTTTTTGGGAAAGAAAACACTGTTTTTCTTCAGTTTAACTATTATGGATTTATCCCGTTTTGGAACCAAGCTCTTCATATATATATATACATCTTATGTAAACGCACCCTAAAAAGTGGTCAGTTGAACCCAAAACAAACCTAATTACACGGGGTTACCTTAAGACTAGCCAGTAAGCTAATTGTTTCATCCACTCACTTAACTAGTGTATTTAGAAAATATTCAGTTTTGTATAGTCTACCATGAACAATCGCCATTATTTACCTAAACAAATGCACAAGTCTAGGTTGCTCCAGGGCTGTCCCTGTAGTAAGAGAACTTTAAGTCACTTCATATTAAGGTGTCTGTTAAAAGACTGTGACAGTTCTGAGGCCAGTTGTGCCTGTCACTTTGACTGTGTCTTTACTGTCAGTTTCTGCCATTACTTCAAAGGGTTGTCAAATTCTTTCACGCTGTTGTTCACTCTGTTACCTTCATCAGCTGTCACACAATCACTGTGAATCATTAGACAGACATACTTCCCTCAGACTCACGACAGCATTACCCTGGTCAAGACAAAACAACCTTTGACACATCAATTACAAGCCAATGACATCCAATCTCCTTGGTTTATCAAAAGCGCCTTTTAATCGCTATATACTGTAGAGTTTCAAGACGCCAGACTTAAAGCCAGACATCTCTTCAAGGCACAGACACTTTCAGTTTTATGAACAATAAACTTTATCGTCATGGCAGGGCATGTAAAATTTCTTTGTTGATAAGCAACTGTGTTTGGTTGAATGCACCCACATAATGGGCCACAGGTCTTATTCACAGTTCAGAAGCCTTTCAAATCTTTGTGAGGGGAGTTTAAAAGCAAACAAAAACTGTGAGGTGAGATACTGCTGGCATCTCACAACACGGACATGATGCAAAGGGACATGATGCAGATACACATACTACATGGACCAGACATCCTCTCAGGAAGTCTATGTGGAGACTCTGATGAGGCTTTGACAGGTGTGTGATAGGCCTGGGTCAGGAGAAGGAAGTGTGACCCTATGGCATATCTCCCTGTTTTTTTATATATCCAGCTATATACAGTTCCAATCTTATCAGCGCATGGTTTCCACAATTTCTATCTTTAAAACTCTCTCTGTGTCTCTCAATCTTCAGCAGGCTGGGACAGGCTTCCAGTGTTAGCTGCATGTGAGGGCAGGACAGGATTGTGTGGCCTGAAGCGAGTTGAGCTGAGTGTTTCACTGATAGAAAGACTACTGTCTTCAGATCTAGCTAAGGACAAAATCCTAAACTGAACACTATGTGCTTTTACTGTGTTTAAGAATACTATGGATATTAAAAATACTATACTACAACAAAATCAAACAACAAAAGTAAACTAATATTAACTTTAACCACTATGACTAAAGATGTGAAATCTGATGTTTTTTCAAAATACCACTAGAACAATTTATCTGACAATGTATGCCTTGTTCAAACTAGACGACGTTCCGTTGACTTCCATACATACACAGGTATATTCCATTGACTTCCAATGTTGTTCCACTGACTTCCATACATACACGTAAATATCGCACACTGGAAATGCAAGCTTATGGGAAAAAAAGATGTATGGCCACTAGAGGATCAAGACATCACAGCATGACCTTTTCAGAAGGAGGAAATGCTGATAAAAGTACAAGCACATTAGAATCCATAATGTGTGATACACAACACAACGCCACAGTGTGACATAATTTCCAGTTGTCCTCTATATTCACAGGGGTCTCTGTAGAAATTTTGCATTCTGAATGTCTGGTGTGGCCATGACAATATAATTTAATTAAGAAACAAGGTTATGTTTATTTTGTAAATATAGTAATGGCTGAATGGCATTTTTGGTCAAAACACAGCCTGCAACCCTTCCAGTTGTAACTATATTGAGAACATTGTATGGCTTCCAGTTCCATTGTTCTGTATGGTAACTACATTATATAAATATTATATAAAGAACTTACTACTTTTTATTAAAACATAATTGTATTAATCAAATTCATTAGGTGACATCCTTCAACAAGAAGTAGCTGGATGAATACATAACCCTAATACTGCTGGTGTCTGATGTCATAACTGCTACTATATCATATTTTAGCACAGTTAAAAAGCTGTATTGGTCATCGAGCATCCAGGACTGGAACTTTACCCAGTCATAGCAAAACTGAATGGCAAAAAACAAAAAAACAACCTCCATCACAAAGCCAGCAGCCAACACACTTATGAAAAATAACATCTACATATCCTGCACCAAATATAGCCACCATCTATAATGTAAACAATATAAATTACCTTCACAAAACCAACTAATACAACTTAACCATGTTACAGTACTCCACAGTTGTGGTCTTCACATGTTATGGTTCCTGTTCTACCAGGGAAGCACCAGTGGTTTACACCACAAAGCCAGAGGCTCAGACTTTCTCTCTTTCACCTCAGGGTGACTCAGCCTGACCTCTGGCTGTGAGCCCTCCTTTCAGTGAGATATCTGTTGTTCAAAAACAACAACCACCACAACAGCGTTGCAGGCCTAAACCGCAGCTGCTCAGCCCACCAACACCACGCAATTACACACACTTCAAACTTGGAAAGGAACACTCCAAGGAACTTTGAAAAAGGGTCTATTTATATATTTTAATTATAAAATGCAGTGTGATTATAAGTATTACATGTAGTGCGACTATAAGGTTCTTCACAGCATCTTTTAGTTTGTAATTACATCTAGTTCAACCCAATTTAGTAAACATAGCAAATTTAGTCAAGCAACCCAAATGTTTTAAACCAATGATTTTAAAAAAGACATGAAAACACTCTCTCTTAAGGCTTTCCAGCAGTTATTCTGTTGGATCTGGTTCCTTGGCCCTCACCTATAGCTACAGTACCTCTGATTATAAAGCCCTCATTTGAATGGAGAACTCTTGAGGTTTAATCATACTAAATACTGGTCTGTCAATATGGTCAAATTTTTTTAATGGTGATATCAATATATAGCAGACAGAACTGAAAACTTGCAAATGTAGGCTTCATTTTCAAACACACATTACATTTTAGCAGGTACATAATGTTTAAATACATTCAAACTAAAAGATGGATGTATGTTGTATAGAAGTACTAGTGTATAGATGCCCTCAGTCGTTTTGATGAAAAATTAAACTCTGCAGTTTTTGGTCCCAAGACTAAGTCCCAAGACTGCCCAGTAAAAGGACATACATACGCATACATATATAAGGCCAACAGTTTTTCTGTGGCTATGAGCAGGACTGCGAGCAGTTGGCCAGCATCAGGCTGTGACATAACAAGATTACCCAGTCATTGCAAAACTGAGTGAAAAAAACAAAACAACAACCTCCATCACACAGCCAGCAGTTACACACACTTACATAAACATAACATACAGTATCTGCACATCCTGCGCCAAATATACCCACCATTTAGAATGTAAACAGTGTTTACCCCAGATACAATTGCTGCAGATTAAGGTCGTGTTATATAACCTCATCAGGTAGTAAATTACGATCCTGGACAAAGAAAATGTGTTTATTGAAACCCAGAATACTATTAAGTTGCAATAAAGGACTACAAGCGTCAGGATTTGCCATTAGATACTATACGCAAACAAGTAGATAAAGGTTGCTGCACTCATGTGGTTAGAGATGCTGTTAGTGGTCTATAGTGGAAACACTCACTACCTTTTAAGAGCTGCTTTCTACATAGAAAAGGGCTTTAAATTACTGCGCTGTCTGAAGGTGTTTATGATTTACGTTAAGATCCATCTTCTCCTGGCTGCTTCTGCCAAAATCATGACAGTGAAACACCATCACCTCGCCACAAACTACTGTTTTGATAGTTAAAGTCATGAGTACGTGAGTGATGGGACTACACTCACCGCGGTATGGTGATACACTTGGTGTTGATACTCTGAGTTGTAATGGCTTTCTCCAGCTCGTCCAGCTGTCCCGTCTTCTTCAGCTTCTTCACCAGACTCTTGACGGCCTTTTCGCACCATTTCTCCTCCTGTCCGTTCTGTTCTCCCTTCTTCCAGCCCAACAGCCTCTTCACGATCGGCGGAGTAAACGGTAAAATTGACATGCTGGATTCAGTTTAACGTTCGTCTATTGCGCAGTCTCACGCAACTATGAGAGAAATGTAACACTTTTTATCGTCAACGTAATCCGAGGATGAAATATCACAATAAATGGTTCAGAGGTCTATAATAAATCAGGAGAAAGTGAGAGGGGCTTGGGACGTGACCTGGACGCTGTCTCAAGTTCAGCGCTCGTCTCAGCACACTCTGCACCCGAAATCACCTCGCGGAGTGCGCGCCACACGTCATACAACAAGCCGTTTGTATCACTCCGCACAGAAACATAGTCCCCAAAATCTTGATAACACAACACGCTCTTCGAGGGAGGGAAAGCAGATTTACTCAATTAAAGTTTTAAATGCCTTCTTTATTTCTATTATAGTGTATATCCTTGTGCAGTTACAATCTGAGATATAAAAAGTGATGTTTGATGAAGTATAAAGCTATCCGCGGTGCCATATGTGCTTCGGCTCTCTGTGACGTATTGCTGCAAGGTCTGCCGTAAATGCAAATATCGCTATAAAACTGTACATCGAGAGATTTAACTAGTTGTCGATTTTGCTGAGCAAAGTCAGACATTTGCAATGATCAGCAATAACCACAACGACAGAAATCTAATCTGAAACGTATTTTTTCTTGCAACTTCTTTAAGAACTGTTTACTGTAAGGCATAGTTGTGATAATAAGGTTTTTGGTTAGAAGTAATACTTTAGTCTAAAGATGTATGTCTGGATTTAGGAGTAAGGAGATTCCTGAACTAAACTTTCTGAACAGTTTTATGTCTCCTCTTCCTGTGCTAATGTAAATGCTCATAAAACCAGTCCAATGGCCACAATTAGACAGTGACACACAGGAAACAAGTTATGCACAAAAACCTCACTTATCACTTATAGACTCAGCGAAAGCAATTACAGTTACGAAAGAGTGACATTCTTATTTGGTCCCTCTGTCTCCCCAACCCCCACATTCACTTTCTGCCTCATTTAGAATGGGGTGATTGAGGGGGATATCCCACCGCACTGACAGGGTTTAATTCATCTGATACTGGGCATGGGCTGCTTTTTTTAGTGAGGGAGTGGGGATGAAAGACAACGCTGAGCATGCAGGAGTCCTGCCTCGACAGGACAACAACATTCAATTACACATCTCTACTGTAGAAGATATAAACATATACACAAACACACACTATACAGTTTTCCTAGACATTCATTAAGAAAGGAAAAAAATATGGGTGTTTTGGGGATAGTTGATTGAAGAGATTAAACTGCACTTCACTGTGTTCAAGACAGGTGAGCTAAACAATTGGTTAAAGTAATATTGCCTCAGAGCTTTAGAGGTCTTAAGGGGATACTGCATTATATAAAAGTATTATATTATATATAAAACAAAAAGACTCATTAAAATAAACTGAAAGTGCCTGTTGCTTTGATGTGACAGTAACAAAAAATGTTTTTACCTTACTTGTGATAGGTTGTGTTTTGTTTACACAGTATATTGTGGTCACAGACCACCACCTTTGAGAACATGCACACATACAAGCATATGCCAGAGGGAGTTTAGGTCAGAAGTGTCAAGAGAAGTGTGTGCAGTCGAGGACCAGATGTTACATATAAAATGCAAATGCAAGGGCCCGTGCTGCTTCAGTTTTACTTATATATATTAGATTGATCCTGGGACTTTTTGTCTCTCTATGCAATACTAAGCAGCACCTAATAATTGAAAGTCATCAGAAAGTCTGTTTTACATAAGCAATCAGGCAGTGATAAGATCTGTCACAAGAACCCACCCCCTGTGTATGTGTACTTATTTGTGATTAAAGGTTGGAACATCTATTTTTATACATTTGTAACAACTTTAAAATGAAGGGGTTTATAGTACAGGTCATTAGAGCCCATTGACACCCATTCAGTTAAAGTGGTGTAAGGTCACCATTGGTGCACTCTTAAAACAGTTCACTATCTGTGCTAAAAATACCCTGGACCTCAGCTCAGCATGAAACTGCCTCTTCCTTTTATCTATTTTAAAGAACGTCTCATGTATATTTTTACAGCATTTCCTTTGGGTTTTGTCCTCCCACACTGTTATGGTCAATATATACTCAAACCTGATGTAAAAATGTATTATCCCTCTCTGCACAGTGTGACACACCTCAGGAATCTAGAAGAGTATGTGCTGACACAAAATGCTTCGTTTTTCATTTTATGAAGTTTTGGCATCCCTTTTTTTATTGTAAAACTAAACATATTGTCTGAAATGTCATATTTTCTGAAATGACCAAATATTCAAACAAAATAACAAAAACATCACCTGCCTCTCTCTCCCCCTCTTTCTCTCTCTCTTTCTCTCTGTCTCTGTGTTGGTAGCATGTGGCTGGATGGGGATTATTAGTATTATCATGTGCTGCTTGACTGCAGTGACCAGCACAAGCTCAGCACCTGTTTATTCCCTCAGGCGCTTTAGCTCCAGGACAGCTGGTTTAGGGGTGTGAGGATGTATGTTTGTGTGTGCAGGAAGGGATGAAGTCCAGGGCTTGTAGTTGAGAGTATGTGGGGGCAGGGGGCAGATGGGATCTAGAGGAGAGAAGAAGGGGGATTGGGGGGTATATGTGTCTCTGTGTGCATGCATGCATTTGTCTGAAGAATTGCCTCACACAAAAGGCACAACTGTGTGAATGAGTAACGACTCTATACAATCTCATGGTTGATGGGGGTATTGTGGATGCTTGGACCCTGGGGAGCTCCAAGGTGGCAAACAAGGTCAGAGGGGGCTGAACTATATGTCCCAGTGGAGGACATGTGTTAGAAGTGATAAGATGAAGCTCATGTCTAATCAGCGGTGTTTAACACAATACTGCTACCAATGTGCTAAAGAACAGGTGGGTGATAGCATGACTCTGTTCAGCATGTCCAGCAGTACAAAAGCTGCAGGGGGGCAGGAAAGCAACATCTATTCTTAAAGGGATAGTTCACCTAAAATTGAAAATTGTCCATTATTTACTTACCCTCATCTCATTTTAAACCTGGACTTTTTTGCTTCTGAGTTGGTAACCAAACAACAGTGGCACCCATTGACCTCCATTGTATGAACACAAAACCACTAAGACATTTATCAGAATATCTGCTTTTGTGTTTCACAGAAGAAAAAAGTCATATATGTTTTGAATGACATGAGGGAGAATAAATGATGTAAATTTCAAACCAGTGTGTTAAATGTAGTGTTCTGGGACAGTGTGAGTCTAGACTTTACTGCTGAGTGAAACCATTTGTAAGAACTGTCACTAAATCATTTTGTAATGTATTACTAACATGATGACTTTATGGCAGTATGTTGTGAGTGACAGGTACAGAGAGATAAACAAATACCTCTGCCAAGAGCTATATGTGTGTGCAGGTCTGGCTATTCTTGTTAGGGCCAAATCTTTAAAAATATCCTCACAAATGAAGTAAAATGTGAAACAAAATCCAAATCTGACTTTAAATCTAATGTCATACAGGTTTGTGTGAAGGTTAGATTTAGGAAAAAATAAAATTTGTCTGGTTTGAAAACAATGGTGTGCTCGGTAATATAGTGAAACATACTGCTGAGTGTGAGTGTGTATGTCTCTGTCTGTGTGTTTACGAGCCTACCTGAGAAATTTGCAACTCCATAGGGTGTGATTAAGGCATGTTTTATTGCCAATTTAAGTATGGTGCTGCGTGGACAGCTGTCATACCATGACAGCATGGAAATTCCTGGCAGCACGGCACAAGATAATCCAAGTTTCTGCTCTTTTAAATCCATCAATGTGTCCAGACTCAGACAGATCCAAAACAGAACCCTCCTGTCATGCATAAAAACTTTAAACTCTTCTGGTAAAAGTTTTAATGCTCAATCACTGTCAGCAACACTGACAGTTTACAGAAAAAGCACATAAACATAAAGACCAACTATTTTTAATTATTCAACCTCAGTGTTGATCTATAATCTGTCAGCTATGCAGAAACAAATTAAAAGCCTCTTAATTCAACACATTGTCTTGCTTTTAACTTGCTTTCACCACAATGGCACAAATCCATTTCTTACATCTTTCACAGTTATGTTAAAATGTATTTATCATGGCCTTAAAAATGTTGTTGCAACAAAAAGACAAACATAAACTGTCAAACATACATTCACATGCTGCAGTCACTGGTCATGTCACTACATTTGCTTGTAGAAAGACACTGATAAGCTTTCCAGGGCTGTGATAAATCTGGTCACCCCTTAGTCAACACCAGCCCATACTCCAAGGTTACGTAATTTGACACTCTGGATTTGTATTATTGAAGCAGTGTGCTGTATTGCAAAACCACTGGTGACTCAACATGTGTAGGCTTCTATATGAGTAACATGGACAAACAGAGTGCAGACCCTGCATATTGTGACTGATACGGGCTGTAATTGCTCTACACCCATGTGAAGATTACAGTGATTCACGTGCTGATGTGTGCTCAAGGCTGGACGCAGCGTGCAGATCTGACTCTTCTATTGTGCTGAGCATGATACATGCTGGTCTTAACGCACATGAGTCAGTACAAGATATCATCCGAGTGCTGGAAATATCGAGGGCAAAAAGACATGGATGAGCAAGCGCTGACTAAAATCTAACAAATGAATGCTGACGATGCTTTAATCACTTAGTCCGTCATTTGGATTTATACTAGTTAAAGATGCACTAATTAGTTTAGCTCGGGGCGAAAATGACAAAGAATTACAAAAAAGAAGAAAAGTATTTTTCTTTTACCCGGGCACCCGTGTTTTAACAGCAACTCTATGGTTGTACGATCTAAGGTAAAATTTCAATAGTATTACTCTATACTATTTATTGCACATACACAAGTTTGTCAGCGACACCTGGTGGTAAAAGTTTGCTATTGACGTTGGCACGCAAAATGTCACGCAAAATAAATTTTTATTCTTGTGTATATTTATTTACTTGCATTTCGTATTTATTCAACTTAAATAATAGTTTAGACTACATTTTAAATTGTAACACAAATCCCTAGCAACTTACCAACAGGCTAGCTGTCAGAATGAATTTAGCGTGAAAAGATGCAGGACTTCGCTCAGCGCTGGTGCTGTTGGGTGGGGTCTGAAAAGCAGCGGTTCAAAAAACTCAGCTTTACAAGAGCCCTTTAATCCACAGTTAAACGCTGTTGATTTCCAAATATTCTTAAAATATTACAGACTTTACAGGAAATAACAGACTTTAAAAATATGACTTAAGCAAATATGGGGACTGAAGAGTCTAGTCTCTTTACACTTTGACAGACTGTTACAGAGAATATACACAAACAATTACAGAGGAGCCCGAATACAGAATACTTTTTAAACACAAACCTTTATTTACTGAAGCAAATGCCAGTATACAGTTCTGTTAAACACGGTTAAATATATTAATATAGGCCTTATATTAATGCGTAACACTTTTTGCGAATAATCGCATACAGTTAAGAAATGTACATCATACCTAAAACGTGTTTTGTATAGTGGACCAAAAGAAGGGATTTTCATTTTAGGATCTGTAGCTTTCAAAGAGCAGATGCAAGGTAATGCATAGAGGAAAATTGCTGACAGCATTTCATTAGACTGTGATGAACAGTTCAACTTATCTCTTACATATCTAGGCAAAAGACTCCAGGCCTGTGGGCTGAAAATATTCATCATGGTTAGGCAGCGTTTATAAACACGTGGAAACATTTCCAGTGTCTGCTAGTATAATTTAGGAGATTAAACAATACAGCACAGTTATAAATCACTAATGTATCACACAGCTATTTGGGCTGAGCTCCAACTCCTCATGAATGGAAGCAGAAACGGCAAAGGAAAACATCTGAGGTTGCTTGGCTTCAGTGAGCGTTCACATCTAATGTGTCTTCCAGGAAAATATTGACTAGCTGCGTGGCCGGTAGCCAAAACACGGTGCCAAAGGATTGTCCCCTCTCCCTTCAAGAGGTTATTACTCACATGCTGTATGAACAGAAGCCGCTAGGTGGCAGCAAGTGCCGATAATTCATACATTTAATAGATTTTAATCCCCATCACACACCACAACCACTAAACAAGAGATATGGTAATCCGATATTTATAAAATGTATTGTTTTATAAAATAATCATTTGTGTTGGGTCATTTGGAGATCTGACATGCAGTGCAGTAGCTATGGAAAAACAATAACAACAAAAAATTAAGATAACATAATGAAGGACATTTTGATATCATAATGGTTAGGTATTAGGGACCTTAATCATATGGAGACACTTATTTGAGTAGTTATGACACTTTATCCTTGAGGGACCCTATGACAGGTCTGACATACTGCTTCAATAACACCACAGGATGAGAAAGAGGAACAGGGAGCCATTTTAAGAAGGAATGCCCCCTGCTCTGGTTTCACTGAGAGAGAGATGATGATGATGTAGCAGGTGATGATGAGAGATTTGGACGTGACGTTAGAAGAATGGTGTTTAAAATTAGCTTTCAAAAAATTGTTATGACAAAATCTTACAGATACTAAAGTGGCTCACAATACAGTTTTTTTGTCATACAAAGCCCAATAACTCACAATTAAATTTGGCATGAATTTACATGGTACAAAAAGTTCATGGTCATGAATTATGAATGGATCATGAATGTTTTTTATGCCATCTCGGGGACAACAAATTCACTTAGAGTGCATGAGAGTATGTGCTTACTCTTCTTCTCTTAATACATTAGCATTGTGCACATGAAAGCTTGTGTTTTGTTAAGTACTCGAATAACTGCCCGTCTTCATATATATCAATATCATGCTCATATATTTCCTTTAAACCAAAAGTGTATTACTGTATGTATTGATTATTCAGGCCTGTGGGGAGAACAGTATAGATTATGGTAATAAATGTCAGAAAGACACTTTGTATCATTATTTTATAACAATTATATTATTATAAAACTATAGGGGTTAATGCAAATTTGCCACCAAGATACCAAATGTGTGTGTATATGTATGTGTAAGAATGTTAGGTAGCAACAAGCATGTTTAGCTGAGGTTAGTGAAAGTAAAACTGAAATGTCTGGCTGTGTGTGAATGCCCAGTCTAGTGTGGAGCCAGTCCGTCTGCCGGCCGACTGCCCTCCTGGAGACTCGAGAACATCCGATCCTCCTGTGGAGAGAGAGTGAGACCAAAGGTGAGAAAATAGAGACAGAAAGAGAGACAGAGGGGGCTGGCTGGGGTGGATTGCATCCTAACACTTTATTTGCAGTATTTCATTTGTACTAGCATTTAAAATGCTCATATTTCAATTCAGAGCCAATTCAAAGAAAAACATAACATTGTCATATCTTGGATAATGTTTTAATTATCTGGCACCATGGCCAGATAATGAATATGCATAAATATGAATATGCATCACAGTGAACAGAATTATTCTATTCTATATAGCTTAGCTGGTACAGCATTGTATTAGCAGTGCAGAGGTTGTGGGTGTAAATCCAGGGACATTTACTGACAAAATGTATAACCTGAATGTCCTGTAAGTCGTTTTAGGCATCTTACAAATGCATAAATGTAAATGAAACCTGCTGAAACTGAAAAGTTCAGTTAGTTAATAAAATGTGACAGGCTGCAAAGACTCAATGATGCACGTTAAACTATCCAGGTATTTTGACAGTTAATAGTGACTTTCTAGGAGATACACACCTATGCACATCACTTTATACACATCAGAAATTAAATGAAGAATGGATTGTCTTTATTTATCATGTGGCCTGTCTGAGACAGAGTCTGATAAATACTGGAGCTGAACAGCAGAACTGTGGCTGCCACAATGGGGACCATATTGATTTCTCTGCTGCAGAGCTATTGACAGGAAATGCTGAAACGTCTTCAGTGGCTCAACTGTGCACAAAATATACAGCTTATACTTGCAATAAATGGGTCATAGTTCTGTAACCCCGCAAGTCTAAAAATGTAACATTTGAAAAATATACAATGAAGAAGCAGAAACAAATATTTTTCCATAGCAGCAAAAAAGCTAAATAAACCCTGTTTATAGTCACATATCCAATAACTTGAGGTAACTTAAACTGCATCTAAATTTCAAAAGAGAACAGGAAAATATCTGCAGACAGAAGGACAGAGAGGAGAACATAGATCAGACTGAGAGAGAGAGAGAGAGAGAGAGTGGAGATGAAAAGAAAAAGTTTTGAAAGAAGTGAAGGGGTAGGGAAATGGTTTTGGCTGTGTTTCAGGGTTTGGTCTAGCTGTGTTGTGTTTGTAGGATGTTTAAGGAGAGGGCTGTCCTGAGCCAGGCTTTCAGTCTCACTATAATTACTACAGTGGCTGACAGACATAGTGCTTAGAGAAACAAAACAGAGACAGAATTATGAATAAACACCAATACGTCTACACGCCAAGGACACTACACACAAATGTATACATCACAGACATAAGAACATTACAAACTTAGATACATAGACTTTAAATAATGTTAAAGTTATATTGACCACTGAGAGATTTAAAGGAAGGAAAAAGGGTAAAAGAAAACAAAGCCCAAATATTATATTTAGATAATTACCTGGTGACAGAATGATTTATGTTGCTGTCTTCTCTTATTTTAGCAAATATGCTTCATATTTTGAGACTGTACTGTATGGTAATAAAGAGAAAAAGGGCTCATGTGGACAAATGAATCAGTTTTGAAAAGTAATTAAATTACTTACTGTATGTGATTTCATGATGGCATCTCTCTGCATTTGTTGGTAAAATCTGCAGTTGTTTTCTTTATAAGGGCCTCATAACTCAATTCAATCAATTGTCAAATCAATTAGGTCGATCTTTTTAAACCTGAATGTGCACAAAAGAGCCTTAATTCATGTTTTTTTATGAATTCAACAAACATTTCTTTATAACAAACAACTCTAGATAACCACAAACAATTTCACAATGTCACTGCCTTCATTTATAAATAGAAACGTTTGTTACAATGTTTATGTACAAAATAAAGTTAAATTGGTTGTGGTTTCTGCATTGTGAAATCTGACATGTTCAAGGAAAAAAAATTGTTTTGATTTATTTGACATGTTGGTGGGTCTTTATTTTCTAGTGCTGTTTCCATTCACTATTTCTTGAATTAGGGTAGAGTCAGGATTCTTTAGGAAAATCAACTAGTTTAGATATACTGTACAAAAGGGCAAGTAAATTTTCTACAAATGTTTAAATGAATCCCATGAAAACTGGTATGATCTGGTGTGGTTGAAAAAGAATTAGAGCAGCATTGGCGGAGCCAAAATCACCACACTCAGAAATCCAGTTCACTGTGAGGTCAGCCCACCATGGACTTAAAAACACCACAGCAGAAACACAGCTGAGAGCCATTGTGACAGAGATCCTGCTTCTCTAATATGACAAATGAGATCAATTAGAGACAATAAACCCCTGCAAACATTCATGCTTACTCATATACAAAAACAGACTCTAAAAGCCTATTTTATTTGATGTTGACTGCACTGTTTTAAAGCCTAATAACATTCACTGCTGAACTCGATAAATTAAACTTTGACTTAAAAAGATGAAAAAAAATGAAATCTATTCAAAACCTCCTTGAACAGCAGCCCTGACACTTGGGGAGACAAACATGCTTAATGCAAATGCCTCCATTCACTAGAACCTTCTCTAGATTTGTTTCCATTTCCCTGCACATATACAAATGTTCAAAGGTGGCAGTTTTTTCTCCTCTGTCTCCACAATCATAATATGGCATTCACAGGGCTAAAGAATGTGTCTGGAGCTGGGCGGCCGGGGCAGCATGGCGCAGGGATAATGTCTATGTTGCTTTCTGGGAGTCCTGTTTTAAAAGGGATGAGGTGGGGCAAGGCAGACTGCTGAGTAAGCTAGCCGCTACGCGGTCGCCCTCTAGAACAAACAACAGCACTAAAAGAAACTTCCCCAGACCCCAAACAGCACAGTCCTGCATTGCAACATTAAAAAAATAAGAGATCTGACATGTAATCTAATGTGTGAGCACAGTAAAGTCATTTTGTTATTTAAAAAATGTAATTAAGATGTTTTATTCTGTCTAGACTATCAGAGCTTTTTGACATTAGAAACCCTTCATGTCTTGCGCCACTGGAAAATAAAGTAGTTCAGCTAAAAGGAACTTACAAATTATCTTTATCCCAATCTCTAAAAAAACAGCATCTAAAATATTTCACTCTGGCATTTTAAGTTTTTGTAATGCAATAATAAGCGCTGCTGGTCTTAGTTAAAAAAAAGTCAGATGAACTTTAATCTCTGTCATCAAATTAAAGAGTCTGATTAAGTCATAAAAAGGATAAATGGAATTTAGTTAAATGCAATGGTTAATTTAGCACATTTAAAAAAAAAAAAACTTCTTAGATACTAATCCTTCATATGTAGTTATATAATATTAACATGTAAAGGGATTCTGTCATCTGTTGCAATTACACATCATATTAAATTACCTTGTTATCATAATGTAATGTGTAAATAAAGTGACATGTTTTTTGTCTTTCGTGAGGAGTGAACACACACTGCAAGTCGTGAACACACACACACCCGGAGCAGTGGGCAGCTATCCCTCCTAATCGGAGCAATTAGGTGCCTTGCTCAAGGCACTTCAGTTGTTACCTGCCGGCACTGGACTCAAACCAGCAACCTACTGATTACAAGCCCGACTCCTTAACCAGTAGACACAACTACCCCAACTTGTGGTCTACTGGTACCTCTGAAGTACCTTGTTAATGTTTTTATTAGGTGACTAAACAATAATCCTAATGTTTATACTCAATATGCATGTACTGCATCTACTGTGTACACTGATTGTGACATACTAAAATGTCTGTAAATGAATACATTTATCTGTAATGTACACTTACTCCTAAGTGTACTCTTAAATGTACATACTTTAAGCATTTTAATTATTAAGTACTGGATCAAGAATTCCAAGCACAATATGGATAAATCAATTTTGCCAGAACATTTAATTTTACGGTAAGTGACACTTATTTTTCCAGTGGATGCTGAATAAATGAAAACTGATCAAGTTTAGTGTAAATTTTCTGGTAATAATGGGACATTTTAACACACAGATATCCAAAGTGCATTTCCTGTTTTTATTTCCTCTGTTCATCCATAAAGACACTGCACCATACATAAATAATTATGTTGTAAAAATGACTCAGTATTTACAAGTATTTCATATAATACGTTTATATAAAACTTTATATTAAATTTAGATAGATTACATTTGGGATTGTGGCTGTGAGTGTTTGTAGAGAGTAAGAATGATGTATGTATATGTTTGCAGTTTGTTTGTGTGTCCTGTAATGCTATCTGTGGTTATTGAGCAAAATCTCCAGCCAGCAGGGACATGATGTAATAAACTGTCTCGAGTAGCACGGCCCCCAGCCCTTGGCAAAACTGATCCTCACGCTGTTGGGGTCGTAGGGCCCTTCCGGGTGCACCAAATCGCCAGGGGGTTGAATTTGGCACGACTTCTCATAGTCAAAAACTTTAATGGAGTAGCCTGGCATGACTCTCCTCACAGTCAAACTCAGGTAAGGGTGATTCTCTAAAGTTGGTGAATTCACAAATATGGGGTGCTGACTGCGGTTGTAGGCCCAAACTCCATCGGGCTCTTTGCTGAGGAGGATGCCGTGTCCGATTTTACTGCGGGTGCGCTGGACGGAGGTGGAACGGGGAGAGAGGGGGAGCAGGCCTAAGCACAGGCCTGTACCCTGAGGTAGGTCATAGAAGATGCTGAGGGAAGCGTTGTGCACTGGGTACAGACGACCCACGCGTGTTCTGAGCTCCCAGTATGCCACGTTACACCAGTGGTTCTGTGCCACGGATGAGAGAGACATGTTGCCATCTGAAGAGAGAGAAAAAACATAGAAGAAACGGTGAACTTCAAGCTAAGAACACAAAACACAACTTGAACCACAAAAGCCATATTTTTTAGTCTTCCTTCCAAGAAATGGGGGTGCAGAATTTTTTTGGTAAACGTTAGGACGAAAGAATGTCATATGTCAACTCTTTTCTAACGAGCAATATTAAAACAATTTATTGCATAGTAACATCAGGCTTTGTAGTTCTGAAAGCCACTATTGTTCCAGTGGAGTGTTCTTAAGCATAACCGCAGTTATTGTTACAGTAAAGCACTGTCGTGACAAGTAATGTCAATGTTTTGGGCACTTTCATATATCAACTCTCTTATTCTTTTTGAAGTTACACAGAGCATATTAATTCTCACAATCTCAAATCCTATCAGAGGAGAATTTGAAACTGAAGAAGACAACCCCCACTAACAGGCCCAAATCTGTCATCTCTGACTCTAACACCCCCCGCTCCTGCCCCAGCATTCCTCTCTCCCCGCGCGGGGCCGACTGGGGCCCCCTTCTCCCCCTCCTGGGCCAGCATTCAGCTCTCTGACCACTCAGTAAAGGCTTGCGACCCCCTGACCCCCCAGCCGCCAGCCTATCCAGTCTGATTAACTCAAACACAGACTGATGGCATTATTTTGCTTCACAGGCTCTATTGAGTGAGAAGATCTAAAGCCCTGGGCCTGTGCCCCCATTCTGCTCAGTCTCAACCCTCTGTGGCCTAAACAGACAGCAGAGAACACACTGTTAATGAAGTAAGTTTTGTTTAAGGAGGGGTCCGGAAATACGCAATCGTTATCTGTAATTCTTTGGTCACTGACTCAGTAAGTGGTTTTAAATATATATATAATAAACATCAATGAGCAGAAAGAGATACAGTAGCAGAAGATTACCAAAATGTACCCAGATTTTCAATAAATTTCTTGATTTAACTCTTTTACTTGCTTGTTTTAATAAACACAATTGGAAAAATGTAAACAATGTACACAAAGTTATTAGAAAATCCACAAATGTATAAGTGCCCTATTAATGTTAAATGTAGGATTTAACTTATTCAACTTTGAATTAAGCAAACACACGTCGTGCGCATTTAATTCCATATGCAGTGCGCTGCATGCACAGTGTCTGCAAAAGCATTCTTGCTGCTTGTGTGCCTAGCCTAAACCAACACCATGAAAAGGGGGAAGGAAAGGATGGAGTCTTATCTGTCCTGCTGTGCCAAATATTAGATCTCCCTCCACATATCAGACCTTCCACTGAGCCAGTGAGCTTAGAAGGGTGACAACAAAAATGCCACAATGAGAAACTCCCAGAGAACTCTAGAACACTTTCAGTATTTTTATTATTCTTGAACAACAGAAGTGGTTTAAATTGTTAGGGTTCAAAACCAAGTTAGGCTTTTATTTAAATTCTTAGTGCATCTACAACTTGAGCTTTAATCTTGAGCTCAAGTGAATTTGAGATTTTTTATGAGATTAAATAATACATGGTAGTCACGCATATATGCACATAATTCCACATATATGCTTGGGCACATGTCATAGAAGCATTTTTGCTAGTAATTTAGTTGCTCATTCCTCTAGATGATGAATTTGCGGTATGCGAATTGACTGCATATTGATCTCTATCTGAGATGAAGCTAACAGCCTGTGTCAGAATGAGAAAGCACAGTGATTTCTCCCTGTCACAACACTGAGAGAAATATTTCTATGTACAGTTTCCCATAGACAGACAGACACTGGCTTACCCACAGTTGTGCATAAACACATTTACAGTACAATCTACCCAAAAAGCAACTAGATCTAAAAAAAAGCTTAAATATGGTCTCTCAAAAACAGGAGCAAACAGTTTTCCATCAATTGATAGAGTCGTTCTTTGTCAACATCTGTAAAGAATCTCTGCAGAGACAGGCAGGATTTCATTAGTTAAATTGCGTGTTGGCCTGCGCTCTGTCAGGAAGAGGGGAAGCCACAGCGAGGCCTGTAATTTAAACCTTATTTTAAAATGCGACTGGCTGGCTGTGCCAGGGCCTGCATTGCAAAACTCAGCAGGAAGCAACAACATGAAAATAATGGAGGAAAGAACGTATGTGACACACCAGAAGAGGATCTTATTCCTTGTCCTCAGACCTCTAAATGCTGGGTAATCACCACAGTGCTGCGAGACATGGCGCATTAGAGCGCGGGAGGCCCTGAGCCCCCAGTCAGCATTCTGACAAAACTGCCCATTGTTGCTCATAATCTAATTTACAGAGAGTTTTGCCCCAGTGCTGAAAGATTGCTGGATGATGTCTAGGAATCTTGATCTATTTGCATACAGTACTTCAAGATGTTCAGTGCACGACATTAAAATAGAATAAAGCAGACAGTCAACACTAACAGTCAACACTGATGTTAGTGGAAGTTTATAGGAAAGTGTAATTCATGTCTTTATCACAATATTGAGAAAGAGGACCAGCAACATGCCATAAAAGTATGTGTGAGTCTTCAGACTCCCAAAAACCTGTTTTTTCATAATAGAAATACATGAACAAAAGAAACAAGAAATAGTTTACCAAACAAACATCTGCTTACGTTTTTACGGTATGTAAGTTTAAATAAGCACTGAGACTTTCTATACATTCTGAGCTGTGTTAGGTATGTGCAGTAGAGAGGAAAGCTTAGGTACCCAATGCTAAAAGAATTTGAATACATGGATAAGCGTTTGATAACCCAGTTGACATTTTTTCCTGATTAGCACCTTAAGGAACAGCCAATCATAACAGCCAGCAAACTAAAGCATCACAATTAGTATAAGAACCAATTATCACTGTAAAAAGATATTTGATATTCAGAGATTTTAAGAACCAGTTGGTCTCAAAAGTTAATGCTTGCATTTTTATGTTAATGCACTAATTGTAATAATACTGAAGCCTTGCACACCTACCTGAGTAATCCTGTGACATGTCATTGAGTGAATTTGTGGCCTCGGTTTCTATGTAAGGCAGCGCTGGGAGGGAAGAATCTGCAAGAAAGAGACAGATAAAAAAATCTGATCACCACTTAAAAACATAAAAGCTCACAGATAACAAAAATATTTAGAAAATATGAAGGGGTGGCTGAATTAAACATTAAACAAACAAAAGGTTGACACATCACATCAGAGCAAGCTGATTGTTCTAATCAAATAATGCTTATTGAACTGTAGAAGCTGCATTACTTACTCAGTGGCTTGTGTTCTGGTAAGGAAGAGAGGTGGGTGTAGGGAGGAGGCGGCGTGTCTGAAAACAGGGAGACTAGAATGAGAATCTGTCTAAAACTGAAACATTTCTGTTTGTACATGTATCTATGTGGCCCATTTGACCACATAACTAATCTAATTCTCAGCATTTGTCAGTTCCTCTGGTATTTTGACTGCACATGAGAATGTGGTATGAAAATTACAGGTGAAGAACAGCATCCATCAAAAAGACAATGAACATGCCATCATTTGCCAAGCATGTATGGAATCAAATCAAAATCGACCTGTTTTGTATCACATGAACTTTACGGAAAACAGTAAACACACTTATAGCTTAAAACTAATAGCTTAACCAATTACAAAAAGGACACTAGTGTTTGTGCTAATGGACTGTGGTGACCTTTTATAAACATGACAGCAGATCACTGAGTAACTGATGATGCCAATAGCTAGCATGAAATGGAAACTTTTAACATTCCCTTTATATAATTTGGGCAGCCACTAAACCAGGTATCTTCAGGTCTGTTCATCTTATTCTGTTCACCTCTTAGTGGGAAAAAATCTTTCTCAGCAGTTAGGACATTATTAATGTAAAACAGAAACTGTTCAATAAATTCTGCCAGTAAACTCAAACCGTTCATGTGAAGATGTTAGGGTAGCGTTTTTGTGAATAGGGAGGGAACAGAGAAATTGAGAATCCCAGTGGGATACTCGTTGGGAATTCCACTTCCTGAACAGGAGTATCACTGTCCAACTCCCCTCCCTATCATTAAGTGACTTCACCCACATTTCAAGTAAATCACATTTATTTTAGTAATAAGATTTTTTTTTTCCAGAGTATTTGCAGCTAAATTAAATTGATCAAAGGTATTGTATTTACTTCACTTTATTTGCACAGAAAAGAAAACACAAAAACACTGAAGCCTTGAATAAAATATGACAGTAATCTGATTGAATTTAAATGTTAATAGTTTATAGAAAATGCAATAGATATAAGAACTTGATGGATCAGCTTGTAAAATACAAAGTCATGACCTCGACTAAAAATCCTCTTAGATTTGCCTTACCATCTTTGACTGGTCCACTGAGAAGGCTGTAGTGGTAGGGATTACAGCAGCAGGCAGCCTGGCTGTCCTCTGCCCTAAAGCTCTGGCAGTAACAGAGCGATTTAAGGACAGAGGAGAGCCGTAGGTCGGGCCAGCGAAACAGCCTACATAGCAGGTACTTTGGAGATACTAGCTGACCTCCAATCCGGACTTCTGTTTGTGGTACCAGTATACATCCGCTAGGCATCCCTCCTTGAGACTCCACTGCCTCCAGTAAAACATCCAGAGATTTGTCTTTTAACTTTTTCAGAAACGCATACGTGCACTTCTTCAGTTCTTGTTCCGTCACGGCACCATTTTTCCGTTCCCTGGCACCCAAAACGGCGCAGTTGTTGTGGTTACATTGCTCCACATGACAAGTAAATCGGTTTTTGCCCTGGCTGCCTCCAGGAAGGTCCTTAAACAAACAACATGTCACCGTCCTGCCCTCGCTTCCCTCGCTCAGGGGGCTTTCGTGCCGTTCCTGCGCACAAATGCCCTCGCCATCGCGTTCAGTAAGGACCCCCGGTTCCCCACTTTCCCCTACAAGTCTTCCGCACAAGGCCCCAGTGTTTTCCGGTACATATTCTGTTCTGGGGATCTTCTCCGGGTTGCTGTCACTCCAGTCATCCACACCTCCATCTTTACCCGCGGTAATCACACGGCTTCTCCAGAGTCGCCGAACCAGACCCGTGCGTCTCGTCCTGAACATACGACAGTTTAAGCAGTTTACATCCGTTTTTCCTATGTTTGGTCAGAACCACGGAGACCCCAAACACTCCTGCGCTCGCTGTCCGACATCAATAATCTGTGCTTACATGCACAGCGGAGCAGAGCCTGAGCAAAGCCCAACATTAAGACTTCAGTCCTACAATATATCAACACTGTAGCAATGGGGTTGCTATAATATTAACAGTGCACAAAGCAAGAAGCAGTCCGCGAGCATAATCCATCAACATGCGCAACTTTATATTATTAACGCGAAATGCACAAAAAATAAAAATGTCTACTTTTGCACGTGATCTCCAAAACAGACCTTCGATCAGACCAACAAACCTTATGCAGCAGTTTAATGACCTGAGCGCATATATCGGATCTTAGTATAATCCTTATTCACATTCCGCACGCTTCTCACAAAAGAAAATTACTTTGTTGCGACGGAAAAGTGATCGTTCCGTTTGGATAGACGGACGTGGGATGGCTCGAGGTTTCCGCTCCTTTCGTTCCGTGTTTCGAACTAGATTAATGGGATTCTTCGAGGGTTTCTTTTGCCGTTTCACTCTTTCTTCTTCAGATACACACACACGGGGCCCCTGAGGAGTGCAGTGGAGCCATTGGTTGATTCCCATCATGTGCTCGTCTAGACACTTTGGCGGCTGCGAGCAGTGCTGATTGTTGCGCAAACACAGTATCAAGTTTCTGAACTCTTAAAGGAGCAACATGTACCTCTGCGAGAGTTGTGCCAACCACAGGACACCGAAATGTTGCTATTGAAACAATTTCGCTTGTGCACGATACACGCATTACGTTAATACGTCTATACAGTAGTTTCCAGCTACTTCCCAGAAGTAACCTCAGATATTGTGATATTAGATGTTGTGGTCAACATAGTGTATGCATAGCTAGTTAGACAAATATTTTTGTGATAGAATAAAATTAATGCATTTACACTTTTTTTTATTTCAAAAGCAACACCAATAATAATATTTAAATCTGCATCACCATCCTTTCCTCATGGTTTTTATAATAATAATAGTAATAATAATCCTAATCATTATGATTTATCATACATTACAGACATTTAGTGTGGTAAAGATTGTGCCTCATTATGGAAATGTTGCAAACATTTGTGAATTGTCATCACCCAAAGCATATTGCATTGCAGGCCTTCACTCTATGTTGAGTGTCAGAATCCTTGGGCTTTCTCCCTTCACTTATCAGACTGAGTGATAACTGTGGTAGCCTGGCGTCAGGCTAATAATTGCAGCTACTCCCATTAGGTCTCCTTGATAATCTATCAGTAGAAGTTTGGAGCAGAGACAGCACCAAACCACCTCCCAAAATATCCCCAGTCTATCCAAACTGGACAGCCATGGTCCTGTTGATGGGGTCTAACAAGACCCAACAGGAATAGCATGTCATCAAGCTCCTTATTCCTAATGGAACTTAGGGAGCAAGAGGAGTGCTGTGGGGTCTATACTTTATTAAATGCTGCTTCAAAAATACTGCCTAAAATGTTTTATAGCTAAAAGAACAGACTAAGTTTCTTTGAAATAAAATGGGAAGAAGTGAGTTAAATTAAGAGGCCTTGTTATGGTTATATATTCTTTGCAAATGAATGTATAGTTAGATTTTGTATAACTGATAATGTTTTAGCTTCTAATTTTTCTCAGAACTTTATTTTATTGACCTGATTTGTGACTACTGTTGTGGTCTTTGGTAGCGGGAAGTTATAGCCACAGACAGACATCAGGAGTGTAATCTGTCTCCTGTGGAAGGTTCTGGCAGTTAAAACACAATTTCGGCAAGCAAAACCTCATTTATGGTGAAGACAAGAAGACATCCAGAGCCCTAAATGAATGTCTACTGTGTAAATGTGATAGATTCATCTACGTGGCAGGGTTGTGTGCATATGAAAAACACTATGTAATATCTCAAAAAAAAAATGTAGCTACTGTTTTGGATATTATTTTGTAAAGGTTCTTTATAATTTTAATATATCCCAAAAATATACAAAATATACATACATACATATATACAGTATATATATATGTATGGCAAGTTTGCTGCAAACGTAGCAAAACTCTTAATAAAACCCTTTCCTATCTATAACATTAGATAATGATTCTTTATTTGTGGCCTCTGAACAAGTCTGTTTTATTCAGCATAAGCTACATGACGAGTGCTAACATGGTTTTCATCTTACAGTAAGCATGGGATGTCACAAAAGTAAATTGACAAGAACACAAAAACAGTGAAACACAATGGAACATTTGAATCTGGTGTAGTAACGTAGCAAAAACAACACATCTGAGGAGCACTTCAAAGATGGCTTCCCTTTTAGCAGTTCCTATAGTTACAACATAGAGCAGCCTCTGCATTGCTGTGTAAAGCCGATTCTTTCCAGTCCATTATGTGTGCTTTTTAAACACGTCTGTTGTCAGCCTCAGAGGGTGAAAAGAGAATATTGGAGAACTAAGGAAGGAAATAGGCTGAAACCAGAGGAAACAGAGAGAAACTCTGAGATCAGGCCATGCTGTTGCTGTAGCTGATTGGAGTCTAGTCTAGTCTCGGAGTGACTGGCGCCGACAGGGCAGACCATAAAGTTCTGGACAGAGAGATAGAGCTCAAACTCTCACTTGTGCAAGTAAACAAAGAGTGTACTTCACTTAGCATGCACTTCACTTATGGCCTTGTCTTGCATTTATGTAGCAGTCGATGCAAATGAGGTTATCTTGTGCCTCGTCATCTCTGTGTTGCGTACGGGCAACAATTATCATAGTGGCACGCAAAAACAAATGGTTTTAACAGCAGATGTGCTATTGTGGATCTCTGCTGAGGTTCAAGAACGTTTTCTGAAAAAAGGAAGAAAGAGAAACAGAGATGTACAAACAGAGACAGGGAGATATGAAGATTACAAGTGTTTGCGTTCATCAGTAAACCTGCATAACCAGAGACAGGCGTGTCCTGTCAACAGTAATAGACTTTGCGTGCATCTGTGCCAACCAGTGTTTGCGTCAGTCGGTACAAAGACTCTATCTAATCTTAAGGAGAGAGACAAGGACAGACAGAGAGAGAGAAAACGGAAGAAGGACCAGACTGGTGCCAGGGGCCCTGGGCTCCTCATAGCTGTACTAAGGGAGAGAGGAAGGGAGAGAGATAGAGAAAGAGAAATAGAAAGGGCGAGCGAGGGAAAAGGAGACTTAAGAGAGCGAGAGGTAGAGAGGAGAGAGTAAATCAATGGAGGAGATTTGAGACAGGAAGACTATGGCGTCAGTACAGGCTGGAGATAAGGGCTTCAGTTCCATACACAAACACACTTGTTCTCCCGGGCAGAGCAGCTACACATACTTTGTCTCACTATCAACTGACCAGACACCCACAGGGCCTCTCTGCTAGTGGTTTTCATCACCACTCACATACTGCTCTAGGGACTTCACTTTACTTTACATTCCTTGACCTTTTATGCTACAATTGTGACCTCAGTAATTATGAGTTAATTACTTTTATTATTTTTGCTCAAAACACAGTCAGAATTAGTTGTTTTATGTTCCAGAAAAAGTTTTTAAAAAATCTGTTGTTTTGTTTTCCAGAGAAATATCCTGCATTTCTATCAGCCTGTGATTTGTAATGGTAAGAATTGTCATTTTTGGGTGAACTATCCCTTTAAGTTAATGTTGCACTCTGGTCAAAACAGCAACAATAGATTGGCTGAACTCACTTGCATTTCTTTCCTTGAATCAGCAACATGCACAAAGCTATAAGGTGAGGAAACACAGGCCTGACTGAGAAACATCTGAGTCTTGCCAGGGGTCAGCGGGACTTTTCCTCAGAGATAAGCAGAAGACAGAGTGTAAAAAGAAATTTAAGGGAAACGCTACTTATTTCAGGAAGTGTCATCTGCTTTGAAAGTAATGTTGCTTTGACATTTAGATAAATATTTTCCCAAGAATGTCTATGTGTATTTGTGTATAATGTGTATGCAGGAAAAACAGAGGAACTAAGCCTCTTACAGACAAAGATCCCGTTTTTTTTGCCTCTTACAGACAAAGATCCTGTTTTCTTTTTTTTAATTTCTCTGTTTTATTTCTCTAGTTTGCTCAGTTTAGTGTTATTCCATGACTACTTCATTATTTTGGCTCAGTTTATTCAAAAATGCTAACTAGCTGCATTTTAAGGCAGCTAGTTAAGGTACAAATGCTTGAAATGTATTTCAGTACCACTCAAAGCTCTGAAATGTCTTTGGACTGTTAATGAGCATTGATCTGTGAGTAAACTGATACTGTGGGGATGTTGATGTCTTTTTGTGTACTGTATCATAACACAGAACATCCTGAATACTAAAGTGCTTCACAGAACAAATCATCTCTTTTACAGTATGTCACAATGATACTGTTTTCTATTTCACTGTGTAAAACTGTGGCCATAAATAATATCTTTAATTACCAAAAATGATGTTACACAGAAAACCTAACTGAAACAGTAGTGCAAAAGTAGTGAAAAAGCTGTCATTCATCAATGTAATTCTTCACATTTTGTCCCAGACAGACAAAAAAACTGAAGGAGAAACACACTTACGTATATATAACTTATCTAACTTATTGACTTTTTTCCAGACCCACCATTTTGGCCAGCAGTTTCTCCACTCTGGACTTCTTTTCTATTTTCACTTCTTTGATTGTAGTTCTATGGTCGTCCGGGGAATACTTAACATTCTTTCTCTCCTGAGGAAGCTCTCCTTTCGCGTACCGGACTCAGAGACCTTCCACACACAGCCTGGTCTTTAAGGAGATATGGCACACATAGGAGCCAGGCACAATGGACTGTACTTTTACATTTCTTTGTGATGATTGATGGTTTATTACCTAATCTTATATCTCTGTTGCAGCAAAGACTTGAACAACAGAAAGTTACTAAATGGAGGAAATAGGTCCTGTTTGTGTGTTAAAAGGAAGGGATGGGTTTTTTGGCTGTAGACTATATCAAAATGTCTCACACTGATTGCTGTATATTGAATTCCCAGCATCTGGCAATCCAGCTACCCTCCTACCAGTACATAGTCATTTTAAAGAAACATTTAAGCCCTCTGTGAAAAGAAAGAGAGAGGATGTTCATGGTGTGTTGAGACCTTTAAAAGAACGTGGTTTATATCGCAAGTAATTGTATGTGATTCTCCTCACAACTTCAAAGCAAGCAGCTCTGCAGCTCAGGGTTGGGAAGCCAGACCACTACCAGATCATCTCCCAATTTCCTGTCCCTGCCTGCCTCTGAGCACAGTCGTGTGGATTGGACTCTGAAAAGTGAGAAATACAGAAGATAAAAACATAACCTGTTTCAGAACATGGGCCAGACAATACAAAAAAAGATTGTAATACTGCATTTCCCTGATACCAACTCTAATAACTATTACTAAAACAAGCTGCAACATCAAAACAGGTTTATTAGTAAACCTTAAGATTTACTTAAAGTGAAAGTTTTTAAATTCAAATAAATGACGAAATGGAACAAAATAAGCCAGAGTTTATTGGGTTACACAAACGAAATATTTATTAACAGTCTCATTACATAGAAACAGCGGCTTAAAATAACCATCTATACTGTAAGAAGGAGGAACATGCACAATCCAATTGTTTTCTCAAAGGTTACTGGGTGGAGAACCTCACAAACCAGCCAATGACAACAGAGAATACATTGTCAAGCATAACTTCTTTATTTGGACAAGCCACAGAGGCATTTAGCACTTAGAATTAGCTGCAGCTTGGCTGTACTTTGGGCGCATGCACACACCACAAGTCGAGACGTATCACTGATTTAATGACTCTAAATAAATAAAATAATTTAGTGATTTTGGTGTTCTGCCCGTTCTCTGTAGTTTCATAGTCCATCACAATAAATGAAGACCCACAAGATCATTTATTTAGCATCTCATGGTTTCCATCCTGCTTAATGTCACACAACTAATTAACTCCTCTCTCTGATCTCATTCTTTTTACATTTAAGCTTTTCCTGCGTCACTGACAGAGAGCAGTATTATATAATTGTCATCTTTGTAAGATAAGACAAAACATACATTGGACAATCCAACATCAGAGGGTTCCTGACCACTTTTTATACAGAAATCAAAATATCCAAAAACGTAAGTACAAATGGACCGACCCTTTTATTCTAACAATGTTGAACACATGGCTGTAAAGCTTCACAGCTAAAGTAAGAAATATACAAATCTAATCTGTGAAAGAACTCTTTTTATTGTTTTATTTGTACTGAGTCTATGTCTCATTTCCTTCTTTCAAACGGCACACATCAGTGCATAAACAAATAACCACATGCGTGACTGGTAAAATATTCTCTATCGCTAATATTTTTCATTTTTTATGGAGTTATGAAACGAACATGAATTCTGTTTCCAAAAACTAGTGCCACTGGCAAGTCTCAAGTGTCTGAGGGGGACTGTGCTTGGCTTTATTTACTGGACCTGCGTCTGACACACCACACATGCATCCACACACACATAAGCTCTAGATTACAGTTTCATGGTCCCTCTCACAGTTCATAGCAGGGATTGGCAATGACATGCGAATGCAGACCAGCTCTAATTTAAGCATCCGCATTTACACGCCCATAATGGGGTCAGTATAAGCGCTTTTGGAGCAGACAAGAGACTGTCCAGAGCTCTCCTTCTCCAGAACTAAGGCAACACATTATTCCAAAAACTGGCCAGAGAACTCCTTTCAGAATTATTTATTTTTAGGTTATATTGTTGCTGAATGTTTATACAGCTGTATAATGCGTATATGTACTGGTTTCAAAATTGCATTTAAAATTACACATATTGCTTACACAATCCTGCTTCATACTGGTGATTCTAAAGCTCGTTGTGCATTAAAAATGTGTTAAATAGCATTCTTACATCATCTTAGCATCAATTTTGCACACAGAGAACTTCAGCGTGAAGTTCAAGGAAGCAGATAAAAAGGGTCTTGAAATGACCTGGTACAGATCTGTGCAGAAGGTTAAAGCATGCCTATGTTATTGAGTAAACCACTTTGGCCTGTGTTTGTGTTTGATAGGATCAGGGGCTCAGTGGGTGGCGCAGGACTGAGTAACTGAGAGCCGAGCCTTTCAAAACTTCTTGCTGTTTTTTGGGCTTTTCTTCAGCCCGGCCTCTAAGCAGCCTGCATGCTGAAGAGAAGGACTAAAATGTAAACATCCAAACATGCTCGGGCCCTTTTGAAAGGCTGTTTTCCAGTCCCCGCTCTTAATTGGAAACAGACATTGGCCTTCTCTGCAGAGGTGGGGTTAAAGCTCAGACTCTAGCCTGTCTTAAAAAGAGGTTGCAAATCCCACACAAAATCTTTGATGTGATGTCTCACTAAGATTGGTTTTGAAACATCTTAGCTGTATGTTTGATTTAGATCTCTGAATGTTACAAAACAATATAGCATATTATGATTTAAACAAATAAGAGGTTTAAATAGTATTAATGGTAATAGTTTGGTACATATTATGTTTTTGGAATACATTTTAACCTCAAACACACTTTCATCATTAGGGTGAGAAATGTACTGTTGAAATTTTACACAATCACGTGTATATAATCATAATCACATACACACATTGATATTATTATAATTACAAGGAATTTATTGTTTCTATACTAAGCTAATAGAAATTTTCATTCACCCTAACTTTACTCTAAACATACATCCCTTCTGCTTGTCATAGTTTCATTTAGACATCATCTGGTATGTTTATAAAGCAATTTTGAACTCTAGGGGCAGTTGAAATGTCCTCACAATGTAGCAAATGTCAGGTTTTCTTTAACATAAGAACAATTTCATCGTAATACCATAGCCAAAACAGAATCTCTCTCTCACACACACACTGCTGAGAGAGTCATTATAGATGAGTGAAAGGGAAGTAAGGGAGTCAGTCCTGGCACTACTGCCAAGCTGTTAGTGCTGGCTGAATGGAGGTGAGTGCATGGGACACCTAATTGGTCCAGTGTGTATTTGTTTGTATGTGTGAGCACTGGTGATAATTGTAATTCACAGGTGGCCAGTGTGGTGGCCTCTTACAAGCCTGTCCAAGCTTTGAGTTCAGATCAGGGCCTGGGACAAAGGATGTAGATTCCAGAACTCTTTGTTATTTACTGTAGACAATCATCTGGCCTTTATATCCACCTAGACCCTGTGCTGAAAGCTCCCATATGAAACATCCCATATGAACACATTCACTTTAAACCATATTACAGGCCATTCAAAAAATATTTGGATCCTCAGTACTGTATATTACCGTTAAGAACTCAAGGTCAAGATCTCATGGCAGTATTTATCACAAGCAGAATAATTAGTATGTTGTAATTAGAGGATGGAGAATAGAACTGGAATAGTATCTTGAACTATTATGCATTTCTGTTTTATATTTATAATTTATATTTATATTTTATATCGTTCTCACTCACAATTAAGGATATATTGTAGTTTAATAAAAATATGTGCATGAAAATATGTATGCATGCTGAGTAAAACTAAATTGAGTAATTGTACCAATAGACCAGCTCAGCCCCATACCGGTACTAGCAAAACTAGAATGCATTAAAATGTCAGTTGACTGAAGGAATTTTTACAGTAATCACATAATAGCAAAAATACAGCAGAAAAAAACTCTTCTGGCTCTTCCAATCAGATATTTTTATCTGATAATGGAGGAATGCCTTCAAACACAGATATGCTCTTAACATGGAGCATACAGTCTCCCCAGGCATTTCCCTTCTTTGTTGACTAAAGGACTAAAAACATGTCGTAACAAGACGCCACACAGCAAAGCGGCATGTAGCATCAAGATTTTCCTGATAATCATACTGAAATAGCTTGTCAGACATGAAAGCGTTTGCATTTAAGCCTCGCAGGGTATTTACTGGTGAGATCATCTGCATCTCCCTGCAACATAAACCAAGAAAAATGACTGAGAGTACTAGAGAGAGCGTTGTGCAATGACAAAGTGAAGTCTATGTCACAAATGAACCCAAATATGTGATAAGACACACGTTATATATCTACAATAATGCTGAGCTTAAAAATACAACTGCTGCAGAAGCAGCAAAATGGGCACATACTCAAAATAAACTGTTTATTGCAAAAGTAACTGATTACTGTTGTTGTTTTTCAATTGCAATTGCACTTATATTTTGTCTGAACAGAAATAATAAGAACAGAAATAATTAAATTATTCAGGTGTTAAAGCAGACACTTCATCCCATGGATCTATGTCAAGCGAGTGGAATTTCCCAAATAGCACTGTTACTGTCACTGCTTGAGACACGGGGTTGATCAGAGCATGTCAGTGTTTAGCGTGACACCCTTCACATGCATCTAATGAAGACGGAAGGTCACAGATTAAATCTGTCTTATAGGGAAGTGCTTATGAAGTAAACACTTCTGATCTGTAAGCAAAGCCAAATCAGACTGAAATAATAACTGGCAATAGGGTGCTGTACTGCAAGGTCTGTACTTGTTTGCCAGTGTGTAACAGAGTACTATAATTATGTAACATGAGAACTGGGAATCCATGAGGTTTGGCCTGTGAATTATAGTAAAGGTATACAGAAATCACCTCACTGAGAAAAGATAAAAGACAAACAAAAGAAGCCACACAAGAGCTTCCTCGTTGGTGGACATTACCAGAATGAAGAGTGAAAACACCCTAATGGAATGTGAGGTTTACTGTTGGCAGTGTGGCCTACCTGTGAATGCTAACTTGTGTGGCTTTAGGACTGACTGAAAGTAAATTTTTTAGTTGTTCCATTAGGTATGTGCGTGTGTGATAATATAAATAAACACCCTGAGAAAGGGGGTCCACTGAAAAAGTCTGATTGTAAAAACTGGAATTTTGGGTTGCAGTGTGCATGTTTTTTGCTTCAGGAGTGTATATATTTGTATATGTGTTTGTGTGTGGGACAGAACTCAAGGGCATGAAGAATGCTGTGTATGGGTGGTCAATTAGTTCAGCTGTGACCAACTGGCTTACAGCAAAGAAACATAGGACTTTTCCCATTCAACAAGCCACGCCACTTCCAAAGCCAGACTCTGAGTGTGTTTGTTTGTGTGTGTGTGGTAGAGGGAACAAGCTTTGAGATGGGCTTTCAGCCCTGAGCTCCCCAAAAGCACAAGATACACATTCTTATTTTTCTGTTTAAAGCATGGTACTAAAATGTTAGTGCAAAACAGCTGTATCTGTCTGTAATTTTCCATTGCTTACACTTATTTTTGTGTCTGTCAGCATCATTGTTTCAGTTTAGAAGATCCTCTGTGTATCTACCTCTGTTTACTACAGTTAACTTACATTTTTATTGGATTATTATTTTTTTTTTAAATAATTAAAAAAATATTTAAAATCTAACCCTTGTGAAACCAGTGAAATCTTTTTTTTAAATTTCTCCTCTTTGTGGATTAGGTTGCTGTTCCCTCTAGCTTATTTACTGTTGCTTTTTGTTCTTTGTTTGTGTATCTGTTTCTTTTGTTTGTTTATATTTATCAATGTTATATGTTCCTTTTTTTTACTTTATTTTGATGTAGTCAATTACGTTTTTGTAAAGCAATCTCAGAGATTTAAAAAAAAAAAACACTATATGAATAACTTTGTTAATTTCAGATAATTCGATTAGGTAAACAATAGCATAAAACAGTAAAACTACTAATTGAAATCAACTATCTCAGGTATACAGTAATAACACAGCAGGAAGTGATAGCAGGTGTATTAGCACTAATGGGAGCAATAACAGTGTAACTCTATTTGTAGTTGCAAATAAGGTGCCGGTCGTTATTGCAATGGATATGTCAAACATTTGTTTAGAATTCACATAATCCCACTTCCTTCTCTGTGAGAGATCATCCTAAACCAAGTTGCATTCTTTCCAGACCTCCACTGCTCCTGCCAGTAATCAGTGGGTACCGCTGGTTCCGGCCTGCACCTCCAGACCGCAGCGGTGACCGTGAGAGAGATGTAGCACAATGTCATCAGCCCAACAACAGCACAGCAACTGCTGCTCCCACGGCCCACAGAAATACCTCACCGGCCTTTAGAGAGCACGATCACATGTCTTTGAGTCCAACACTGAGCTAAAGCCTGTGTGAATTCCTCAACGTATGCTCACATATACACAGATGAGCTCCACAGCTGCTCTTTAAAGGATTTACATCATACAAGAGAGTGCAAAGCAGTGAGCTCACAGTTCCTATTATCTTTACAGATGCATTGCATCAGGGGATCAGGGGACAGTATGTATTTACTGTGGAACATCCCCATTCAAAAAGTATTGTAGTATAAAATTAAGATTAACCAAAAACCTGGAAACAATCATTCATTATGAAACTCATTTTTCAGCTCTAAGAATGCTTACAGCTTTTCTTATTATACTGAGCTTGTTTTGAAACAGTGGAAAGTAATTATTTTAATAATCACTTTCCACAGGTAATAGTATAACAGACTGACGTTGCAGAAACTCAAATGCGCATGCTGTAACATTGACCACTAGAGGGCAACATAACACTCATTCTTGCACCTGAGAAGCTCCTGAGCCAATGGAGAACATCTTGTCTTTGAATGCATGGTAAGCTGCGTGATTTTCTGTTAGACAACTTAAAGCACAAACAATTATTTTGGTCTTTTTGAGCAGTTTATTACCAAAATAGTTCCTCTGTAGGGGTTGTTTCACTCATAGCTGGTATATTGTTTGTATAAAGAGCTGACAGATGTGGGTTTTCAAGGGGGATTTTTTGTTTAATTAAAGCGGACTTTGCGAATCGAGCCGATGGTGCTATTTTGAGCACCCCAGTCAGAGAAACTGTTGTAGTCCTTCTTCTCCAGGATGTAGTGTGCTCCTCTGTAGTTAGGCTCCTGGTACGCCACCCACCTGTGGTCATAGAGAAAGATGGCAGAAGCTATCAGCATCTACTGACTGAATCTTATTGGCACAATACATCGAACATATACAGAAGAGTTTAAACATCAAGCTTGCACTCACGTTCCACCCATTACTCTGATGGAGGACACTCTGCTGAGGCTGTAACGACTCATCAGGTTGGGGATGTCATCATGAAGCTCTGTCTTCTTGCCTGAGAAACCGGCCCTTTCAAACAGCTGTGCACGGGGAGGGTTGTTGTCCTGGACCACCAAACACACGAAACAACACAAGCAGAGACATTCAGATCTGAGATTCGTACAGCAGGGATAGATGATTTTCTCATCCATTAAAGTTCGGAATTTTTTTTATTAATTGCAATTTTGTTTTGTAATATTGAATAAAATGTCTGTCTGTGCACAAGCGTCTCACCTGTTTCACGGCACGGACAGAGGAGATGTGGTCACTCTGAGCGCACCACTTTTCAGAGCAGTTGTACTCCCCTCTGTCAGACATGTCCCACAGGTACTGACGACCCCTGAAGTTCTCATGCTCATAACCCACCCATCTACACATCAAAACACATCACAGGTAAAAGCTAAAGCAAACTTAAGCTTTGGATTTGTTTCAGTACATGCTTAACATTGGCCTAAAATAAAAAATTGAATGATTATAGATATAAATGGTAAAATAAGGTCCTCTGTCTGATGTACTCACGCTCCACTCTCCACTTGTACAGAGTTGCATCTGTCAGGAAAGTTCTTCTCACTGAGATTCTGGCAGTCAGAGGTCAGGTCCAGTCGTCGACCTGCAAAGTTCCTCTGCTCGAAAAGGGTCACCTGAGGAAAGACACATCATAATACCACTGGAATATATACCATTTTATATGCTTAACTCTTGTATTTGATAAGGGCAGTGTGATTTAAAAGATTTCTCTAAGCATGTACTATACTCTGCATTGATAAACTTTGTTACTCAAAGTCACTCTTTTCCAGATACTTTTCCAGATAAGCTTTTCCAAACAGCATAAACTAATCACGTAAAATTCTTACTGGTATCTACTTTATGTTTAGGTTCAACACAATGAAAGAGTGGTAGTGTCACACAAGCTCTCACCCTCCCGCTGGACCCGTAAAAGGCACGTTGGAGCACAGACCCCAGCTTGCTGAAAAAAAAAACAGTAATATTATTTTTTCATGTTCACATAGTGAACTTATTACCATTGATATCAATAATAACAAATGCCTATACAAAACCACACAAAAGATGTTAATAGAAACTAACATAGTAACTATATACAGTTTGGAGCTTGCAGTTTTAATATTTACATTGAATTTTAACTTTATTTGTTGCAATACCAAGGTAAATAAATATTTGTGCACATGTCTGTGTGGAAATCAATTTTCCAGCTGAAGCATAAATGCCACTTTTCAGTTGGTTTTTCAGGGATGTCCTCACATTATCTGAACTACTTTCCACAAATTTGCGGTGTTTACTTTTTCTGTCCTCTTGGGAGGTGCAGATTTGGTTTAAACTCAAACCCAAACTGCTCTCACTTCTAAATGCACTGCAAACATACCTGGTTTGTTGGGCTAGTCCGGGGACTTTAGTAAATATGTTCATGTCAGCTCATGGTGGCCACTAAGATGGTCCTTAAATACAGCAGGTACATAGAAACAGAGTGTGCTAGAATGCTCATAGTTTTCTGCTGTTCTCTGTAGTCTGTTCATGTATTGATATGCTAAACACATACAGTATGTTTCTGACAAAGCCTTTAGCTTTATGTGTGCAACAAACTCAAATGCACCATGAATACAAAAGCTACAATACACACATCTGTATCACATGTAAAAGAACAAACCTGTAAACATAAATCAATTTTATCTTTATTAACTCGCATCTAAACACACACAAACACAGCAAATACTGTAAACAGACATACAGTTAAAGAGTTCAGTGCCAACACTTTCTGAAACAATTCAGCATTTTTTCAGAACTCAACCACAAAACATTTTGTATGTTGTAACTGTATTTAAAAGTTTATAGTCTCACCCATAATGAGTTTCACAAACTGTTTTACCAACCATGTACATAATTTTCATCTATTAATCAAAGATCAATCAGCATGTTGGAGTATTAGATTTTAATAGTACTTAAGAAAAGAGAACATTTTAGAAACAGCTTGCTTTGTCATAATATGTTTAATAGTGGTAACTCTCACACACAGCATACAATACAAATAGGTTAAATAATAATTATAATTAAATAATTCTAATTCTGAATATAATAATAATTATATTCAGAAAGTGAATTATTTCAGCTACTTTTGCAGGGACTTAGGATAATGGAGTTCATTTACAAGTGAAAATGCTGCAAACACTGATTCATTGTAATGTATAGAACTGATGCTGTTTGGTAAAGTCAACATTTGTATCTTATTCATAGAATAAACTTCTAGGCCAAATTGCAAATGAATCACCAACAGCAACATTAACTTTGCTTACAGTGTCAAATCCCCAATTCAATAAAGATGTTAGTAGCAGCACTTTTCTCCTCTCAGCCCATTGAATCTGAATAGTGGGTATTTGGGTCTGTGTGTGGGCCATGGGGTTTCTGAATGGGGCTTGGATCTGCTAGATGCTTCTCTACTGTTTTGTGCTCATGGCACATCAGCGCTGCGCAGATTAGGTAACATTCTGGTACTTTGGAGTGAATTCCAGTCGGGACAAATGCTGGGCCTGGAGCAGGTACACATGTATATGTGCTTGAGTTTGCATTTAGACTGAGATAGAGTGAGAAAGAGTGAAAGGGAGGGTGAGAGAGACATGAAACAGGACGAAACTGCTGGCTCCTGCAAATAGAAGCCAGCGATTCCCTCGTCTTCTCATCCTCTCTCCTTAACATTTAAACTTACTTCTTCTTTCTTCAGGACAAGATGTCTTTCATTTTGGCAGCTCTTGACAAGCTGGCTTATTTTCTGTCTCTGATAGCCTTTTGTGTCAGTGTGTCTTATAGCTGGCTGAAATGAGAACTGTCTCTTCCTATCTGATCTGGGTTTGGAAAATATACACTTTTTTGCATTTTTATCTGATTGGACGTGGATAGCTCTCTAGTTTGGATGCATCAGTGATATGTTTTAGCTCCGAGTGCTTTGAAGCTGACCACTCTGAGTATGATTCTTAGTTCTGAATTTATAATAATCAACAGCAAATGTATTGCCTTTATATATAATGTAATTATCTGAGATTTAACTGGAAAAAAGAAATAGTTTAGGTCTGTAAAATCATCAAAGATTAAGAGTCCATTTTATCTATGTTAATGCAAGTCTGTTGTATTTGTGCAGGTGTTACTAGTGAAAAGTGGACCCCTGTGAGAATAAGATGTCTCAACACAGTATGCCGAGGCTTTGCTGCATTTTGCTGTTGGCACAGTGCATTTCTGCTAGTGAAGACTTTGACTGGACCAGAAATGAAAAGGGATCGTTTTACTATGGCACATTTCCCTCAGGTAATGCATAACCTGAAAACGACATATTTGTGCTTCAGAAATATCACAATATACAGAATAATATACTTTTAAAAGTTCAGAAATAATATGTTCATTTGTTTGCAACACTATGTTAAAATAAACTGTACTGGCCTCAGCGGATAAAGCAGAACAGGTCCAGTCTACGCTATCTAAATTATAATAATAAAATGTAATGTGTGCATAAATGTTTAGGATTCTCGTGGGGTGCTGGCAGCTCAGCATATCAGACTGAAGGAGCATGGGATAAAGATGGAAAAGGAAAGAGCATTTGGGATGTGTTCTCCCATAAGAAAGGGAAAATTCACCTAAATGACACCGGTGACTCATCCTGTGATGGCTACAACAAAATCAAGGTGCAATGACTTTCTGATGACTCTCAGAAATACACACTAATGTACAGTCTGTAAATATTGTGATTCTAAGAATTTGTTCTATTCAGTCTTATGTTATTTTCCATATTTTGCATGTTTCAGGATGATGTTTCACTGATGAAAGACATGAAACTGAACCATTATCTTTTTTCCATCTCCTGGCCAAGGATTCTGCCCAGTGGCATTAAGGGTAATTAAAATAATTGCCTAAATTAAAATGTTTCTTGCAGCTTGCCACAGTCATAATTTAAACATTTCTCTCATTACCTTTTAGCTGAGTACATTAATGAGAAAGGAATAGAGCATTATGATAATCTGATTAATATGCTACTGGAAAACAGAATAACACCAGTTGTGACGCTCTACCACTGGGACTTACCTCAGGTAAATTAAATCTACCCGTTTTGTTATTAACAAAACATTCAAAGGGTAATAATCTCATATACCTCACCAAACTTTTAAAATACATTTACAGATTCTGGAGGAGAAATATGGAGGTTGGCAAAATGCCAGTATGGTCAACTACTTCAATGATTTTGCAAACCTGTGTTTTGAAAGATTTGGCAACAAAGTCAAATACTGGATAACCTTCAACAATCCTTGGGTAAGAGATGTGAAATAGTATCCACTATTTTAGTTTTACTTTGGAAATGTGCAGTCATCAAATTATTGTTCATACAGTGCTGTAGCTTTGCTTTCTTTATAACTTTCTTCAGTGAGTAAATTCCTCAGAGTTTTTGATGTAAAATTTGCTTAAAGATTGGTTCTAAGTGCACTCTTACAGCAGCAGTGATGAAAGACCACCTCCATGTTTCTAGTCTGTTGCAGTGGAGGGTTATGAGACTGGAGAACATGCTCCTGGTCTAAAGCTGAGGGGAACGGGTGCATATAATGCTGCTCACAACATTCTTAAGGTGATCAAAATGTTTCACAGAATGATTACCTAATATTAACAGATGGATAAATCACAAGAATTATTCATATGCTAATTTAGTAATGCAATAAACTGAAATTTGTTGTAGTATAAACCAGTGGTTCTGAACGTGTGTCACGACCCAAAAATGTTTTGACTGAATTGGGGACAGCAGGGAAATTGTTTTTTAAATACAAATAATAAAATGCAACTAACCGTATAATTTTAATCTTAAGAATAGCAAAATCACAAAAAAACACATTTCCAATATCCGTTTTTAACATTTGAAATAACAAATTCATCTTAATAGAATCTAGCAAAATTGTAGGCACATGCTGACACGAGCAGATTGACTTTTGAGATATAATATAACAAAAAGAACACACAGTGTGGTTTGGTATTGTGTTAGATTTTCACTGGATATTCAATGTAACATCTGGTTTTTAAAGCAAACCCTGCCCAGAACAACTTTCTATACTGATATCATTGTACAGTAAACTAAGGCTGGCCTTTATTCTCTGTCATTCTGGCAGGCTCATGCTAAGGTCTGGCACACATATGACGCCCAATGGCGAAACAAGCAGAAAGGTAGACATACATATTATAGACAGATATTAAACTTAGCTGTTGTCTAGGCACAAAGGTCCAAACTGGTATAAGTGTTTCTGCAATTGCAGGAATGGTGGGCATCTCCCTGTCTGCTGACTGGGGAGAACCAGTAGATGTCACTAATCAGCGTGATATAGAATCTGCTGAAAGATACATTCAGTTCCACTTGGGCTGGTTTGCCACACCACTCTTTCATGGAGACTATCCTCAAGTAATGAAAGACTACATAGGCAAGTAGAAAACTACAAATAAATACAAGCAAAAACAAAATTTTTATGTCTGTGTATTTAGCTTATGATGGTTTACATAGACTAAGGCACATCTGTTTTATTTCTTCAGGAAGAAAGAGTGCCCAGCAGGGCCTGAGTAGCTCTCGTCTGCCTACTTTCAGCCCTCAGGAGAAAAGTTATATAAGGAGCACCTGTGACTTCCTGGGCATCAGCCACTTCACCACTCGCTACATCACACAAAAGAATTTTCCCTCCCTCCGTGGAAACAGCTACTTTACTGACCGTGACCTTGCAGAGCTGGTGGACCCACACTGGCCTGACCCTGGATCAGAATGGCTTTACTCTGTGCCGTGGGGCTTCCGCCGCCTGCTCCACTTTGTGAAGGTACAAGGAATTCATCTCTGTGTCAGTAACAGACAGCGTCTGAGAATGCAGAAAAGTGTTTCGTTAAACCACTCAGTAGTTTGACTAACAATGGCCACTGCAAGCAAACTGTGATTTTGTGCCTCAATTATTTTTCTTAGACCCAGTATGGAGACCCCATGATATACGTGACAGGAAATGGCGTGTCAGAGAAGATGATGTGCACAGATCTCTGTGATGACTGGAGAATGCAGTACTTTAGAGATTACATCAATGAAATGCTCAAAGGTCAGAATTAACATTGATACATTCCTCCTGTCTTTAATAATAATAAACTGACTCAATAAAACCTTATTTCTAAAATGCATTGCATGAGGACTTCTGCTTTTCTTAGTCTATACATTTCAAAATGCTAACAGATGAAGCCTATATATATATGCTTATAAAGAAACCTATACAGCCATAGTGTTAAATTACTTTTTGTTTTGTTTTTTAATTCAGCGCTTAGGGATGGTGTGAATATAAAGGGCTACACAGCTTGGTCACTGCTTGACAAGTTTGAATGGGATGAAGGCTACTCTGAAAGATTTGGTTTGTATTACGTGGACTTTGGGAGCAAAAATAAACCACGCTACCCTAAAGCATCGGTCCAGTACTACAAACGTATCATCAGCTCCAATGGGTTTCCAAACCAGAGAGAGGTACGGCTTAAAAATACATTCCCACAAAGCAGTGAGTAGAAAGTAATGTAACCAATTCAAATTATAAAACCATAAAATCTATTTCAAAGGAGTACAAGAGTCTGGATATCGTCATGTGTGTGATAAACTTTACATTATATCTCATTTTACACCTTATGCCTTTAAATGCTGAACAATGTTTATTACAGATTGAAAGCTGGAAGAGAAAATCAATGGAAACATGTTCATCCAGTAACCAGCTCCTTGCAGCAGGTTAGTGAACTGTTGCAGACATCACTTAACACTAGGCTGCACAGCCGGCAGTGCTCTAGCTGGGGCAAATAAAAGAAAACTCTGTCTCAAATTACTCTGCCTATTTATAATCAAGCACAATCTACAGAGGAAGGAAATTATAACGTAACTTTCTAACAGGAATTTTCTTTTGTTTGCCCTTCCAGCTAGAAGAAAATCGAAGGAAAATAAGGAACATGCAGATATGCCAAAGGTTTGGCCAGTGCATGATGAAGTTTAGGTACAGGGATGAATATTTCAGTATTCTGGGAATTGGGACATTTCATATTTGTTTAAATACACAAAAGTCTTTTTTTCACAGCACTTTATGCTTTCACTGAATTCTGAATGTGACCTGTATTGGTTTTTACTGATATACCTGTGTGTTTTGTTCCAGATCCATTAATAAGCCACATGGAGATGGTCACAGAGATTGTCATCCCCACTGTGTGCACTCTCTGCATTCTGCTCAGTGCAGTTTTGCTCATGTTTCTGCTGAGAAGACGAATATAAACACAGACCTGCATTAACATAACTATATCATTTGTTCACACTGCATTTCTTGGCATTCTTTTGTTATTTGAGTACTTACTATTATTAATTATGACATGCAGAGACTTGTTTACATGACAGAAAATAAAATGGTCCACAAATGTACGTGTTCATGAATTGTTCCTGGTCTTTAACATCTCCTAACTTAAATGACTCAAATGACTAATTAAGATTTGGGGTGCTTAATAAGATGTGCAACATGCTAGCTTATTAGCAAAGGCTTTTGTGGGTAAAAGACACAAGATAAAATGTGTTTGTAAAAAATAAAATACCTAATAAAATCCTCCACAATCTATAAATGGATACATTACGTGTTAAGGCTAATGTGTATGACAGCTGTGTGTTTAATAAAGTCTGAAACCCCGCATTACATGCATTGCATTTGTATTTTTATGTTAATTTTAAGACTCACAGGTGCTCTCCATCTGTAGGAATCGCACTTCACAGGTACCATGCGAGAAGATACGCAAAGGATATGGATATCAAGAAATTACTAAAAAATAAACGTCGAGTTATGGAAAACAGGCATAAATTTAAGCCAATAGTGCCTAAAGTATTCATTTATTTAGTTATATCTTGACCTCCGTAAAAGAACTATAGATCCAGCAGGTGGCGGAAATACTCCTATTACTGGTTTGGCAAACCTCATTAAAATGTAAAAGAAGAAGAAGGATCATTGACGTTACACGGTACCCGGAAAATGATTGGCTGACGAAAAGCCGCTGTCACAAGCTTTCGCCTTGGCTCCTGGCAGCGTTGGTGTGTGGGCTGTTATCATTACATATTCAGCAAGTCGGAAAGAGTGCATTTATATTACATTTTACCAGTAAACACAGTGTCATTATCTAGGCTTGATATCCTTGGGGAAGACGGAGGATATCTTGCGGGTTGTTGTGATAGTGTGGGTGCCAAACCACGCTCTACTGTACACGTGCATGTGCCTCTAACTGAAGGGTTTAATAAGAAGTGTGGCTGTATGTTTGACGGGTGACTGAATTCTGTGACCATCTGAACATGTTAAATGTTTTAAAAGCAACTTACTTGTCCTTGTTTAATCCTTTTGAAAAGGGTTTTTAACGTTTTTGTTGACTGTACGTTAGTAATAATAATAGTGATAGTAACGATGTATAAAAAAATAAACATTCTATGGAATTATTGATTTAAATGTTCCTTTAAAGGTTCATAAACAGTTTTAGAGACATAAAAAAGCAAAAAAAACGTTTTTCTTCGCTTAGTTTACTAAAATGTGTTTATTCAAGCGGAATCAGTGCAATCTACAGGACTGGAGTTATTAAACGTTTATGAATGAACAATGATCAGTAGTTGAAGCCCTAGAGCAGGGGTGTCCAAACTACGGCCCGCGGGCCATCTGCGGCCCGTTATCAGTCCTGTGGCGGCCCGCGAGGGATTTTAAAAATTATACGAATCTGGCCCGTTATAGGGAAAAAAAGATGAAATTCACTAAATAACCATCGGTTGTCGCTGTCACATGCAGCCAAGTAAGACAGTACGTAAAATGTACGTAATCGGGCTAAAAAACAATCTGATCAGATTTTAGTAAATCATGGCGCAAAAAAGAAAATAAATCCAAGGCACAACATCACTGTTCACATTAATAAAAGTTAAAGGTGAGTAAAAAAAATATTGAAAGCAATTCGTTGTAATGATTCCTAGGTTAAACATGTATATAATATTATGGGGCATAACATTTAAAAAATAGCATATTTAAAATATAAGTAGACAAAGACAAATAAATGTCAATAATCAATTAGCTTGTCTAATAGTAGTTTTTTATTATTATTATTACAGACATGCGGCCCGAGACAACATACATTTTTTTGCAACTGGCCCCCAGCAGAAAAAGTTTGGACACCCCTGCCCCTAGAGCTTCAAATATTATTTAATATCATGATTATAAAATGAACAGATACAGCTCTTGTGTTATCATTTTATTATTTATTTACATAAATTTTAAAATCTATTCATATTAGTGATTCTCTATTTTGTTTTTACAATACTCTTTCAGATTTCTTAAAGCTTTTGTAAGCTATTGAATTTTTAAGCATTATTACATAAACATAACATTATAGGCTCAGAAGAAAGGTAGTAGGGAGGCAAAAAAACAACAACACTAAATTCTTCTCCAAGTCATTCACATAACTTTCTTCCTTTATACATCCAAACACAGTGTGTATAGGGGAGTTGTCATAAGGGTGGTCATGACATACTGTACCATTTTGCTTACATTGACATAATGTCAAGTAAACTTAGTAAATCTTGATAATCTGAAAAAAAAAAATAGCTAAAATAATAAAAGCGTAATTCCTACAGTACTGTAAAAATCCAACATGACTGACATAAAGTATATTAATATTCTTGGTTCCTTAGGTTGTGGTTCCTTCAGATAGTTAAAAGACACCACTTTCAATTTTCAGTTTTTTTTTTATTGTACTATTGATTTATTTGGCAAACCACCAAATGTAATATTTTCTTCACTACATCCTTCTGCCTTTACATGGGTGCAATGCTATAATAATATAAAGTGATAAAATAAAGTGTCTTTGGCATCATTGTTTTATTCTCAGTTTGAACGGCCCTGTGGAAAGTTGGTCATCTGGATGTTGTCCATTTGTGGTCCAGGATTGTTGTAACCAAATCCATCAAACTTCAAGTCCAGTGGTTCACTGTTATCCAGCCTAAGAACTTAAATCAGATGAGAACACAATAAATAAATAAGAGCATAACAGGGAAAATAAGTAAAAATCAGTTTTATGTTAATTGAACCCCTCATATGCATTGAGATAGATTCATGGTTTAAATTGATAGAAATAAAGATTTCTTTGTATTACCTGGATCAGGTGATGTCTCTTCCACCAGCTTTTTGTGAGAGAAATCTCTTTGGTTCCTTCGGTTTAGAACGATAAATGCTGTCAGAGCAACAATCCCCACAATAATCCCAATGACCAGGATGACAGCCCATGCCTGTCCAATCTTCTTTTCTTGAACTTTTGAGGAAAATTCTATAAAGACATACGGATGTTTATAATAACAAATACAAAAAGCAGTATTACGTTAAATTAAATTTTGTGAGATTTTTGTTTGTGAGATTAAATTTTCATCTTGAATTACATTACACCCACATCATCTGAGGTGATTTTAAGTTAATGCATAAATATAATCCAAACAGAACTTGTTTTGTGGTTTAATTGTTAAATCTTATATAACCTCATAATATATGTAACATATAAGCTCTTAGTCAGTTTCAGAGTCTAGGACTATGTATCACATTGATCTACACCTGACCTTGAAAGAAGCCCCTCCCAATATCTACTGGGTGAACACCACTCATTGTGAGGGAAGGTGAGGTGTCAGTAACTGAACACTCTGGCACATAGCAGAGGCCCAAACAAAGCCTGAAACCCAATCTACAGAGAGGAACAGCAGCAAATTTGACTTTTAGAACTGAATTGAGAAGCTAGGAATGTGAGCTTGAGGGAAGAAATTACAAGATTTGTGAGCTTTGTAACTAAAGTATGTGACCTACAGAAAAGGGAGTGATAAAATGTTTATGTAAAGCCAAAACACTATCAGTTTCTCAGATTTAAGGGTTCTGTCTTTTTGTAATGTGATCTGTAAATATTTTATTTCGATAAATTGTTTTCTTTTACTGTATACTGTACTATTTTTACTGCCAATACATTAATCCTAGTTTGTTGTCCAAACAAACTTGAAGCTGTGCTTGATGCTGTTAAAATGTTTGGTCTGAGGCATCATTTTTTAGTCTAACCTTTTGCGGAATCCCCTCTGGTGTCAAAAGATCCAGTCAGATTGGTTTCTACATTCTCTTTATCTGGGGCAGCAGTAGTCACATCTTCAGGGATGGCAGGTGGAATCATTGCCTTTGTTGTTGTATATGCTGGTGGTTCAGGTGGCTTCACTGTAGTTGTGTTTGGGATGTTCTCTTGATCTACATGATCTTCTGCCATGGTGGTTGGGCTCTTAGTAGGTATTTCTTCTGAGGGTAAAGATCCAGAACCTGTTTCCTCATGACTGCTGTCTACTGTGGTATTCTCTGGGTTTGAATCAGGGTATGTATTATAAAGAACAGTTTGGTTTGTCTGGACTGGCTCTGATGTGGAGGTATTTGACTCTGTATCAGGAATCTGTGTTTCATTGTATTCTGTTGATGTATCTGAAAGGTTAGAACTTGAATTAAGTGCAATCATAGGCGGTGGTGTTGTAGCTACAGGCCCATCAGAACTTCCTTCCTCTGTGTCATTACCAGGCAGCACATCTGCAGCTGGAGGGATCTGTTCCGTCGTTGTGGAATTCTGGTCCTGTTGTTCATTTCCACTGTAATATAAGGAGCCGTATGACTGTCCTTCATTTTCTGAATTGCTCTCACTGTTCAATGGAGTGGCCTGTGTATCCTCATTGCTTATAAAGACTTCCTCATTTCCTCCTGTTGGTTCAGCTGCTGTTTCCAATGAGTGTTTTCCATTGTCATCCTCATATATTGTCTCATTACCTCTATTCCACTCATCAGGAATCTGGCTGGACACTTGCGGGAGGTTCTGAGATATCAGAAGGAGAGCAAGTGTGAATGTGATGCCCAGTGGCAATTGCATGTCTGGTTCCTCTACCTGTGAAAAGATGTTACACATAAATTAACAGGCATATAACATGAGACACTGTGATCTATCATTGGACAAAAAAAAGTTTTGGTTTAAAGTGGATTCAGTAATCTTTGTATGATTTATATGGCAGTGGTCTTTGATATATACTGACATCTAGCGGCGTTTCACAAGCACACAAAGACAAATTTACAGATGCCATTACAAAAATGGTGAATTCCTGCCTACTATAATTTATTCTGCGATTAAAAGTTTAATAACTGGGATAAGGTCACTACTATTAGGTTGGTAATAGTAGTCTCAACACGTCTACATGATCTTGTTATGTTAGCTAATAATTTTTAAAAAGCCACGTAACGATAATTACCTTAAGATTTCTTCAAACATACATTTAATAAAAGCAAGGCTCAAAATGTCTCCTATAAAAATGCAACTGTTTTTAAAGTCTCTTTTTCCCAGAACGTTGTGTTTGTTTAATACTCCCTTGAGTCATTGTCACTGAAGTGTATCTAAGCGCTCTTATTGTAAGTGTAACGTACGCTATTCAACCTTGTACTGATATAACAAGAGTTAGGCACGCAATATTCTGTTTTGTGTTTGTACACAAAGTACACACCCAAACTATTATTTTAACACACATTTTGAGAAAAATTTGTAAAACATTTAACTAATTCGAAAAAGTGTAATTCACTTATTGATATACTAAATGTTTTGAAGATGTAATTAATACATACAACATGCAAGATAGTAATAATGGGTATAATTGATATGTATATTTAGTTATTTTTTTATTTTTGGCATGACACACCTACACTTCACATCTGACTGAGTAGCTCTTATTGATACTTCATATAGCTATTTCTTGTTCGACCGGTTTATCTGCTATTATCCACTATTGTTACCCACAAACAAAATTAAAATCACCCAGTGTGATAATGTAATAAATGTAAGAAAGTATATTGATATTTGAAGTGTGCATAAGTGGCCCGGTTTAAGAAGTAAATCCCCTCACCTCTAAAAAGATATTTACCAAAACAATTTATCCAGCATGCTATATAAATCAGTTGCTTACTGCTAGTGAAGTGTATACATATAATGTATATTTATAATCAATACATGATTACAGCTACTATTTATTGTTTTATATTTATATTAGTGGTTATTATATTATGTTATTACAGTTTGCATACTGAATTTTGAAGCTATTTAAAACTTTAAAAATTAATGTCAACATTTGTCAATGTTATCAGAAAAATGTATAAATATATAACAGAATTTTAGATGTGGTTTCTCTCTTTCTCTCCGCAAAACATCCTAGAATCATAATATCTATGAAGAATTACAGAATGTACCAAAACAGGTTTTTCAGCACTGAGTCTGTGGCATGAAGTTTGATATACATAGCAGGATGAACGCTGCTACATAGAGGTAGAGTGGATAGAGAGGTAGAGGTATACTTTATTGTCCATTTACATTGACATGTTGGGTTGTTTTAACCTATGGTTGGGTAAAATATAGACACACCCAACCTATATTCTATAGGTTCAATTAAACCAACGTTTAGCTCAATGTTTGGGTTTGTCCATTTTTGACTCAATATGAGTTAAAACAACCCAGCATTTTAGTATATATAACAATATATAACAATACAACATCACACAAAAATACAATAGCAACATTATACAACAATACAAACAATAAAGGCTGTACGTCTTACCCAGTAATATTGCATTTATATCTTGCTGTTTAAAATATGAACAGATATAATTTCCAAAGAATTCCTATACTTTTACAAAGTAGATCTCTATCATGCTTCCCAGATGGCAGTAGTTGAGACATAAGTGGTTGTAAATTGATTAAAGAGAAGTGTATTTCTATAAAACCATATGTACATCAAGTGTTTGGCAAATTCATGGTTAAGCTAGATTTCTTTGAATAATTTAATTATTGGTGTCTTTAAGCAGTTCAATAGAGCATTAAGAGAAGCTGTAATAAGGTATCAAACATTTACAAATGAATTCACATACTAAATCCTTAATAGCCATGTTGAGCCATTCATCAAACATCCTAAAGATGATTTATTATTCCGTACTGTTTCAATTATTACTTCTGATGAGGATCACCATTACATTAGCCTTCACGCCACTGACATTTAATACATATTCCCCATTTTATAACAAACCAGGCAAATATTTTAGCTAGTGAACATTATTTGTATTTAAGGTGAAAACTGTACATACCTGAGTTCTGTCTGATGGACACAGGTGAGATGATTGAGGAAGACTAAAGCAGGATCGTTTGAGAGATCAAAGAGTGTGCTTTCAGACACATAAGGCAAGGGGAGGGACCTGTCTCGCTTGTGGTTATTTGGGAACTGGCCTTACCTGAATTTTCACCTTCTAACCACACCTCTGCATCAAAGTTACTTGTTGCAAATAACAAAACAATGCAAAGATGTGCGTCAGCTTAAACTGACTGTCACACTCTATTCATGCGTCAGTTAAACACACCTCTCTGTACACAGGGAGGTGGGTTTTAAAGTGAGAAGGTTTTTAAGCTTTTTGAACATCTAAAATTCTCTAAAGGGAGGAGCACCTGCCACGCTGGGCCTCTGAGTATTCCACCCATGCAATGTCTCCATGGCAACTCATAGGCTGTGCAGATCTGCTTTCCTATCCAGTCACAAAAGACACGTGCTATTTTCACTTGGCTGATCGGTATGTGCGTCATAAGGAGGTGTTTTGTCATAGTGGGGTCATGTGTTGCATTTTGACAGTGTCATGCAGAGATGATGGAACTCTTACACATGCTTTCATATGTGGGAGGAGTATGGACCTAAAATTACTTGTGAAGAATTTCTGAAATACCATACTATACATATCTGGTATGTGGCCATATAAAACATATGTGTATAATATGTTAAATACAAATTAAATATATATGGCACATGTATTTCTGCTTAAATTTAAGTGAAAACATAACATGGGTTTTCATTTAAATTTAAGCAGAAATATGTGTGCCATATATTTCTTACAGATATAAAAATGATCGCTACCTATGCAGCACATAAATACAAGCATTGGACATTTAATATCTTTAAAATCCACAAACTAATAAACTAATATTATATGAGTTTTACATGTATTTCCATATATCAGATGTCTATATGGTAATGGATGGAAAGTATTCAAATGAAAGTGTAAACTGAGTTTGATTTGAAAATGATGTTGTGGCCAAATAGCTTGCTCTACCTACACTGCGCCAGCAGAGGTCAGATTGCGCTCTAATTTATGTCTGTTTTGTAGGTAGCTATTATATGCTTATCCTTAAAATTAGTTATAGTATATATATACCATTTGAGTAATTATTCTGTTTGGCTACAGTTATGAGGCCAGCAAAATTATCAGATAATTTATCTGCCACCGAATTTTAACATGCTGGTAATGTTATGCATGACTGTAAATACTACAAATTGATGATACTGTCCACATGTTAATATTATTATTTATTCCTAATAAATAATAATAATTATTTATTCATCTTACAATGATCTATCCCAACTCTATGCCTATCCTAGAGATCCAAAGTTTACTGGCAGTTCACTAGTTCTCAAACTTGTACTCAACCACAAGGCAGATTCAGAGATGGAGGGGAAGAACATGAGATAGGAGAGAAAGTGCTGATGGAATAAAATGAGCAGGTTACGCTTATTGATTAATCTTAGTTGTGTTTTCAGTGCTCAGTCTGACCTATTCTGACTAGAAACAAATTCAAAAGGTGTTATGATACTACTTCACAATATTGTCCAATGATGCTTTTGAAAGCCTTGAGATGGAGATTTGTTCTATTTGTGAAGACAATACAGCACCCAACATAAGATTTAACAACAGCAATATAAATAATGGAAGTTATAATGATAACATTAATATAAAATAAAATGTGTATATAAAATATAGTAAAGATACATGTATGCATAAAAATATAAATGGAATACAGCACAGGTGCATCTCTGTACGCTTGAGTCAGCATTTCGGTCATCTTTTAGATAATACACACACATAGTAATAAAAAATAAATATTGGAATATTTTTAAAATTCTATGTTTTTATATGTAATCAATTATATGTAATAATTATAATGTAATTAATAAACAACTAAAGCTAATAATCACTAAATACAATAACCCTGGCAGTCATATAATAAGGGATTGTGCATGTAGGCCCGTTTTAGGGCTGTTTTCAAATGGAAACTTTTTTATAAGGACTAATGAACGTCACATTTACGTTGTTTGTTTTCTTGACACTTTAAAAAGGCATTAAGCCCTTACTTCTGTCCAAGTCTATCCAGTTTAATGCTTTATATGGGCATTGGTAAATTCTGTTTGCAGAAGGATCTTATTTAAATTAAATTGAGCTATAAACTGGAGAACAAAGACATGACGTTCACAGGTCAGACTATTAAGCTTTAGGACATCAAACCATTTGGCAAAGAAGTTTTGACTACAGAAAACACACATTACATTTATAGACAACTGACTGAATAAAATAATAAGTGAGCATTGCCATGTATAATAACATCCCTGCAGACAAGGTCAAATGCTTTGCTGAGCCAAGGAATATTATGTTATGTAATCGGTCGGGAATGTGTTCAGCTAAAGTAACTTTTTTCAACTCATTAGCAGGTCTCCTGCTATTTAAGAGCTCAGTGGGGACCTGTGAACTGTGTTTGACTGGAGGAGCCTGATGAATGGTGAGGTAACAGCTTTACACAAATAATTGTGAATGATTACAGTGATACATGAAATATGATTGGTGCGAATTGAGCAGCCAATCACTAAAGGAGCACAAACATAATTTTGCTAAATTATTTATTACACTGGAAAAAGAAAGTCAAATAATTCCAGTTGCAACAAAGGCAGAACATTACCTCAGTACTGTTACCGGTTTAGATGTTCTCTACAAAAATTTTATATATATTCATGGACAGAACAAATTTGAATAATTTGTAAAAAAAAAAAAAACAATTTGGCTTTATAAGAGCAATATTTCAATATAAGAATGTTTTTTCTACGTCAATGTTCTGGGGTAAATCATCTCACCTATCTCTTGCAGGAATGCATTGAGTTTTGTTACAGTCACTCTAAGCACTCTCAGTACTAATATTTTGTTATTGTTCACATGACCTATTATGCATTTAGTAGATGCTTTTATTCAAAGGAACTTACACTGCAGTCAAGGTATATTTTTACTGTATGTGTGTTCTCAGGGAATCAAACCCACAACCTTGGTGTTGCTAGAGCCACGTGCATCCATTGAGCTACAGGAGCATGTGGTTCACAACATGAATAGAATTTCAGTGATAAACCTTTTTTAGTGATAAAACAGATTTTATGTATTTTTTGCCATAAGGGGGGTTGGGAGACAGTATGTTAAGATGCATAAATTACATAGGCCAAACTAAAAACAAATTCAGAAAATTACAAGTCATAAATTTATTTCATCCACACTGAAATCAAAGCATGTGGAACAATCATTTTAATGTGTGTGAATTGCGTGCACTATTACAAACAGTGTGTTGATAGATTGTATATCTACAAAACAACTTGAGGGTTGTAAGTTTTCATAAGCCTCAGTTAACCTGCAACACATTCTTGCCCAACACATGATGAATGGAGACAGACATAGAATGATATAGAAAGGTGTGTTACAGCTGGAATCTTCCTGGCCGACCAACAGAACTCAGACTCCATGACCACAGACTTTTCCTTTTCTCCTCCTCTCTCACTCTCCTTCACTTTTTTCAGCCTCTTCAGCAGCTGCGTTTTCGTTTATCACACTATTACGTAAACCCTAAAAATATGTGGGAGTGGAGTTTTGGCCTCCCAGTCAGAGATGAAGGATTATAATTAAACGATCCGCTACCTCACGTCTAAAGAAACGGGCCCAAATGATCACAACAAACTTGTTGCAGTAAGGGCTTTTTTCCTTCTACACAGTACGTGGGGCCCTGATAACCCTAATTACTGGGTAGAAAGCTTCTGAGCAGAAGAGTACAACATGATCAGTGGCTACTTATGTCAAGAACCATCACCGGTAATTAGAGAACAGCAAGATTTTAGGTTACATTCATTCTTATACATTTGAGGTCAGAAACTTTTGAAGGCTATTGGCTGAAAGCTGAATCAAAAAGCACTGACCTACATGAACATCAGGCACAATAACAATAGACTTGTGATTCTGAGCTACAATGCTGTCAGTAATAATAACCAGATCTGTTGAACACAAGGATATGGTTTTAGAAAAAACAATAATTCAATAGAAAACAAATTTAGCAAAGCAGATGCTCTACTGCATCAGTTGAGTGGCTGAGGATAAGAACAAGGCCTAGAGCTGAGAATAACAACTGTTTACCACCCTCTGGGCACATGTGACTGCAGGCCAGCAGAGAGAGGGAGAGAGAGTCTGGCAGAGTTATAAAGGGAAAAAAAGAGAGAGAGAATCCAGACCTAAAATGTTTCCAGATTTGGAGGAAAGACAAAGGGAGATAATAAGACCGAGAGACCTTCCTCAGACATGAGCTCAGCATCCTGCTTCACTGATGTTTCAGCGCTGATGTATGTCCTCAGGGGATTTTTTTAAATCTAAAAAAAACAGAAAACTTGGAGATCTGCTGCAGCTCAGATTGAGGGAAAATTAGATAAGGAATTTCTTCATAAAAATCAACAATCTAAATATTTATCCACTTAAAAACCACCCAAAGTTCAGAAAAACTAGGTCACTTGGATACATTTTTCGTTCTTTCTCACTGCCAGTTTGTTTTCAGCTGGATTCTCTCAAGTACACCATAACACACACACACCTACAGTACAATAATAATTACATACATAAAATATGGATGATATGGGGAAAGTACCTGGAATACTTTTGCATTTTGTAATTCACAAAGGGCTTCATATGCTTAATTATTTCAAACCTTCATCTGTCTTACAGTGTTAACTCACAGACATGCATTTAAACTGGAGACTTCTTGTGCTCCTAATGGATGATGAGCTAATAGCAGCTGTCCATCACTGTGATGTCAATGCAATGTCAATGCTGCAGTGACTTCTGGTCACTGCTCCATGTGTGTGTATTCATGACTTGCAGTGTATGTGTTCACTACTCACTGGTATGGGTTAAATGCTGAGGTCGCATTTTAAATATGGCATTATACACAATAATCACAGCTATCTGAGGTCTTGTCTTAATAATTGGTGTCATCACTGATTATTCATTGTGTAGAATCTATGCTATTTCTAAAAGGTTTATACTATTGACCCAAGAGCAAATAAGAGCAAATTGCTTTGACTTTTAGATTTGCATAATTCATAGCTCTCAGGTCTTGCTAATCATGCCAGGGTGTGAATGAACTGCTTCAGCTGCTAACCAAATGCCATGATACTATCTTACTGTCAGCTGTATTTTAATAACTAGCAACAGATATTTTAAAAGCTCTGGCACATTAAAGCTAATTGAAGAGGAATGTGGAGTTTAACTGGAAAAAACTAAGTTGAGATGAGTATTATCACTCAGGGCTCTGATTCCTCTCATTCATGAGCAGATGTATTAGTCACAGCTTACAGGAGGCCAACATAAAATCATTGCTGTGCATTTTTCTGTTTCTCATTTTAACTACAATGAATAAGCATTGAGTCAGAAAACAAAGAATGATGAATGTGTGCCTGTATCTAATAACTAGTCTGCCTAGTTATAATTTCTAGTTAAATTCACGTTTGTCACTTTTGATTGAATGACCAAACACCAACAATTACAAAACAAAAACAGTAAAAAGAGGCAACACAATTAAAAATGAACTTTTCTTTCTCTCAATCCCTCAATGTATTTTTGTCTGCAGCAATCCAACATTGACATCTCACATATTCAGTTCACTGTGGACATGGATTCTCCTTAAGAACTTAATCAACCAGCAACATTGTGTAAACATTTGCTGTTTTTTTAAATCAGCTCTGCATGCAGGGCATTATGGCTATTCTCTGTGACAGCATAATTTTGCTTGAGTCTGGCTGTGTTTTGGGGCACAATGAGGGCATTTATGGACCTCAGACGTTGTGAGACAGAACTGCTTCTGTGGCAGTGTTCCTGGCACATGCCCGGAGTTTCACACTACCACAGCTATTCCTGTTGAGCGTGCTCTAGCTATTACTTCACCAGAGAAAGCCCAGCACAGGTCTAATGTGAGCCCAACACTGGCCCAGTGTGGATCTCTGCCAACTACTTCAGTTCTCCTAACACTTACTGCATATGGAAGGCATGTATGATCCACCTCCCTGTGTCAGAATACGAAAAGTCTCTGTGGCCCTGAACTGTTTCCACTGTTTGAATATTTTGAGAACTCAGTCACAATAAAAACTGAAGCGTGTTAATGTGTGTTTTTTTTTCACTCCCCTTCTTTAACTCTTGTCTAAGACCAAATGCTTTGTGTGCATTGCCAGCTGAAATGGACACGGCATTACTGCATAATTGCCTTTTTCAAACACTTCGTGATGCTGACATCACTCTGTGTTTTTCTTTCCTTCTGTTTGGTCAGCAGGAGATCCTTGACTAGATCCAGAGTGACTCAAAATTTATAATGCCTCACGATCTCTTAGCAGTGTGATGCATTAAATGGCCTTTCACCAGCACAAAACACCACTTTTAGGCACTGATCAGCATTTTGACTGTGTGAAATAGCAAATTAATGCGTGACATCTGAGTGGTGAATATTGTCAGCCACAGTAAGCTTCTAAGAAAGAATATTTTTTAATTCCTCATGAGGCCTAACGATGAAGTGAGTTATGTTACCTGCTACAACACTCATTGGAATAAAAGCCAAAAATCTTTCCACAGATCATACTTCAAAGATCCTGCGATATTGAATCACACTGTTTAATAATCATTTTAAACATTTACATTATGTCTCATTATGTGTCCTGTTTAATATAACACATAATACCCTGTTTAATATAACACATCAGCAAAATCAATGAATCCAGATAAATAATTTCTCCAGCACTTAAAATGGAGGGAATCTCCACAGCCCTCTTTAATAGGCTAAATAATGTTGATGGCTAATGCTGCCATCTCATCTCCTTAACTCTCCTGGTAATGATTGTTGACCTCAAACCAATGTGTGTGAATCTGTAAACATTTACAAATGTTTAGACTAGAAATAAGCTCATATGAACTGAATAAGATGCTAGGGGACATCTGAGAGGAAGACCATGTATTACCTCAGACAGTTTTATAAAACAAAACTAACATTTATCTCATTCTCTGTCTTTTTCAAAGCTTTTCTTTCACATTCCATTTTCTTTTGAATCTCACATTTTTTTTTGGAGCATTAATTCTCTCTCTCATTCTCTTTCTCTCTCATCCCCCTTTCTCTCTCTGTCTCTTTTTAAAGAGCAAGTCAGTTTAATTAAATAAAAACACTTGCTAGATTTTTATACATGTAATAATTAAATACAGGGAAGATATTCTTCACTTATTTTCTCTTTTAAACGCACACAGATGTACACACATACGGACCTAAGCATGAACACATTTCACATGATTGAATTTCACTTAAAATAAATGATACTTCTCAGAGGACTCTAATATGCATGGACGAGTGTCAGAAAGTTGACATAATACAAATAATTGTAGTCAATAACTGCCATGAGGAAATTAAGTTCAAAACTGTGTTTCCAAAATCAGTCAAAACTATTGCATCTTAGGAACAGAGGAATGAAATCTAAAATGTCTCCAAGTGAAATGTTCAACAAATGTTCTAACTGTCAGACAACACAAGAAGCTGTTGATAATCAAAGTTTTTGTGCCATCAGTCTCCTTGACAACAATTACCTCTGTTTGTTGTTATGGTGAGATCATGACTGTAGCCACAGTTTTTAAGGATGGGGAATAATTATCTATTAATTTTATTACAATTATTCAATTGATTATTTAATCTTTGTTTTATTATAAACAATTATTCTGTACACATGTGTACAGAATAATTCTAGTTACAGAATAATTCTAGTTAATATATAAATTAAGCTTAGGTAATAAATTGCTCTACAATTTATTTGTTATTTTTCCACAGCTCAGGGTAATGAATGGAGCAGAGGGCCATCATGTGTGCAAAAACACGGAAAATATCCTTTCTGCCAGACACATCATCATTTACTGTCTTATCCATATTTATGTTGGTTGTCGTTGCTCCTGTCTTTCTCATTTCTTTACTTTGGTATCAAATTTACTCTTATTTCGTATATTTTCTTACTGAAATGGTACTTTGGGTCTGCCAGAAGAGAACAAAGCCTCTCTCTCTCTCTCTCTCTCCCTCTCTCTCTCTCTCTCTCTCTCTCTGCTTTTTTCCACTCATTATGGCAGTATACATATTGAATCCTCCCTGTAAATCGAGTGAACAGATGATTGCAGTTTTTGCTGTTCTTCTGCACAGCCACTTAATCCTATACAAACATTGAAGTATTTACAGTGAAGCTTTAACAGAAATATAAGACAGAATAACCTTTTGTATGGTTCAGTTTATTTAACATTTACAGAATATAAGACCACAATTGTGCAAATATTAGCTGAAAGTGAAATACTGGTAATGATGTTTTGCAATATTTATTAAGATTAAGAAAAATGTTATCCAGTCATAAATGATACATTTGAAACATTTTAAACATATTTTAAACATTGGGGCTCCAAACAATATCTTTGCCATTTATAATTATTATCATTATTATCATTAAAAGCAATTTTTGAACAACTATGAAAGTTAATGTCTGTGGCATATTTCACCTGGAAAATGTTGCAGAAATCCATCTGGATGCTATTTTGTGTATCTGTGTATCATTCTTCTTCAATTCCACAGTCCATTATTTCTAATTGCCTTCCCTCTTCCAGTTCCATAATACAAAATTAAATTCATGGATTACTGAATTTATAAAAGGCTCGGAAAACCAAGAGAAATATCAGAGAGACATTTTTCCAGGTCCACATGGATCATTAGAGTTGGTGCATCTTTCTAAACACAAACATCTTCTGATCTGATTAATATGGTACAAACTCTTTGGGAAATTACTAAAATGACAGTGGTACATTTGTTTATTTAATATTTTTTGTTGTTTATCTAGTTCTTGTTAGGAAGTTACAATGTGAGCTAGTCTTGTACCCTACAGAGGTGTTATCCATATCCATTTGTTTTACGATAATGGGCATAGTAAAATCATAATCAGCAAAGGTGAATGGAGACCGGTGTACTCTTAGTAACGGAAGAAATATGCCCCATTGTGATGTTGTGATGTTTTGTGTTGTGAGGTTATCTGAGGTAAGCCACAGTTGGAAAGAATGTCATTCTAAATTTATGCCAAGAATGGCTGAAGAGTGAATGATGAGGGCTTCACATATGGAAAGATATATTACAACAAGCACTGAACATCACACCTTTGACCGTAGCATATATTTGCATAGCCATACACTAAACTCATTTAACACTCAGTGTGAATGACTTGTCCATACCGCAGTAAATATTAAAACAAGTAATGTCCATATTTTGTCTTTCTAAATGTTTGACTCTGAAGAAAAGCTGTCTTTTTTGCAGAACCGAAATGTGTGTGTACATTAGACCCAGGAATGTTTCCATATGGAAAATGTATAAATGAATAAAGGGGTTGGAGGGAAGCAGTTTTCCAAAAAACAGCAGGAAAATCTCTTCAGCGCTTCTTTAACAAACAACTTCAATTCCTTAGATTCTTCCTTTTTGCTCTGTGTTCCTTCGCCTGATCACTGTGTATGTCTATAAGCGGTGAAGCACATCTGTATCTATAATATCATATATATATCATTTCAACTTAGAATGAGTTCTACAAACACACTTTCTATTGTGTATTAATTTCTTTTCTTAAAGCCCATTTGACTAGACAGTCCTTAAACCTACTCATGAAACTTTTGTAGTAGCTCTTTGGCAGTTGTCGTCTTAGTTACAGAACATTTAATTACAAATGAATTGTGATAATGATTTGTTTTGAGTCCTTGAGGCTATTATTCAATTTGTACTGATTATTTTGAATGTGTGGGTATGTAATTAGTATAATTATGCTTTTATGCAGGAATCAATATGGTTCCTAGAAGTGCGTCATAGGGCTTTTTATAATAATGGATTTGAAAATTCTGAGGTTTATAGTACTGGGCAGTAGATCTGCTATCAGATTGGCTAGTGTTAGGTCACCTTTGGACTAAGTTTCTGGAACATGTGTATGTGATAAAGCAAAAACATGAAAGGACTAAAGTGCTCATTAGCCTTCTGACGCATCAGGACGCTTGTAACCAGAAAAGATTTGTAAGCTTTCATGCTTGTCTAAGCTAATTAATTGTGCTTCCTGTGTATCAGTGCACCTGTTGATAGCTCATTTATATTCAGCTTAAGCTTTCAATGTTAAACATTGATAGCTGATTCACTTTCTGTAACCTTGAATTCTATTATATAGCCCTTATCAGGCATGCATACTTCAAAGTATGTATACTTGCCGCTGTTGCATGTGGCTGTCTTCTCAGATATACAGTATGGCAATAGATTCTGAAAAACATGATGCTGTGATTTTGTTTTATAGCCATACTGGCTGAGTTCCCCAGCATCTGTATGTTTTATTACCATCTTTCTCAAAATCTTTAGTAATTTACTGAATGTTTGATTCCTTTTGATTCTCTGTGGAAAATACCATGATGAAACAACTGTTCTTTCAAAATTCTTTCCTCACAGATTACAATGGCCCAAAGTTTCGGTTCACACAAAGTTCGTGGCATTTAAGTCAGTGCCCATTTTTTCCATGCCAAGATAATGGCACAAATTTATGCAAACCACAAAGGAACTGTGCCTTCATTTATTTAAGAGGCCGCCTAAGGGTGCCATGGTGACCTCATTAATGTTTATGATGCATCCTGCCAGTGTAAAGCCTGGCAGAGGTGTGCAGTTCACAACATAATATTCATCCACAGCTTTGCCAGTGTAATACATTTAGACAATATGGAGTTAAATTGGGCAAATTGAAGTTCTAACATTTAAAAACTAAGAAAAATGCGGGTATGCTAACATTACTAATGCACCCCTGTTATTAAGATGATTAGCAGGGCAGGAGTGGGGGAAGTTCTGTGAGCTGGCACTGTTCCATCGTTTAGGAGACGGGCTAAGCATGGAGAGAGCCAGCCCTCTTGTAGTGGATATCTGTGGGAGGAACATTGGGGGAACCAGGTTCAAAGGGGTATAGGGTGTCTGTGAGGAGGTAGTTGAAGACCATAAAAATGAGAGTACTCTATAAAGATTGGATTCCAATGGAACAACTTCCACTGTAGTGAAAAACAAGACACTCTCTCTTTCTCAAACACACACACACACTATTCTCAGATATTCTCCCTCTTTCCAACACTCTGGCTCATGTCCTGTTCTGCATCAGTGGTGATTTTACTGGGCTTTGAGGGAGAGCTAGTATTCTGCAGGAACTCTGCTTCTCTGCTTATGTCAATTAAATGGCAGGACAAATATTTTTGCTATAATGAAGAGACATCCATACAGCTCATAGGCATTCCCTGTTACTGCATACTTTTAGACACATACCAGACTGAAAGACCATTAGCCAAGGATCGAATGTTGTAAAAGACACATGTGAAAGCTTTGTAAGGTGTCTGTTGCACTGGGTGGGGTTATTATGTGTCTGTTGGTGAGTGTGCATACTGTATGTGTTTGCTTAAGAACCATATGGTGAAATGAAAGCAGACTGGCAGTGTCTGTTAAAATGATGAAAGACTGTTGTAAATCCAACAAGCCCGACCAAACAAGGCTTTCCATGACCAATACTCTGCTGTGAACTCCTGTGATCCAAGTCTTGGAAAGAAAAAAAAAATCCATCTTCATACATCATATATGACATCACCGTTTTCATAACATTTTCCATAACATGTTCTGTTGTTTTTCTTGGAATGTGTGGTTCATTAATGCCTAAGGCTCTATCAAAGTGGAGATGATTACACTAGACAGAGTTGTGTATATACAGTAACAGTGAGTGTTTGTGTACGTGTTCACCCTCTTTGAACTGAATAAATGAACTGACAAGAAAGAGAAAGACCTTAAAGCTGAGGAAGAGCAGCTCCTGCTCAGTCTCACGCTCTGTCATGACCTTTAGTCATCACTCAGTCCTCTTTAGGTAATGGTCATATGGTGATTGGAGTGAGGAGCCCTGTCTCTAGTAATAAAGACCTCCAGTATAAAAAGAGCAGCCACTTTACAAAGGCCTGTCAGACACACCTCCACGACAAATGAAGGAGACAAGCATGCAAGAATGCCATCTGCAGTGTCTGTAATTGTCTTGAATGGCCCATTCATGGCTCATTGACACATTGCTAGTTGTGTGTACTGCCATATTTTAGCATTAACACTATGAAATATTACTAAGACTGTATCAGTGACATGTTAGCATCAATGTGTGTGTGTCCTTACTAAATACAAAACATCATAAGCATTCCTTAGAAAAGCACTGATGTAAGCAGAGGATATTAACATTTTAACAGATTATTATTAACATTTGATGTTATTCCTCCCCTGTTTTAGCAAACAAAAATGGAAAGCAAAAAACCCTGTTTTTTCCTAAAAGATAAATATATCCTACAAATAAAGGCAGTTCTTTATCTTGATTAAAAAAATAAACTATGCAGAACATACATACCGTAATAGTCCATGCCCAGCCTAATTCTATAGCTTTCGTCATCACTAAAAGCCTACAAACTCACGTTACTTTAATAACTGTTATGTGTGCAGCCTTGCAAGCGAAGCAGTGACGGGCTTGTAATTTGAGAGTTTGACCTGGGGTATTATTATCTAAACCTAGCACGGAGTCTGAACAGTCCAGATGTTGAAATAGACACAGCCAAGGATACTGCGAGTGTTTGTGTGTTTTTCTAACGTCTGTTGATTTCCCCGTACATACAGCGGCTGTTCCCACGGAGAGAAAAGTTGTAACCCAAAATTGCCGGGCTACTTTATTCTAACGATCTAGCTGTTTCGTGTCGGGATTGCTCGGCATTTTACGCTGCGGGCATGCGTAGGATTGGAGAAGGAAGGCTTGTTTAAAGAGCAGAGCTGAAAGTACTTTTGACTTTGATAAAGCAGCGGTAGGTATGATGGCTTCCCCTCAGTACATGCTGACAGCCCTTTTGGTCTCCTTGCGTCTTGGGGCAGCATTATTTTCGGGACCTCTGCAACCGGAGATGTCCAATGGCACCTTTCATCATTACTTCGTACCGGACGGGTACTATGAAGAAAACGATGATCCAGAGAAATGTCAGATGCTCTTCAAAATGACCGACGATCGCAAATGCACACTGGACGAGGACCAGGACTCTGTGATCCGGGACGACTTCACCATTATTAAGCGTCACATTGAGGACTCGGCGCGAGTGCTGGAGGGAATCGGGAAAAGCATTTCCTTTGACCTGGATGGGGAAGACAGCTATGGGAAATACCTGAGACGGGAAACGACCCAAATCGGCGAGGCGTTTTCCAACTCCGAAAAGTCTCTTCTGGAGCTGGAGGTGAAATTTAAACAAAGTCAAGAAAACGAGTTAAAAGAGGAGCACAAGATCAGCGACGACTTTCTCAACATGATTGTGCACACGCGTGACGTGTTGAAGGAGACGCTGGACATCTCACTAGGACTGAAAGACAAGCACGAGTTACTGTCACTCATCATCCGGAGTCACGGGACCCGGTTAAGCCGCCTGAAAAACGAGCATATGAAGGTGTAGAGGAATCTGCCTTCCCCTCATCAGTGCGAAACCAAATCTAACTTTGTCTTTCTCCGGTAGGGTATTATATTTGGCATAATTAATGCAGCCTTTTGTGCAATAAATAAAAGCCAATATTCACTCAATAGCAGTAATCGTACATCATGACAGGCAGTAATTGCGTACAGTATGATGCCTGCGGTTAAATATAACAAGGCTGGCATCATTGTTTAAAAATATATAGGTTTCACCTCGTAAGTGAGACATACAAATAGAAACTAGTTAGTCTAGTTACAAATGTATTGTTGCAGTTGATCAACGCTACCGAGTATTATTATTTTCTCATATAAGGATGTAGGTTGTGTTTGTGGAAACATTTGCATTAGCATTACTTGAATGTTTCTGAGAATATTCAACAGAAGGAATATAGTTTTTAATGTACAAATTTAAACGTTCATATCCATAGTAAGTTCATTACAAAAGCATGTATATGGAATAGTTTTAACCATTGACTCTGACAATCCTCCAAAAGATAAGGGCATGAACAAATTATACTCACAACAATAATTTTATTTCTATTGCTTTCTAAAATACACCTGAAGGAAAAAAAATAAAATTTTTCACTTTACATGTTATTACGTTTTGTGTGCCTTAAGAAATCAATATATTTTAATATGAACTTTTAAACCATTTAACTGTGATTGTTTATATTTATGAATAGGCTCAAATGTATTCATTTTAGGAGATTGCGCCTTGTTGCTTGAACTATTCTTGTAGTCCTCTGAGAAGTAATGGAAAAAGGACCATCTGGGATGACATATTCCCTTACAAACCAAGATGACTGCGGGCAGGAATATTGGACTTGATATCTTGGCATGGATGTGCAGTTCCATTCCTGAGATATATGTTATGTTTATTCCTTTTTTGTAATAAAATTGTAAAAATAGTTTGTGTATGTGTGCGCTAAAGAATCACTTTGTCTTATACATACATATAGGGCAACAAAGAGTTATCGTACAATAGTTTAGTTACATTAAGGCTTAATCTGTCTGGTACAATGACGAGAACTTGTCAAATATATCTAAAATATTCAAATATGAGAAAGGCGGGTGTGCTGGAAAGGCAGTTATACACCACCTGACAGTAGTTTAATAGAGTGTGAGTTTCAGAATGATGTCATACATGTTCAGGTTGAGGCATATTGTTTTCTGGCATATTTATTTCTCCTGACAATATAAGACTGTCTGCCCAGGCACAGTTGTGTTGGATGGAAACATGAGCACCATCAGATCATTTTACTGGACAGAAAAACTAACAAAGAAATCTCTCTCTGTTTTTTTTTTTTTAATTTGTGATCAAATTAATGATCACAAATTAAAAATTAATTTGTGATAACTTCATTAACAACCACAGTTTAATTTAAGCAGGTTTAATCTAGCTATTTAAGAAGATGCTAGTTGGGCATGCTCAGCATATGAAGGTCTTAGCACCATGTTCATGGTAAAACATTTAAAAATTGCAGGGTATCAGCTACAGTAGGAGATCTTCCAGAAACATGCATTGCATGGCAATAAGTGTGCAGAAACTGTTACTGTAGTGTGTGAGCTCCCAGTTTATGTGTGTGTGTGTGTACATTTTGAGAGAAAGAGATGTATGAAAATATAAATTAATATTCCATAAATATTCCATAAAGTAATATTCATATAGACCATAAAAAAGCAATAAGCAGAAAATAAATCTGTAAGCAATTAAAGGTCGTCCTTATCACAAGGTAACTTCTTTCAGAATGCAATAACAAAGTATGCTATGTCCTATCAAAAAATACCACAATATATTGTTATATATAACCACATGACAGTGGCAATAAAATGTACAAAAATCGATTATGTCGAGCAAAGCTGCACGTAGGGTTGGCCAAGTGACAGTTGCACTACAGTGGAAAGTGTTCACCGGGATGATCACAGTGAGTGATGTGTATGCAGCAGCAGCAGATATAGTAACCTTTAACCCACTTACAGCGCGACAGTTCTCACGCTTTCCCAGCTCTATATAAGGCGCCAATAACCGAGGCTTTATTTATCCCATCGTCACGGTAAGTGCCATATCACCATTTCTTTATAAACATTTATCATAATTAAAAATGAAAATAACATATACATGGACATTAAATGTGAGACATAGCACTAGCTGGATGAATGAAAGACTGCTGCTTGCAGGTGCTTGTCTCGCATCATAGCAATTTTTAACGGTGTTACACTTTATCACTAAATTCCACATATGATACATTTCACATATGAAGCTAACTCATGTCGTCATATTTTGACAGTGCTTTACTCAAGCACGCGATTAAGTGAAAGAGAGATGAGACAGTAAATATTCAGCTGGGAAACAACTGTTTAAGTTCATTCGATTTCTGTTACACTGTAAATACAACGTGTCTGTGTACAGAGAGCAGCATGCGTTCATGTGTTGTGTTTATAACACTGGAGGCTGGGATGTGTTTGTAAGGGGAAATGTGTTTGATGTGTTCACTAAGATACGTTGGTGATATGAGCTAAGCTAAGGTGTGTGCATTACATAAGCAACAGTCAATGAACTGTTTAGGATTTACTATTTGAACCATGCGATGGATACCTAGACACAACTCTTTGTCTGTAGCCGTGTATAATGTACATACTACTTAAGTGTGGGGTATGTGTAAAAGTTGTTTCCCTTAAAGATCTAAATATCTAACAAGCTTTGTAACTGATTGAAAGGAAGAACAAAGAATCTAAATTTAAACACACAGAATAGTTAACCTCAAAAATAAGAAGTTCAGAAGTTAAAATTAAGTGTTATGTTTTTATTGGCTTTAGAAATGAATGAATAAAATTGAGACAGAGAAGATTTTCTCATAAAAGTAAGGTAACTTTGATGCACTAAAGCAACCTTTTTAATCACAGTGGTCTACAACATATCTGAATGGCAAATGAACTGAAATCAATATTCTAGGTTGTAAACTGAAAATTTCAGAGGCAGCTGATTTTAATGAGTTCAGCTTAATATACACTGATTATGTGTTCACATTTAAGTCCACTTTATCCATTTTTGCTGGGTTATAACTGAAACACTTTCGTTTATGCAAATGAATGACCTTAGCTGTGTCTGTTTACATCTGACATTGAAATAGATATCATTTTCGACTATTAAAGAGAAAAAAACAGCAGAGAAAAAAATGTAAGGTGTCTCTCTGCACAAAGTGGTCCAATAGTTGCGTCCCAATTTACATACAAGTGCTTCACAGGTGATAGAAAATTGCCATTTTGTGCATGAAAGAAGACTATACTATTATGGACACATACTACAACACTGTTTAAATGCATAGGATTGTCAATTTCAGCAGAGAAAAATAACACTGCTGTCTCTGTATGTTTATAAAAAAGATAAACACTCCTTGAATGAATTGGATGTTTAATTTTGGCTAACTGACAAATGGCTTTATTGCATCTATTTTCAAAATGAAGTTTAATTATGCTAAAGTACACACATATCAAATTGTTTTTTGTTTAGACACAATATTTTACTAGAGAATTGTAAATGTACATAAACATAAAAATTAGCAGGCTTTTAACATTTAAATAACATTTAAATAACATGCAATTAAAAACAGTGTGCCAATGAAATGATAATTTATAGCATTATAATTGTTATTAAGACACAATAAAAGCCACACTTTGAGGAGTCTGTAGATTTTGGGGTGCTGTATTTGAGCATAGGAAATCCTGCTTATGTGGTATTGTTTAGGCTATAAAAGAATTACTAGAGTGCAGTGAGGGTCTGAGTGCAAAGTTATGTTATGTTTTAGTCATTGTTTGTGTAGTGTGACAGTGCTAAAGTCCTCAAGTCACTAAGACCCAGATTATCTTGCGTTATCTTGGTTACTTTGATGTAATAATGTTTGTATTGTACTGTTATCAAATGCATGCACCTTGACAGTCAATCAGCTCTGATGTCATCATTTATACACCCCATAGCTGCTTCTAATCAATCATCAAAAACGAATTTTGATTTTGGAAAAATGAAGCCCAATGTCAGACAACAGTGCAGTAACTTGCCACTTGCTACCAGGTTACAGTTTTGTTTAATTTCTGCAGGAGAGATAAATAACTGAAAATTACAAACAAAATTCCAGGCTGGTTTGTGACTTTGCATGAAACAAGCATAACACAAAAACAATGGAAACTATAGCTGTGCATCTTCACACATACCACATATATAATCCACAGTCAGTGCAGCTAAAAGTGCTTTTATTACTGTCAGCAAATCCCAAAACAGTCCTAGTTTATTTACTCATCACTTCAGCAGGCAGCTTTTACAGACATTCAATCATTGCCAGTGAAGAAAAGATATATAACTGTCATTCTCAAGTCAAGAAAACCTTGTGTTTTAACAAAACTCACAAAGCAGAACTTGTGAGTTCACATAGCAGTTGTGCGATAGCAATGTTTACACAACACACCTGTCTGCCTCTCATTAAACATTGTGAAGTAGTAGTTCATTTAATTATTGTGTGTTGTTATAAAACAAACTTACAAACACATGCTCTGTTTGTGTCCTCAGATTAATCAGAGCTACTCATTGCTCTGTGTTGACACTATAATCCAGGACCAGGATGTTATCCTATATAACTCGCTGGATGTCCAGAGGTGCTCTCCAGGCACTGAAGGGGGCAAGCAGACGGCCTCATCTGTTCAAGACGCCTCGTATCGGGAATCAGACACTGGCAGCAGCCCCTTTGCCTTTTGCTGGGGGCTGTTCAGGAGTGAGAAAGGCCCGAGCGCTGGATCAGGAGAGGCTGCTGCAGATTGATTGGGACGATGGGACTTGTAGTTTGTATCCCTTCACCTGGTTGAGAGATAACTGCCAGTGTCCTCACTGTATGCTGCAGTCTGCGCAGGCACGCAGCTTGCTGTTATCAGATTTGAACGTGTACACTGGGATGGACCAAGTGCAGCTTATGGACAATAAGGTTTGGCTTAATAAGCTAAACTTAAATCTGACTTTTAAATATTCTTAGACTATAGCACTGCTATCCTGTCATATGTCACACATTTCTGGCTGAACTATCCATTTAAGCCAGTTTAATGGTTGTGGTTGGAAACATGTGTTAGATGGCTACACATCTAAGCTGTTGTCTTAAAGCTCTGTGTCTGAATCTCATTGTAGGTGTCTATAACTTGGCCTGATCAGCACAGCAGTGAGTTTGAGCCAGACTGGCTGAAGAAAAGGTGTTTTTCCTCTGAGGCAAGGCAGGCTCTGCAGGAGGAACTTTTTCTTAATGGTGAGCTCATCATTCATTTTCTCGTCATTGCCGTTTGTTTTATGTTAACACATATTTACCCGTTTCACTGTTATTAATTACTGATCTGTAATGCTGCCTGGAGGTTAAGTGTTGAATGTTCTTTTATTACGTTTTTAATTATTTAATAATGTGTGGATTTAGCATCACTAGGTCTATGTGACATTATCATGTGATGGAATAACTAGGGATCTAAAGTACATTTTGATTAATACATTTTTGGGTACATTGGCAGATATCTTTTCTGGAGTTTGGAGAGTCAATGAGTGGGACATCATGGGTTGCTGTGTTAGTATTAATAGTATGCAAATATATTCCATGAATATCCCCTTTTCCCTATAGTATTCCCAGTAGCCCTCTCTTTGTGCTGCAGATATATTTTCATAGAAATTGTTTTAGGTCCATCACTGAGGGACAGCTTGTTGACCTGAGTCAGACTTTAAAGGCAGGCTAATTGCTCTCAAAAGCTGGCTGTTAGTGGTGTAATTTACATTTTATTCTTTGGCGTTTAAATGAAAACCACTTGTACTGTGTTGTACATTTTGGACCAGTTTTAGCATTTAAATCAGTGCTCGTTTCAGGAGTTTCCACTCCAGTGTTGCCAGTTCAGCAGGAGCAGAAGTGGTTTACTCAGATAATGTTCTGGAACATGTGCTTCTGCTCCTCCCGGTTCTTCTTCTTTATGGGTTTAATCAGGCTTCACTGAGGACCAAATTCTTTCATCCTTCAAAAACAGGCAAAGTGGAAATCTTGATGCATGATTTTTTTTGTTTATGCAAAGTGACCTTGTGTAACCTATTAAGACAACAGAACAGTTATAGAAAGCTTAAAGAACTCTGTGCATTATTTGAATTTGTCTGTGGAGCATGTGCTTCGGACAGCAGTTACCTTTCTAGTGTGCAGGCACTTCCCCCCGAATCGCCCCTGAGTGGAAAGTCTTTCTCCACATCCTGCCACATGGAATAGAAATTTAAAGCAATTTGAGAAAGCTGTTGTGCTTATACTAAGAGATGCTGTGGTTACGACAGACTGAACATTGTGTTTGCAGATTAAGCATTCTGCATATATTTACATGCCCTGAGATTTTAAGATTAGATTAAAAAAATTCTTTGAGGCACGTTTAAAAAATCAGACTCGCTTTTACAATCTCCACAAAGAGACGAAGATTGTAAATGTCCTGATATTAAATCTACAAATATTAAACTCATTCCTTGCTAAAACACCCAATCACAAGTCAGAACATCTGTGATTAAATGTCTGTTGATTGTCAAATCGCTACCTTAGAATTATATGGTTCTATCTGCGTTTTGACCAGTTTTGAGATATTGAGGTTTAAAGTTTTTGCATTGCATTGTAAATACCAAAACAGAACTTTTTAGTTTTTCAAATTAAACACCTTTAATAGTGTCAATAAGTTATATTAGAGTAAGAATATGTCAATAACTCAATTTTGACAAAAATGTCAGATAGAACCTTATAATTCTAAGGTAGCGAAATGTTACGTTCTCATCTGTTTCTCTGTCAAAGCACCACACATCTTACTATTGTTTTAAACTTTGTGATTTTCCTGTGTAGGAAACTATGCTGCTGTTTTGTGTAAAGGCACAAAGACTCTTGTATCCTTTAAAGCTGTAAAAGACAATAAATTAATCTCCACAGTTTTAACTACAGACTACAAATCAGGCCTGTGTGTCTAGCTGAGGTGTAAAACATACCCCTGCAGTGTCTACAAGGCGTGTATGTGTTTAACAACATCTCTTAACTAGCATATAATGTGAAGGTCCTGCTCCTTGTTTAAAGACAAGAGGCCTTTAAACATTCAACTTATATACTTATGTATGTCTCAGACAGTGATGCGCCATTAGCTATTTCCACACAAATTAGCACCATGTAGTTGGAATCTTAGCTGGTTTGTCCACCACAATTTTACTCTTTATGAGAGTATGAGAGTATATCTGACTAAAAAACGGTGCATGACATACAGTACAAAATGTTTAATTTACTTTGGTCACACTAACCACTTAATTCAGTGTTTTTTTTACATCCTGACTTTTGAACAGTTTGACTTTGGTGCTTTATTTGTTATCTTGTAATCTAAAATGAAATAGTTATAAAATATATTAAATATAAAACATACATAAATTTACATAAATAAAAGTGATTATTAGGCTTGAGAGTAACGATTAAAATGCTGATTAAAAAGATTCTGTTTTTTGAATGCAGTTAAAGTGATCAGGAGTTTTCAGCAGAGAGCTCATAGCTCACACAGGGAGTTTTATGACCCAGTGCACTGATTCACTAAAGGAGGTTTTTAGCAGCATTTGGCTGTGGTGTCTGGTTTACAAGAGGGCACCACTGTGCTTCACTGGGGTTACAACATGTCTAGCTGACATCATGCGTACCATGACATCATGATCCTTTACAGCACCAGCTTCAGTCACATTGCTGCATGACAAAAATAGCAGATGAAAACAGTTCATTCTTTCCACACACAATAAGACCACATACATACACAGCGAAGATTAAGATTACTTTTAACAGTCACGGTACTAAAATTAAAACCCAAATTTTCCAAATGTTTAATGGAAAACCGATGGCTTCACTGAGTATAGTTGTCTTTCTTAATTTACTTGAAAAATGTATGTGCACATTGTAATTATGCAAATCTTTTTTATTAAATATATCAAAGCCATCTTTTTCCATAACCCATTTGAGAACTCCATAATTGGTTTATCCCCTCTGTGTGAGCTACTGTCTGTCCTGAGCATGGTGAACTCTGCTGTGTGCTCTTGTAGGGACTCTGTTGACAGAGTTTGACTGGATGCAGCTGTCTGCCAGTTACAGAAGCCACAGCTTCACATTACATAGCTGGACGACTCACAAAAGTAATGCTGCAGGAAAATGTTTTAGCACACACAAGCTGACACCTCTCTGTTCCTGTGTGCCTTTCTTATACCTTAATATATGCCTGCATATGTGTCTGTTTAGGAGAGTGAAAAGATCATTGAAAAAGTTTTATGAAAATGTCTCAGAGGCCCAGCTGGATAAAATAATGACATGATATTAATCTCTGATTGGCTCGTAAGCCAGAGTGAGGCCTGCCAGGAAATCCTAGTATGTCAGCGAGATTGAGAATATTGAGCATTACACGGTAATTAGAGCTGAGCATTACTGACCTGGACCAACTGAAGCACTTCACCCTGGGCCGAATGCCCAGCTCTCTCTCTCTCTAACTCATTCACCACCACCCACTCAGTTTCAGTTTTATTATCATGAGCATGTTTCAGTCTGTTCCAGCTTTTCTGTCTTCTTTACTTCTCTGTTCCTTTCCATATGGTATATAAAGATCCAAGCAGCGAATTATAAGTGCAGAATGTTTGATCACACATGAACACTCACATGTATGTTTCTGGACATCTGTGGAAGTAAATGTAAGAGTTTCCAGCAGGTTTCCTTCTCAGTCAGACATTGTTGGCCCTCACACAGTGTTCTGAGCAATGTGTTCTAGCCTCAGCCTTGACAAACAAAACACACACAAATCTTTACTATATGAAGTCATTTGCTAGGGATGGACATAAGCATAATGTTTCTGACATCTTTCATTTGCACTCATTTACATTAAGGTGAGTGAATAAGTAAAAAGATGCAGAGAAAGGCATAAAATCACATTTAGTTTAAATGTTTCCTTTGAGACATTCTCTGAGTAGTGCTGATGTCATTACTCTGATGCTGTCTCCTCTGAGTGAGCCACGGCTGTTCAAGGTGTTGCTTTTTACTTGCCGCTGGATCTTTTCACTGAACACCAGTTTTCCAGGAGTCAGCATGAATCCAAGAGTGTGTTCTGTGTGTGACTAGCGCTGGAGTTCAGTTTAACAAGCTGATTTTCATGAAGGAAAGTTTTAGAATGAACCTTTGGAATGAAAATTAAAAAGTCATTCTATCCACACACTTAATGACACCTGCGTGTGTTACGTCATGTGATGTTTATGTATATTTATTTCTCTTTTTCAGAGCGAGAATACTGGGATTCAGGTCTGCAGATCCCCACATTAGACTTCGAGGAGGTTTTACATGATGATAAGGCTGCATTGACCTGGCTGGAGGCTCTGAGACGCATTGGCATTGTCTACCTGAGGGGGGCGCCAGTGGAGCAGGGCCAGGTCGCCAGACTGAGCCAGAGAATTGGATATCTCCGGCTCACCTTTTATGGGTATGATCTGTAATCAATTGATCATTGAGCTAAGAAACAATGATCATACTCAAAACATAAAAAACAAACAGGAGTAAAACTACATATACAGAAACAAAGCACATAGCAGGAGTCAGTCTCATGCTGCCAAAATACTATAGACTAATGAGTATTGAATTAGTATTTCCTCATGGCCAAGTCTAAAAATCTTTCCAGTGTTTGAAGTAAGAAAAACAAAAATGGATATTCCAAACAAGTTAAACTGCTGTTACAAACTTCTACAAATATAGGGGTCAAAGTTAAAAATTTAACAAAGTAACTGCCAAACACAAATAGGTAGTAATTAACTCCAAAGGACTGTCTCAGAAATGATCAGCAGACTGATTTAGAAGCTCAGTATGTTTATACTAAACTATATTAAAACTATACAGAACTGGCATTTATGTCCAGGCTGCCATTCCCTATTCCAGATCAACAAAGAAAGACAAACAAGCTTTTCAAAGAACATGAAACTATCAGTCATGCAAAAACATAATGTGGTTGGATGAGTCATCCTCTGTCCTAATTCCCACATCTGGACAGGTTTACATTTGTAGAAAATAAATTCCCTCAGCCCACAATGTCTGTTGAAAACATGTTGGAAGATCAGTAGTCGTCTGAGCATCTCATGGAAGTCATTAGGTCTGATGACTGCTGTGCAGGGTTGTGTAACAGTCAAAAGATCCAAAGCTATTTTAAAGAAAAGAGTTTTTATAATCAATTTGTAAAATGTCTACATGCATGAAAAATGGTTCTCATCTTAAGACCCTAAAAGCACTGTGTTCATGACATGTTATAATTAGCTGTTTATTATAGGAATCACTTTTCAGAATTCAGAATTACTTTTTTATATGCGCACACAAATCTTTAGTTACAGAGTATATAAAAAAATGACACATAGGAACATGACCAAATTCAGATTCATATCAAATAACTATTGTTCATGGGGAGCAAATTATTACATAGAATTTGTAATCATTTTCATATCAGTTTCTGCCATAAGTCCCTGTTTGTTACTTAATTTTAACATGGATTCAATCCATTGAACTTGAGATAAAGTTCTCTGGGTAATCCTTCAGATAAGACTCGCTTTCATACCAGAACTGAAAATAATTAAATCTTAAAGGGAAGTTTTGGTACACACAGCATGATGTCAAATTCAACCCATATGCCTTCAAGAGCTATATGCTTTTTTTTGAGAAATAACACTGTTGTCATTGCACATGGTTTAGAACATGTTAGACAGCATTTTTAGACTGACGTTAATTTAAAGACAAGGAGTGGCAGCGTTATCTATTGTATGAATATGATTGTAGGTATTTCAGTTATTCCGTCTGTCTCCATGCAAACATTTAAGAAGAATAATGTTTGTAATTTGACCTTTACCTTTAGATGTTAATTCATCCTTCTGTCTGCCAAAAACCTCTTGGCTATTGACCTGAGAGTAAAGTAGTGTGTTAAATTGGCAATGCAACTGTAGAGCAATTCTAGAAGACTTCTGAAAAAGATAATTGTGAACATCACGGTATGACTCATCTGTTTACACCATTCTTATTTTGATGAAAGATTCATGCCTTAACTGTTGCCCAACAATCAGAACAATGTTCCTCTCTCAGACAAATGCCTCTGACATCTATTTACATGAAATATATGAGAGATGACGTGAAAGAGAAACTTCTTCCATTGCTTCAGGCCCACTGGAAGATGATTAGTGAGTCCAAAACCCTTTTATAAATCAGGAACGATTTAAATGTACATTTATTTTCCTGCAGACACCAGAGCACACAGAGAGCATTTTTTCTTTATGGAAGGGAGGATGATGGGATAATAAAGATGATTAAGATTGGGGATGTCTGTGAGTGAATGGAAATCTTTTCATATAGGACAAAAAGATAGAGGAGACAGAGAGGAGAGACAGACACGCTGTGAGCTCCTGGCTGTAATCACAAAGTCATTCATGTGTGCTCTCGCTCAGCTGACACCTGTGTAGTGATTTAACACAGTGCTGGACCAGAGTTCAGCTGAAACTTGTGAAGAGGCAGTGAAACTGGCCAAAAAGCAGCTTCACCTGACGCAAACTGGAACAAAAAGCAATGCGTCTGCCAAATCGAGACTTGATTGTGTAAAGGTTTACAGCCTTAAGGGAAAGGCAGTGGTGTGTCTGACATGAAATGCTCTTTTTTACTAACTTGATCACAGCTGTAGTTTTTTACTGAGAACACTAATCTCCCGTTTCCTTTTAAAAATGTAAAAAATACTCTTCCTTCCTAGGTTTTTATTGGAATAACAGAAGAAAAATTGTTCTTTTGTAAAATTCCTTTTGGTCTAAAATTCTTCTAGGTTTATATTACTAAACCAGCTTTATGTTGTTGCCATAAGACAAACAGTGACTTTCCATCCACTGAAATGTAAAGTGTTGGGCAAGTTCTGGAAAATATACTGTTTACACTATAAAATAATAATCCATATTTGGTATTTTTATTATCATCTCTTAAACTCTGTGTTATGTGGTCTAAGCAGGTTAATCAAGAATCAAGTTAATAATCATCTAAAAAATTCAGTTTACCACTACATGACTCTCAATGTTACCATAACAAAAATGTCTGTTTTGTTCATTGCAGTGATTTCTCTGTCTTTAAATTTTACTCTCAAGACTATAGTAAATCACACAAGCATTTTACAGCTGTGGTTTCCTACAATAAATACATGGAAAGGTGCAATAAAACTTTACAAGTCCACAGGCACCTGTTCTGATTTGTCGACCTCTCTGTGCTTTCAGACACATGTGGCAAGTGCAGGACAAGCCTATGGCTAACAATGTTGCGTATACTTCTGGCAAACTGAGCTTACACACAGACTATCCTGCTCTGCATCGTCCACCTGGAGTAAGTTCTCAAACACACAAGACTTAGGGTTTTTATATTAGAAGTCCCATAGAGACGAGTGGTTTTAATACGATTTTTTTACTTTGCTATATCCTAAACCCTTACAGGGACATTGTTTTGAACCCTTACAGGGACATTATTTGATTTTTGGCTGATTTATGAGCTTTTTAAATAGCAAGGACCACTTTATTTACATGTTTTTAAAAATCTGTACACACCTTTCTGAGTACACACCTGCTTTCTTAGATCTTGAAGGGGACATGTCATGACTTTAATTGTTTTTTTAATTAAGCTAATTATAATTACCATTCCTTTCAGCCTTTCTGAAATATATATTTAGACATTATATAGCCTCTTTTTATGAAGCTAAATTCATTTAAGGGATGAAGACACCCACGGCAGCCCAGCCCTTTTCTGAGTTACTTATAAAAAGACAAATTCATAGTACATGGACATACATAAGTTAAAACTGAGAGGATTTTTGTGGTATTTATGTTTGTGTAACCATTGGCTGTGTGTGTGTGTAGGTGCAGTTCCTGCATTGTGTCCATCAGGCTGAGCAGGGTGGCGAGAGTGAAGTGGTTGATGGGTATCATATGGCGGAGCGGCTGAGGACGGAGGATCCTGAGGCGTTTAACATCCTCTCCTCTGTCAGGGTCGATTTTACAGACAGAGGGGCTGATTACTGCGAATTCAGCGTGCAGTCCAAAAACCGCATTATAGAGTAAGATGAACTGTGATTCCAACATACACATGCTTTACATATGTAATCATACACACTGTGTTTGAGCAGAGCTAGCTTACACATGTCACAGCATACCAACTATACATAGAAAATGCACTAAACAGCACCATCTGTTGGTCAGCTGGGCTACTGAGATTCTAGATCAGGAGTGCATGTGATGTTTGTCATTACAATGTAATAGTTTATCATCATAGTTTTTCAATACAAACTTGTTTTAATGTACAGTGTGGACTCAGAGGGTCGGGTTGTAAGGATCAACTATAACAATGCCACACGAGACTCTGTGCTGGATCTGCCCCTACATCAGGTTCAGCCCTTCTACTCCTCTCTGAGGGCCTTTGTGGACCTGCTCAGCAGACCGGAGAATGTGTTTACATACAGAATGGAGCCAGGTCAGTATGGTCAATATATATATAAAAGGATAGGATAAAAGGATTTTCTTTCATTGTTACTTGTTACCAAATAAAGCTTAGGGTGGAATTCATGATCTTGATCTTATGAAGTCCACATAAAATGGACAACTGTCTGTTCTTATTACAAAACATAAGCAACTGTCACCCAATATTGGTTGTTAATGATATTTGCTCTTTGTAGGTGACTTGGTGACCTTTGATAACTGGCGTCTGTTGCATGGCCGAAGGAGCTACACATCACACTCAGTTCAGAGCACAAGACATCTAGAAGGAGCCTATCTGGACTGGGATGAGGTCATGTCCCGACTCAGAATTTTCAGGAAGGCTGTACGTGGAGACATCTAGATCCTGCTCTTCCAGCACCACAATACAGACATTAACTGATAGCAAGCTAGGATTCTATCTGGTCAGTCCTTAACCGTTACTTTAGGGCAACTTAAACAACAGAATGGATATTTTAGCAGTTTTGGTTAGTAGATAAAGTCTTATTTGCACATTTGTAAGTGCATTAATTTCAGTTCATTGGACCTGTTACTGGGTCTTAGGTTTCCTGAGACGGTAAGAAACCTTAATATATTACTTAAGAATTATCAGTGATGGTAATATTTAGGATGAAAGGTTTAGCCTTATACCTAAATGTGGAGATAATACATTAAGTTAATCATGAACTGATAATGTTTTCATTGTCATGTAGTTCATGTTGTGATCGCTGATGGCAGTTTGAGGCTTTGTTTGTAACTTTTATCGGGCACATCCACAGACCAAAAATCCCCCTTTAGTGCTTTGGTCATTATAAACATTTCTCTTAAGATCATAAGTATTGATTTTTTTTAGAAGCACTTTTTAGTGGTTTTATTGAATGTCAGAAATGATTTGCTTATATTGTAAATGTCGTTTGGACAGTATACTGTATGTCATATTAAGTCTAACGTTATATTAAGACATTTTATTGCAGCAATAAGGTTATTTATTGGCTGACATCCAAAACATTAGATATTAATTCTACTTGTATTTTTTTAAGGTGGTCTTGTGTACTGATTGTCATGCACATCAGCCCAGTGGACATTAAGTTCTCTGAGGCTTAAAACACTTTTAATGTGACCTTTCTTAAAATAATATTGGCCAATTTGTACAAATGCAGTAACAATGCAAATATAGCATATGTAGTTAATGAGATGTCTTTACTGTATAGTAAATATATTAACTATAAGTGTAGATTCATATTTTTTGTATAAACAATAGACAATGTTGACATTTAAACAGCTCAGGATTATTTAATGGGCATTTGTTGAGTCTGCCTGTTAAAGACACTGTTGTCTTGATGCATCGTTTATAAAACTGTTGTACGAGTTGGAGTGTAAGTGTATCGGCAGCATTTTCACATGGATTTTATTTTCTAAATAACATTAAGACTAATAAAGAATAACAGTTGACAGTATTCTTTTTCAGTAGCATCTCAGAAAATACTCAGTAACCCCTGCCTGCCCTCATACACTGCAGTTATACTGATTGCCAAGATCAGATGTTCAACTGAGCCAAAATACTCACCATTACAAGTGATACAAGACATTCCAGACAATCATAATGTAGACCAAATCACTGATTGATAGGAGCGATTTACTTTTGATTTATTGGTAACAGTCATTACTGTTTAATTAAAAATGTAAATAACTTTAAAATAAATATTACTCCTTGGAGAAGGTAATTTCACACTGACTGCTGTGTAACTGACTCAAAATAAGATTACCTGCAACACACTTGGGTCGAACATCTTTTATTTTCATATTGCCAAAGCTGTACAGGTTCTATAAATATTTTTTAAATGCTGAAATATTTACATCCAATATCTTTTTCCTTTCTCTCTTGTTCTAAACAATACACAGACTAAAATGAAAGCTCAAACAAACATGTGAAACGGTATCGCTCTCACATTTTTAATTAGACCTGATCCACTGTCCAACTCACAACATCTGGACCTTGAGAAATCAGTTTTGTGCTATTTACATCTCTAAACCAATAGTGAGCGGGCTTGTTAAGTCCATTTGCAGTCTGTATACATTATTTTATAGAGACACAAAACATCACGTTTTATCATGTGCACATTCATACATGGAAAATCTATTAAAAATGTGAGCAAAACATAAAAAACATTAAAATATGAACTCCATCTAGTAGTCTTGAAGAGATGTTCTGAGAACATCTGTACCTCCATAAACAGACACACTCTCTTCCCAACTCTGTTTCTAACACAAATCCGCACTATCACACACACAAGCAAGAAGAGACACAAACAGAACATTTAAGAACAGACATCTTGCTTCATCAGCATTTCAGCAGCAGGACACACAAATTTGTTGTGTCAAAAACAACAAACAAAACGATTTCTAAGCCACTGCTTTACTCTCTGATTTCCACATCATGAGCCCTGTGGTACAGTGGAACAGTGTAAGAATGACTGGGCTTGTTTTTAGTGCCCACTTAATAGTATTGCACATCTAGAAAACAAACTACAGTATCTTAACATTTTTTCAACATTGCTTCAGTGAGATACAGTATTTTAATCTTTTTTTTTTAAATAGTAATTTTTTGTGTTTCTTAGTGACATGCAATTTAACACAGCAGTTCACAGACAGGGATCTTTACAGCTAGTACAGTAGTTTGAGCCTCACGTGGCAGAGCTAAAGAGATATACAGACTTTATACCACTTACAGCAGGTGAAGGGCAAATGGAACATTTAGGAATGGAACAGCTGCTCGTTGTGGGCGGTTAAGGCAGAGCCCCTCATACGTGGCAGCGCTAGATTGCAAAGACTTTTAAACATTTCACCCACCATAGACAACAGACTGGAATTTACAGTACAACTTAGCACATTAATATTAATTACACAGTCTGTGGATTGATTTCAAAGAGGGCTGGGAGAGGGGCAAGTGAGCAGGTTGGACAACACATTTACCTGGATCTCTGCATGCCAGTACCAACTCTTAAGAGCTGTGCATGGGATCTGCATGCAAACGCGGCAAAATAAATACTAAAAAAGAATGTAAATACATGGATATCAACCTATAACAGTAGTCACATCTTATCCTGGTTGATGTCCATATTATGAAGATGAGGTCCCACCATTTTTAAGTGGAAGGTTATCAGGTATGTGATCAAATCTTTGTTAACGTATAGAATATGCAAAATGTGTTTACAATGAGCTTGGAAAGATAGTCAGGTTGTAAAGAACAGGGGTATTGCAGGCATTTCAGGAGCAGGCTGAAGTAAACATAGGGGAGATGTGTGATCTACTAGCTTGGTAGTGGACGAGGGGACAGCATCTTGGGCTTGCCCTCTGCCTCCTTCCCCTTGACCGCTGCCATGTAGGAGAAGAGACAGAGCACCGAGTAACAGATCTGATGTGCCTGTACCAGAGACAAGAGTGCACGGGGAAGGGTCATTTCAACTAAGAAAGACGGTGGAAAACTGTATATTGTATTGTGTGATTAATGTAGTCTTACCATTGGAGTCTTGTATTTATGGATCACCACTTCTTTAGTTTCAGGAACTGTAAACCCCAGTGCAAGACACAAAATGAAAAGTTCAATAGCAGTGGAACAGTAAATGCAACCAATTAAAGGGCAGTGGCAGAAAGAGAGAGATAGTAACAGGAAGAGGAGATTACTATTAAAGAGAAGAGGGATACATACAGCCCATGGCAAATTAAGTGAGGACCATTAATACTTTATAGCTCTGTTCTAAAACCCAGGGACCTGCCACACTGCTCATTGCAAACACAGGGAACCTCACAAGTTAGTCAGTTAGAACAATGGAAATCCGAAAGGAACGCATTTGTAAATCTAATAATTTATACTAAGACAGTGTAGTACAGACACAAATGACAGGGAAAAGATTCACCATTCCTTTTGCTTCATCTGCCATCATTTTTTTTCAACCTTTCGCAATGCAACTTGGGATGGCTTTTTTCCCCAAAGGATACTTGTGATGCTGCTTATAATTTGGAGCAATTAGGTATTTTAAGAGGCAGCATAATTATGATGTCCCCTTTTTAAACAGCTGCCACATTGGTAGCATGCTTTAAAATCACAAGGTTTTTGAACAGAGCATATTATCAAGCCCCCTGTCATTATGAGCACTTAACATCTGAAACACAGCTAGAGACCAGTGGTCTGATTTCAAAAGCACCAATGACTGTTAAAGTATTTAGCATGTTTAATGAGCATCTCCCTTAACCTAGAAGAACCAGATGTCATACATGGAACAAGATTTACCACCAGTACACATTTCCCACAAAGCTGAAGAACTCTTATGTAATAAGAAAACAGAATCAAGGCAAGTTCAAAGGAGGAAAAAGAACGCCAGAAGGAAGAAAAAGAGAGAAAAAGAGAGTGCAAGGGAGGGAATATCACTGCAAATTGAAGCTGACAGGAAATCGGGGGTTTGCTGGGTTTTTCCATCACTTATGAAATGATTTTTATTACAGGCATGAGTGTATGAACTTGGGTTTGAGAGAAGCAACATCTGACATCAAGGCTGTGCAGTGCAATGCTGATGAGGTGTGAGAGGGTGTATGATGTATGATGATGACAGATGTGGAAAGTTAGATGAAGAGGACAGTTAAAGGAGGGGAGGAAGAAAAGATAAAGGTGACAGCACTTTACCTGCTGGAGAATGAAGGTTTTCATAGCAGCAAAGATGAGGGGGCGGATTACAAAAGAAAGCACATAGACACAGCAGTAACCCAGTCTAGAGCTCAAGCTACAACTACAGCATCTACCTCATCAACTACACCTCCCTTCCCCAACAGAACAAGTTCATATTATGTTCATCTGTGTATTATGATTAGTTACTCAGCATACTCTGGAAGAGTGAAAGATGCTCTGCTCTGAACGTTTAATTGAACTATTGCTCAAAGCATTCCGTCCTGATTAATAACTGACTCCTTTTACGGCAGTGAGCAAAAGATACAACAGAAAAGCAATCGAAACATAAAGGTAAAAATTGAAATTCTTTGCGACCTGGCTTGTTTTCTTTCTATTAGCCGTTTTATTCCAACATCCCACCCCCATCTACAACTAAATGCAACATCTCAAACTAAACTCCCAGACACCCGCTCCTTCTAAAGCTCACAGACCACCACATGTAACAGTGCTGAATATGATCATGATGGATTAATAGCTTCTCTGCTCTGCGCATTTGTGTGACTGAGTTACTGTTGTGTCGCGTACAGGCCTAGAATTAAAATGGGGGTAATTACCAAACTCCTCCAGGACAAAGACTCCTTTCACTGTATTGCACTTTTTAATGTGACTCAGCTCTATGAAAACCTAAAAACAAACAAAAACAAACAAAAAAACAATAGGACACACTGTTACCAACTCAATCACACACTTGTGGGGAAAGAAAAGTACTTTTTGAAGAAATGACAATATGGACAGTTAGTAACTATAAACTAGGGAGAAACAAAGAAAGAAGGTGATAAGCAAGATCTTGAAAAGCTATCAGAAATAAAATATGACTGCACAGAGAGAGAAGTTTCCATGCTGAGAGAATTACATGGGCCAGTGACGCAAATGGAGAGACTGAACTGTCACAGCATCAATACTTAAGCTGCAATAGGGCTAGAATTTACTGTATGATTGATGTGTTCTCAAGACACTACAGACTTAAATAACAGATGAATTTTTGAAGCATTAAAGACTACAAATCATGCTGGAGCCAATGGCAAAGCTGACGAGACTCCCAACAGATCAGCAAGAGCTTTACTGAATAGAGCTTATACAGTATGAACCTGCGGCTGTAAACAGTTGAACTGACAATGGGAATGACATCATGGCATCGATCTGGAAGGGCCCATGCAAAGACATCCATGGAAAATTCCATTAGTAGAATAAAACAGAAACACAGATTAAAAATTAAGAAAAAAAGAGAAACAATATAGATGACAAAAATATTAGCACACAAAAGTGACGGCTGCCAGAAAAGCTAAAGATTAAGGAAAAGAAAGGAAAGTAAATGAAAATGTCACGCAAACAAAAAAGAAAAGCAAAGACTGCAGGTTTTGTACCTTCCGCTCCTTGCAGGGGGAGAGAGCATGAGAGAGAAACGGTTTGGATTATTATTGGACAAAAAGAGCACAAAACACCCTCTGGTGCTACGAGCCCACCCATACTGGTTTAATCTACAGCCACTGATTCCATACAGAGAGAAGAAAGGTTCTGTGCATTAACTGTTAATATTTGCCATTATGTTCTACACATTGTTTTTGAAGCCCTGTAGTGAGCCCACCCCATTACCCTCCATGCCTCCTCCACCAGCAATGCAGACCAGCTCCCTCACACATGCCTACAGCCAAAACAGAACAGTGCCAAAACCATTACAACACAAATGCACTACATGGACACGCAAAACCCCAATTCCCCACATTTTTTGTAGGTTCACTCTTTCACAGTTGATCTTTTTGCTTGTTAGCATTCTTTTAAAGCAAACAGACTATAAAACCACAGCAAGGCACAAACTAATTTTAACGATTCAGGACTTCAGGGTGTTAATAGGGCTAATGGGGTTTGTAATTTATTTATTTTTTCTAGACATGTGGTCAGTGCTCATTAGTTTTACACTTTAAAATGTTGCATAATTTAGTTATATAGTCATATCAGGAGTCATATAACTGGACTGAAGTATTAAGTATCAACATTGTTAAAATAAAATGTTCCAATCGGTTATTACAAGACTGCCTCCCATTAAAAACTAAAAAAAAAAAAAACATTTATTTTCATAATTGGTGTACATTTAAAGCTAACAGGTAGTTTATTATTCAAATCCCCCAAAATTTATTTTGTACATTGCTGCTCACATGTTATGCATGAGGTTCTACATCTTACCTCTGGCACACCACAACAAACCGACACGATCACACCAACACTCACAAACTGTAAGGAGCAGAGCTGAGCGCCGTGACCAATAACACGTCATACTAACACACACAGCAGGTGGAATGTTCTGACATTTCAAAAAGTAAATCTCCCCTAGTGATTATGCAACCCACAAACAAACATCCAGCAAATAAAGCCAAACAACAATAACAACATAAAAAAAAACTTCCTTTTAGAATTTCTTCAGGAACAACATTATAATTGAATTTTTGGTGTTAAATCCCAAATCAATGTTTCATACTAAATGTGATTTTGTATTTTGTATTTGATTTTGTCAGTTGTTCCAGAGAATATTCTCAGAGGAAGAAACGCACAAACAGAAAGAAAGAGTGAGAGGGAGGAAAAGAGACATGAGGGGATGGATGATAAATGAGAAGGAGAAACGTGGGATCAAATGGTTGGAGAATGAGGGGTAGGGACGTGTCGAATTCTGGCAAACACATGGTTTCAATAAAGGCAAGACCTCCTACCTGGCTGTGCATAAATTTGAGGTTGATGCCTTCCAATGTGACCTGAAGGAGACCACCCTCCCCTGTCTTCATATCCTGAACTGGAAACTCGCCTCCCAGCTCTGGACCTACACAAAGAGACAAAGTGTTTAGACTACACATCTGTAAAATGAAGAGTGCTTTGATGACCATTAAAAATGTAACCTACAAACACACACTGTACCTGGTTTGATGCTTTGTTGTCGTGCAGCAGCGCGTTCCATGCTGTCTTTAACACAATAGTACAGTTCCCGACACTAACAAACACACACAGAAAAGTCAAATGATTAGATCTTGTGTATACTGAGCAGGGGGGTAACAATATTTAAAACTGAACTGAAGAACCATAATACACCACCCTAAACCCTTAACCCCAACATAGCCATACTAAACATACTAAAACCAAAACATGTGAACCTAGTGTTCTTTAGCATTGCTGTTACCCTGCCCCTACAACAAACAGAACCGAACCATGGCTCTAAAACAGTGCTATGAACCGAACCGTGGCATTGGTAAATTATTATGGTCCCAATAATGAGCATACTGAAATTAAATCTTAATTATGTAACTTGCTGGATCAGAATGTGTGATATTTTGTAGTATGCTATGTGTACTACAGTGTCGTTATACTGGTGTGCTTTTTACCTTCTTGGTGTAGAACTTGTTTAGCTGTGTCTCTTGGCCGTTCCTCCTCCACAGACACAATACTTTGGTCTTAGGGCAGTAGGTCATATTTATGAGCTTCTCATACCACCAACGCTCATAAACTGTGCCAATGTTACTGCGCAAGACAATGCAGTCATCACACACCTACACACACACACAAAGAGAAGAAAGAATTAAATACTCAGTGCTATATATTTTCATGTAGACCAGTTAAATAGAACATACAAACAGAAGCATATATATACAAAACATACCTCCATGAAAAATATGTCACCAGTGGTATCAGTGCCAGCATGCACAACAAACGTCTGCTTCTTAATGTGCCGACTGCCACTCGGCCTGATGAGAAGTTCCCGACCACTCTGCACCAAGACACAGTCAATCTGTCAAACACTCATCACCTAAACATGTTTGGCACGGTGGCTGAACTGTACAATCCTTATTTTTTTTTTAAAAGTGATGGGCATGAACAGTTAGAATGGTTGCAGTGCTCCTGAATACAATAGCTGACTTGACTAAACTTAAACTAACAGGCTCTTACCAAATGTGCAAGACGGTCTAGGACTTCATTGATCTCCTGACTGTGTGTGAGGCCAATGTGAGATTTCCCCATTAGACGCCGAACTTTCTTCCTGATGTCATTTTTACTGACCTAGACATACACATAAAAAAAAAACACCTCACAAATTAAAATATAAATTATTAGGTGGTAATGTATATACAGTACAATTTATTATATAACACCCTACAAATTAATCATACACAGTACTATGCAATGCTTTAGGTCACCACCTACTTGTTGTTTTAAGGTTTTAATGACCATCAACATATATTTTTCAGTCTTCTTTTTATTAAAATACAAACAGAAAATGAAGAAAATAAATTTTAAGAATAAAATGGCTTTTCGGGCCAAAGTCAAAGTCCCTTGGCACTAAGCACATCTTGACCTCTTTTGGGAGGACAGTCCTGAAGTCAATAGGTTAAAATTTGAAATTAGAGTTCCATTTCATTTAGGCTTAAGATAGATATGTTCCTGCTATTGCTATTTTTATGTTTTTTTAATACTGCATACAAAGTTCCTGGTTTTCTGTATTATGATAAAGAGATATGAGATATATAAAGAGATATTAAAAAAATTACTACATATGGTCATTATACCATTATACTGAAACCATACAGTGGCCTAAGACTTTTGCACAATACTATAGATCATATAGGATAATATGTGAAAGATAAAGTGTATTTATACCTTCATCATAAGCATATAAGCGATCATGTTGTGCAGAAGAGTGGCCAGTAATCTGTCCTCATCGTCCTCCAGTCTCTTGCGGTCGTGTTCTCCCACTGACAGATACCTGAGAAAAAAAACAGCATGCATGTTATTGAAAAACTTAATCACAACACAGCTTATATTTGAATCCAAACACAACCAAACAGTGTACAGCTTAAGGCCTATTCAAACCAAGTCCAATATGCTGTCATTCTTTTGTTCTGTCTAAGGAGTATAACAACATTCCACCAGCAGTGGGTTAAATTTTGTACTAACACTAATTAATCTGTACCCAGATTCTGTAACACACTGACCTGTCAATCATTTCTTGTGGTCCCTGATCCATCCCCATGCCTTCTCTCTCCAACATTACTGCATCCAGGAAGGCATCCTCCCAAAACTGCATCTGGTCCCAGAGTGTAGAGCGCTCCTTACCTACACACACACACATACACTTAAATGATGCATAATTTAATCTATAGCCACTTAATTTCAAACTGTTCAGGTTTAACTGAGCATGACAGCAGATACATACACATAAATCTATTTATGATTTCAGATTTTAACAACTAGAACAATGTGTTGAGCAAAGTAACACAACAAATGGCTAAACTAAAACACCCTCCCTACAAGAACTATCACAAAGACACTTCACGCACCCACACCATCTCACAGCATGCTGTAAAAAATAGAGCTCAAGCAAACCTTATTAAATTAATTTTAACACAGAGATAACACACGCCTCCATACAGATGAGTATTGATTCTGCATTCACATTCTCTCAAGCAGGTTTTATCACCCCTCCGTTTCACACAAACACATAAACAGAAATAACAGATTTAGGTTTATGTATTTTCCTTATTTTAATTTCCATGCAAATGGCATCATGCACACAAAAAAAAAAAGCACCATACATGACCTAAATGCACATTTGTAGTTTGTACATGTGGAAAGGCTTGTAGAGACTAATAACCAAAAATTCATATTCTATAAATCCATAACATCATAAGTCCAAACACAAAGGCCAGAGTTCAGTCATACTCAGAGAAAATGTTTCCATGGCAGCATCCTCCAGCTGGTCCCAAACCGAACTCTTATCTCGCCCTTTGCAGCATTAAAAAAGAGAAAAGAGAAAAAAAGAGAAAGAGGAGGGAGGGAACGGGCCGCACAGCAGAAAGCAAAGAAAGTGTTATAATGTTAGAAGCAAAGCTGTGTGCCGCCAGAGATTCACAAACCACTAATTCATCACAAGCAAACAGAATTTACTCTACAGAACTCCAGCTGACTGAATGTGACTCCCCTTAATATATACAAATTATTGTAATCATTAGAATAAACCCCTGGGACCCCTGAGAATAAAGGACTGTTCTGTTAGAAAAGGGGGCATGTTACAAAGGTTAAAGAAAGCCAAGAGATAACTGATAAAACAGCTTTGACTTTTTGTTATAAATATGACATCAGAGTTAATTACTGAAGCTTTGTAAAGACATTGTAAGAAGCATTGTAAGAAGAAAAATGGGAAAAGAGAACAACAGAAAGGAAATGGAAGAAAAGCTGAATGGATAAAGAAAGAAGATGAACACTTACCCAGCAGCCCCTCACACAGATAGATCCTCATGCTAACATCCTCAAGGGGAGGAACTGGTGTTCCCTTATTAACACCCACAGGCTCCTTCACCCCTGGCTTCATCTTATGGGTCTTGCCCTACATAGGTGACATTAAACAGCATTAAAGAAGTTATTTTTAAGATCAAAGCAGTTTTTAACACTGACTGGCTTACAGGATGCTTTTACCAGTTAAGGCCACATTAGATATAATTTTATGTCTTTATCTCGACAAGAATTTCATGTGGCACCACACGAGGATCGAGCCTCTGTGTCTTACTCAAAGACAATAATGGATCATGTAGGCGTTGGATCCTACAACATTTTGGATGACAGGGTCTGTAGCTCTGAAAGAGGGCGAGACACTCACAAACACAGAGCTGGTAGCTGGGTTGGTTTCGATCTCGCTGTCAGACAGAGTGCCACGCGAGAGATTGAGATGTGGAGCATGTCTGCCCGTCACACCATCTCCAGCAGTGCTGCTCAGGTCACTGTCCGCACCCAGAGTCTCTCCTGAGCTGTTACTCACCTACATATCCAACATCAGAGGTCAGCAATGATACAGAAACAAGAGGCAAACACCACACAGAAGCACTGGACTGTAATGAAAGATCAAGTAAATACAACTTGGCATTTGTGCTAGAGGAGGATCTGAGAGTACAGTGATCACCAGGGTAAACCTTAGAGACTGTGAGAAGTACAGACCTAATGAGTTCCCTTCAGTGCAGACTTCAGGTATCATCTCTCCAAACAAAAGTCTGTTTTAAAAGCTCTTTAGTGTAATTATGATGCTTACCAAGATCAAATTCTTGTTCAGCATTGCATATAACCAATATATGTACAAAATGCAGTATTTCACCTAATATTTGTGTTAAATACATACAAATAAAATTACTGAAGCATTACATCATCAGCTTATCAATATGCTAATGCAAAAGTCATTATAATATATTACGCAACTGTCTAGGTAGGATCTATATATGATTAAGCTATACAGGAGTGTATGTGTTTGTAGGTTTAATTAAGTAAAGAATGTCTCTGTATTGGCCGTGCCCTACCACTGTGCTAGCCTCTGAGTCCTGGCTGGTGCTTCTGGTCAGAGCGGGAGGCTCTGAGCTGGCCAGTGATTCTGTATCACTCTTCTGGGGAGACCAAGATAAGACAAGACGAACAGAAAAAAATGGATAAAGAAAGCAAACAATGAATATGTATGAATTTATTTTCATGATTTTTGCATATATTCAATTTTAAAATAAAATACACGTTTAAAATGTGATCAGGTTTTAGGATGTATATCTCACTGGGGTTTGACCTCTCACTTTAGGTTAATACCGACCTGTGAACCAGAGGTCACACTGAGGCCACTGTCAGCACTCATCTGAGATTTCTTCTCGTCTGTGTCACCACCTTCTACACGCTGTTTTGTTCCATCAGCCCCTATAGAGAACACACAGTCATCTCCTCCATCTACTCACACTCTGCACTGCATTCTGGGACATTACATGACTAACATCAGGCTGAAACAATTGCTGTTCTGCACAGAATCTTTAACACTGCTTTACTGTTATTCACTAGGGTAATAAAGCCTATTTCAGCCAGCTGTCACTCATTAGATTATAAAGCAGGCAGAGACAGAACAAAACATAGCTGCGGTCATATTAGGAAAACTCAGAGAAGTGCATCAGCTGACAGTGGGCCAGATCAATTCACAGTAGCGCTATATATCACAGACACACAGAAGCAGTCACACATGCAGGCAAACACAGTCAACCAATCAGACACAAGGAAGCTTCAGCTGCAACTGGTGTGCTGCTCGCTGCTTTACAACGAAGGAACTCATAGCAACTGCAAACCTCAGCTTGTTTTGGACCGATTACAGTGTAAGAGGCTTCAAAACCAAAAAATAGATACATATATACAGGCTGCACTCTTCCCAAATCTTCCCAAGAATTTGAAATGAGTGCATCTAATGTCAGACCGACAGCACAAGTATTCTATAGCAATAGTTTCATTTGCAGATGCATGTGGTCTTGTAGCAAATTCTTTTAATACCACACTGAAATAAAGAAGTGTAGCATGATGTAGTTTATCTCACATCTTATTCTTATCAAATTATAGCAAAACATGGGGGAAACCAGAACTGCTGTGTTTAGAGATTAAAGCAAAAAATCAATGTACTACAAATCTATGTAAAACTGAAGATCTCTGATCTTGGATTTACACCATCTTACAACAGTGAGAAATAAGGGGATGGTTGCTTTGAAATCAAACACATCTAGAAACATGTGAGATAAATCTACCAAATCACAATAAAAAAATGTAAATGCTTTCCAGAAATGGTAAAGAGTCAAAAACACAGCAAACCAATCAAGAGTAGGGATAGGCATGAGTACTTGAGTGAAAGTAGGTGAATTAATCACCAAAACATGAAATTAGTGGAATATCTCATTTTGTTTTTAATCTTATAATTGGTTATGATGGCATATTTAGGTATTCAACCCTGAAACTTCACTCAGTTGAGTACTCAAGCAGTCAAAAATCACAAAAATGCACATCCCTATTCATAGTCAGAGTTACACATTTTAACAAAATACTGGCACAAATAATGTCTGGCAAAAATAATTGTCTTTTGGAACCTTTGCAACCTTTAACTCATTTATACATTTAATGTCATTTATTCCCTGCTCCTTTTACATTACTGCAATTGGCCACATCACACGACTGGGCCACATGTCTAAAGGGGAACTAGAAAAGTGCTGTAGCAGAGCAGTTTGGGGCTGATTCCGCTGCTTTAAGGGAAGATGACTGATGCAGGTAAGAGGACAGATTTATTTTTTTGCAGTTTTTTAAAGGACAATCTAATTGGGTGCTTAGGGAAGTGATCTTACTCTGTTCTTTTTCCATAGCTTTTTGCTTTCTGTTATCCTGGTGCTTGCTCCACAATTCTACCCAAGATGCATTGCAAGCAAGGAGAGAAAGACAGAGAGAGAATCAGAGAGCCGGTTGAATTGTCAGATATGGAGGATGAGCTTCTTTTGGGAGATAAAAAACAATAAATCAAACGGAACAGTGCACTTTCATTTTCCAAAACAAGGATGTTTTGTAATGTTCACATGTAGCTATATGCAAGCTAAATTAAGGATCTTAAATCATGTAAAACCAGAACACATAAACTTAATCAAATCAAGTGAGGTTCCATTACAAAACACCCAAAGCAACCCTGTTCCTGAAGAGCCAAAATGATGGATTTCATAGAAAAATCAGCCTTGTGCTTTAGTTCTCTTTCCCCATCCTAGTCATCCAGAGTAGGCAATGGCTCTCCAAGGCAAGGGTGGATGGCCTGGGAGGTGTAAACGGCATGAGATGAAGACGACAAATCAGCCTTACAGCTGGTGGGTGAAATGAGGTGTTGCAGAAGCAGGGGGTGCAGTCTCAGAGACATTCCGTAGAATTGGAGGTGCATTATTACCAAAGGATAGACAAGGCAACGTTATGAGGGTTGGTGTTTGGAGAAGGCATGGTGGATTATCCCCTGTACACAGACCTAGATATGACCACCAATCAGAGGCTTGAGCCTAAACATCAACAAGCTGCTATAAGCTAAAATGTAGCAGACATATGAGGCTCTGCTCATCATAGGACTGTCAACAGGGGACACAACAGCTCGGGACTCTTTAATGGAGAGTAGTGGTACAGTTCAAGACCTCTACTGTCCCACCATTTATCTCTCGGCTATACAGAGCTGCAGGTCTGGGTGTTAAAGTGAAACTAGCACTAACATGCATCCAATGGATTTAAGGGGGGCCAGGATTGGCAAACAGGATTTGAAACACATTCCAGAAGTTTAAACAGATTCATATCCATCACAATATTCCAGTAACGTGTCTACACCAACCAATGCCCTCTTGAAACATCTCATTTATTAGAACTGCTGAATTGTTTTGGAGCAGTCATATTACACTGAGAAAATCTTGAGGCATGTCAGTTCTTAGCTGGTGGAGCACAAAGCTGGTGTAGACAGTTAGTGAAACAGAGGATGAGGACCGCAGGGACACGTGGCCCATGAGCGTTCAGGCCACGAAACAAGCAGGGAGGTACATGCAGTGGGGACCACAGTTTACACACCAATGGAGGCAATAAAATTTTCCTCGTTCAGACTCCGTGTATCAAACTGCCGTGACGTTTTCCCAGAGGAGGGGGGTGGCAACTGGATACGGGGAACCAGCAGCACACCTGCCGCCCTGGCGCTTTCCATTCGGCCAGATGGGCTCTCCTTACTGCCCGGGCTGTTCACCCCTTCTGTGGGGCTCCGTTTCCGCTTCTCTGGATCTGTCAGCCACAAGGGGGCACCAAGGAAACGGGACAGAGAAGTAGCAAAGACATGGAAACAGAAAGTAGCAAAGACATAGAAACATAGGATAGAAGTTAAATTTAAAGGTATAGATAATTTTTGTACACAGGTATGGAAAATAAGGTTGACACCCAAGATTATATAATTAGATCAGACAGTAAATGACACCAGAAGGTTTTTACAGAAAGACCCAAATCTGCATAATGCTGTGAAGGAGAGGAACAATAACTTTCTAGAGAGAGTGTGTTTAAATGTAGACTATCAGAAATTTCAACTTTTCATGTTGGTCTGTCTCCTACTCTGCATGCAGGCATGAGGTCACATTTGATGTAAAAATCTGAACATTCAAATGTTTACTAAGTGCTTGCTGATTGATACCTTTGGTTTGGTAGTGGGTACGTGCTATCTCAAGAAGACTGAATACACTGGCCATGCCTCCCAGCCCAGCATTAGTGTAGGAGTTCTCCAAACTAGACACCGTGCACTTCAATAGGTCCAGCATGCCTTTATAAACCTTTCTGCTGATCTCCTATAGGTGCAAACAAACACAAAAAATACAAAAAATAATGACAGGTTAAGGATTACAGAGTTTTGCTTTAGTTGCAGCACTCGCTTTTGTTTGATGTCTCTGACTTACCACATCTCTTATTACTTCCTGCTGGGCGTCCTCCTCTGATTGGACAGCGCGGTTCAGTTTGCTGAGCACAAAGACACGTAGCTGTTCGTTCTCAAGCAGGCGACGTACTTTCTTCATGTTCAGCCAGCCCACACCCTGCCCATCCAATACACTCTGCACCACCTCTTTCAGAAACTGCTGGTTCTCACTGCACGGCATATAACACCAGCATTTAATGAAGCAAATGTATTTTGCATATTTACTTACTAGGCATGCAATTTAAAAGACAGAGATTGAGAAAACTTTTTTGTTTCGAATTTCAAACTCAGGAAAAGTTTATTTTCTTTCTTGGCGTATTCACCTCTGCTTGTATTTTTTCCATGCAAGTAAATGCGATTACAAGATAATACATTCTGGAATACAGCAGCAGCAGTACCTAGTGTTGTTGGCTCTGCCCTGGGGAGATGGAGACTCTCTCTTGACAGTGGGGCTGTGCTTAATAACTGAGGATTTCTGATCTACCAGTGCTCTGGGAGCCCGGGCACCTGGAAGAGACCAATCACATGTCAGATCTCATATGAATGATTGTGTGTCACATGGGACCTGCTTCCACTGTCAACCCCTCCCCCCCACACAAACACACGTACACACACAACAAAACTATAGATTAATTTCAAATTACCTGCCACGTCACACGCCACATCACTTGAAAAACACACAACTAACTAATAATCAGAAACACAATTACCACAGCACTGAAACACACTGTGTAGTCTGTGATGTCTACACAGATGTGTTTGTTTTTACTCTGTGCCTGATAAAAAAGAAACAACTTAAGTAAAAGGCCACACACACACACACACACACACACAAATGTATACTGTACAAACACACACACACATTTGCTTTTCACAGATTTGCAGACACTGGCAACTGAATTTTCTTTAACACCTCAGTGTTGTGGACACTGCAGTCAGGATCGGGTATTACATGTCTAATGACACTGACAGTTAGAGAGCAACTGAAGGACTGGAGCAGTAAGGAGAGCTACAGGAGCAGTGATGCACACACACACATTGGCAAAGAACAGAGTGAGAAACGTGTGAAGAATGGATGAGCAAGAAACAGACTACAGACAACAAGACCAACACAGAAAAACAGAAACAAAATCTGATGATCATACCATACACACTGTCAGTGTATGGTAATTGCACACACACAAGGGTTTGTATCTTCAGCCTGTGTGCAGACATTTGAGCATTTAGCCTACATGCATTAACACAATCGTGAGTAGACGTGTGCTGCATACAAGCGCATAAACAGATGGCCATGTTTTTCACTCGGACACTATTTAGTACATTACATGTTAGAATGAGTCTAAGATGAGTCTAGTCTTATCAGCAGACATGGTTTTTATGTTACACATACAGTAATTAAACAATCCAGTCCAAATAACGGTACATCAAAACACTGGTTTAACACCAGTAACCTTACACACCTGTTATTGTAATCCACTAAACGCCACAGAAAATAAAGATCAATTATTGGTGTAACTGGATGTAGTCATTTCAACAAAAAAAAGTCACACAGATGTCAAACTGAATTAAAAAGACTTGTTCTCTGGATTAACTTGCAACATGGAGCCAGATTACAGTTCCAATAGCCAATAGCACAACTAAACTTTGGTTTTATGACATGCTTCTCCTTTTTCACCCTGGTTTTACTGGTGACAGTGTTGCTTAAAGTTAACTGGAAGAATCCACACCAGAAATACACACACATAGACTGAGACCTACAATCTAACCTCATGATGATGATGATCATTTGCTCTCCAAACTCTCCATGTGATATTAACAGCAAGCCCTAGTCATATTTCTGTTTCAACCCCAGTTCAACAACATAAGACAAGATGATTTGTTTATGTGAATAAACAAACAAACTAATGTTACAATCACAGTGACTGATGTATGACACAGGGTGAGTGTCAGTGAGGAATGAGGAAGCAATGGCTGAACAGGAGGCTGGGAGATGTAGCTGACTGGCTTTGGAGAAGCATGCAGCTCACGCAGCAAAGGGCAGAACCCACCTTCTCCGCTCCCCGGGCCGATCTCTGTTACAATCTCCATAAGAGAATTTAGCCCAAATACTGGACACAGAAGCCAGAATTAGTGCAGGGGGTTAAAGAGGGGACAGAGAACAACACCGGCCCAGACAGAACCAGTCCAAACATCAACCCACAACCACAAGCACCGGACACATGTACATATACAACAGAGAAAACCAGCTGAGAGCATGGAAATGAGAGAGAGAGACTACAGACAGAGAGAAAGTTAAAGTAGGAGAAACAGTAAATTGTTTTATGTTTACTGAGTATACCAGACTTCCCTTACAGATCTGCAGTTTAAAAAAGCTTATCGTTCAAGGGCTTTGATTAACTGATAAATAACTACTAATAGAAAGTCCTACAGAAAATGCTTAACTTTGTTTAACCTTTAATAGTGTATTAACTGGAGTCAATTCAACTGATGACAACAGTTTAGCCTGAACTTAACAGTGGCAAACAGTCAACTTTAATTAATACAGCTAGATTGTGTGCTAATATTGTTTGTGTACAAAAATGGTCAATACCAACTTTTGTAATTGACACCCTGCTGGAAGCATTGTCTGGTAAAAAGAAATAATTGATAAGTTCCTTTAATGTCCATCAATAGGGATTTGTGTATTCACTGAATAGCATATAGCAACGACCTGCTAGCTGAAATGCAGTGTGGTTTTGCCACTCAAAGGTCTCTGCAGTGCTCTCTTGGTTTTCTCCTGTACCCACCTCTATGAAAGCAGCTTACTTGCAGCTTAGAGTGGGTGTCCGTACAAGTTAAAATCCTCAATATAGACTCAAACACCCACATCACAGCTACCAGAGTTCAAAAACTGCTGTACAGAGACAGAGTTTGGTGGAAACTGCATTTCAGTTCTGAAACAGATCAAAACTTGAAATGTATCCAGAGACTGTGATTCTCCCAGTGTGGTTTTGCTGTTTTCAATTCACCCATGCTGTTTGAGTGGAATTGAAATGGATAGAGATATGGACAGACCTCAATTCAGTCTCTATTATAGATGACGCACAAAAGAAAGGGAAAACACTGCACACGACACAGAGAGCAGTCAATAATCATACCATTCCATTCCTACAAAATAGTGTCCAATGGCATTATATGCATTACCAATAATTAAAAAATAAAACACTTCAAAAAGATCACAGAGTAGGAACAAGAGGAGGAAAGGCATATTGGATATATTTGATATATCCTCTATCTCAGTGATTCCAACTGCTGTCCAGGAAGATTATACATTTCTTTTATACTGCAACCGTGTATAACACACGTTATCGGTTTATAAAAAGAGCTGTCTTAAGTTCTAGTTGGGCCAAATTCAGCCTAAGATGAACATCCAGGACTGGAGTTAGGAACCAATGCTGTCTGTCACATCAGGTTGAACGCAGAAGGTGGACAGAGTGTCTCATTCTCTCAGGACTCAAAGGGTCTAATGGTTATAAAAACAGCAACTGGTTTCATCACAGAATAAAAACATACCAGGACTGTCAGGACTGTCATCACCATCGTCTGAGCAATACAAATCATCCAAATCATAAACAAACAGAAAATAAAGTCAACAACAATAACAGCATAAAACATGGTTGCTAGCCTAGAACATGACTGATCTGATCGTCCATGCCACCATTTTCCACAGAAAGATTTCCTTCTGATTGGAAATAAAGGGACGTGATACACACCACTTCCAGAGCAGCAACATGGGATAAAAAACATTTCTGGGTTGAGTAAAAAAAACATTCCCACAAACCTTGATCTGTGTCCTCTGTTAAATCAAAATTAAAATACTCTTTAAAATAAAACAAAATTAAAACATAAGAAAAGAGAAAAGAAGAAATCTAGTAAACTTAAACTTAAAGTACTTTCTTTCAGTCTTGGAGGTGTGGTCATTACAGACCTAATGCCTGTATTAAACTTATAGTCTAGGCTCTGCTCTCTGCACATGTGGAATTGCAAGGGTTTTTTGAAATCATTATGTATTTATTATTATTAAACTATTACAATGTGTATACAGATGTTATGTTGTGATGTGTTTGAACTTGACTACAATCCTTTAAAATCAGTAAAACATTCCCTTAACTATATATTTGACCGTTAATTTACATCAGTTTAGTGAAACTAATAAAACAAGACCAGTTTGATTAGAGTGAATCAAACATTAGGTTCTCATCACTGGAAAGAGGAAAAAGAAAGTTGAGAATGATTAGAGGTAAAGAGAGAGTTTAATAGAGAAACAAAAGGGAAAGAAAAATAAAAGGCTTTTGGGAATGAGAGAGAGAGCAGGAGAGATAGAAAAACCAGAGAAGAGACCCAGACTGGAGGAATGAATAATGAAGAGAAAAAAGATGAACAGATGGGTGGACGAGAAGAAGGTAGTGTATAAAAATCAGAGGGGCTGTGTTTACCTTTGAGGCTGGGGAAGGGGGTGTTCTTCTCTCGTGCTTTGTTCGGAAGAGCAAGACTGGAGAGACTGAAACTGGTGCCATGGTTTTTATACAGGTTACCTGCACACACAAAAATTAAATGAACAAATAAATGAGTGTTCCCTGTATTTTTAGGTCAACTGAACTCCAGAAGCAACTGCATTAGGAATTAATCAAGGTTATGCTGAGCTGGGCACTTACTGGCAAAGGACATGAGTCCCCCGAAGCCATCGCTGCTATTGTTTGAAATGGTGGAGTTCGGAGAGCTATTTCTGGAATCTCCTTCTCCATCAGATTCACCCGGAAGCTTCAGACTGCTGGGTCTCAATGGCCGAGATGGTCTAAACACACACATGCAGTTCAGAGTGAGGATGATGAGCTTGTTTGTGTCTGTGTAGGACTGTTCAAGTATTACTGAACACATACTTGTTGCCATTGAGATTCTGGTTGAATCGTGGTGTGTAACTCTCCCCCTGCTCGTCTGCTTCAACATCATCCTCAGTAGGAAAGCCATACTGGGGTTCAAAATAAGGATTATCATATTCTCGCTTTTTATTGGATGGATCCACAGGGACCGGTTCAGGGGCAGGTCTTGGAAAAGGCAGAACGCCCAATCCTGGAGCAGAGTTCTGGAGAACAGCACTCACTGAAGCCTCCATCTCAGTAGGTTCCTTCTGCTCCTGAACAAAGAAAAACACACATACTTAGATAAAGTGTTACAATGTTTACTCTAGATTTATTTACAGTAACACGTACTGTACTCACATGGTTGACCCCCTGTATGACTGTACTGGGACTGGAACTGGCCGTGGTGCTGGAACTGGACCGGAGTGGCTGACCATCAGAGGCCTCTGTGGCGCCCTCTGGATCTGGGTCACGTTCTCCACTCTCCCCTTTGAACTCCTGAAAGTCATGGATCTCCACTTCATTCGCGTCTCCCAGTGCAGCATGAGTTAGGGGGTCAATATCTAGTGAGAGAGAAAAAGGGAGGGAGAGAGAGAGAGAGAGAGAGAGAGAGAGAGAAAGAGAGAGAGACAGAGAACGAAAATGACCATAGGTAGCTGAGGCAACACAAACCTATAAATTCTCCAAAGTTCAGAGTTTAAAGTATTTATTTTGTGGATATACAGGGTGATGAAACAGGTAGTAACAGTTGCTTTGAGTCTGTGGCTACAGATTATAAATGGAGAGACTAACTAGGTGTGTCCCCTTGAATGTCTCCTCTGATCATCTCATTCACAAAGTCCCCAAGAGATGAGTAGGAGGAGCTGGAGTCATCATATCCTTCACTATCACTGCCACTGTCAACAAACAGTAAACAATCAACAACAAATTATGACATTAAATAGACAAAAAGTGTTTGCATGGGAGTTACGTTAAAGTGTGTATAAAGTACTGAATGCATTAGTGTGTGTGTGTGTGTGTTGTTCTGAACCTGTCATCTGTAGGGTCTGAATCATTGGTCTCGTCCTGCAGTGGTCCACTCAGTGCCTCTGCCAGATGAGAGTTCCCATCATACACACGGTAGAAGACGGGCTGTAACTGGTGGGCATACCACTTAGGCTTATCGCCTATCAGAGAGGGGTCGTACACATCTGACACACAAAAACACATAGAATCATTACTAATAATTACAATGACTGCTGTGAGAGAAAAACATACTGTCCCATAAAAGGTGCCCATCAAGCTTTTACACTGAAAGCCTTTCCTTTGAAAATAGCTATTATTTATGAAATTATGAAATGGCTAATGAGGGTTAACCTACATCCACATGGTAATTCTTCAACACACAAAAGACCTCAATCCCTGAAGTGTATCTATGATGATTACTGCTTAATTACATAGATAAGTCAATTATAAAAAGTTGTGCCTGTCACTACATGTGTAACTTATGTAAAATGTGTAAATGATTAGAATATTGGTTCACTCTAAAATGTTATTTCTTAAAAGCCAGCATCCCCAAAGGGTCAGGGTCATGTTTTTAGTACAGAAAATAGAGGTTCAGTGTCAAAACTCTACTTGGGGCTTCTGAAGCATGTGTGTGTGTATCTCTCACTGTTATGAATCCTCTGGAAAGCCAGGTTGGTGGGATTGAGAGCCCACTCTCCATAGTACTCCACTGCCTGAGTGTGAGAGAGCTTTTCTGTGAATCCATTTCTCCGTGGCCGTGAGGCCAGGAAAGACGTGGCCTGGAACGCCACCACAGGTCTGGGGAAGAGACGCAGAGTGCGTGTGTGCATCTGAAACCCTTGTAGCACGTTTGGAGAGTTGAAAAACCTCACCATTGCCACTCTAAACAAAAAATAACAATACAAATGAATACATTTCAGACAACCATCATGTACTCGAGGCACACAATATATATTGTTAAAAGCGCTATACAAATAAATGAATTTAATTTAATTTATGGGGCATTTTAAGAACATGTAACATCATAAGTGACAGCAGAGCAAAACATTTGTAACATGCCAAAAAAGCAGTTCAACTCAATCACATATTTATTAGAGAGAATCTACTGTACCTTGTGGCAACATCCACAGAGTCCACGTCATTGCCGTAGATAAGGGGGTTAAATTCAGTGGAGGAGGGAGAAGCTTTGTCACGGCCAGGGGGTAGCAGAGACAGATCCTGTCCCTCTTGAAACTTCTCCAGGTTCAGAATTGGCTGAGTGTTCAGACTCATGCTGGCCAGAGCCTTGACAGACAAGCAAAGCCAGAGAGAGAGAGAGAGAGAGAGAGAGAGAGGTAGAGGAGATGGATACAGAAGAGATAAATTAAACAATCAATCTTGGCAGAGAAGGCTGAAAAAAGAGCACCATCGTCTTAGGCAACCATGTCTTCCACTGAGAACCTATGTCTGATCAAGACTAAATTGACTTCTGTCTGAAATCCTTCAGAATAATCCTTCAGAAGTCTTTCACAAAAATATGGATTAGAATTTGATTAGTGGTAAAAACGGGCACAAGAACCATCGTAACGGATAAATTGAGAGATGGATAAATTACCAACATTAACAGTATGAATATCAACTCATTAATATTACGATGCCCAATAGTAATCCAGTAGTTCTTGCTAAAAGGCATGTAAATGGACACCGATTATTGTTTATTACTTACGTGTTTGTTCAGTGCACTGTTGCAACTAGTTGGCAGAGGATTTTACTTAAACTTAAAGTCATCGTTTTATGATCGTTTTATTCAAAACACTTACAGAAAACACTAATATTTACTCAAAAAGTGGAGAAGGCAAACTTAAAAAGCTCTGAAAGTGGGAGGGACATGTCCCCTCACTTATACTGGTTGCTACACCCCTCCAGAGGGAACATTTTTACAGGTTTTATACCTGTGGAAGACTATTGCCTGAAACGTCAGTGCTGCACTGAGAATTTTAACAGTCAGAAAGTTAGAGGGGAATGGTGCGGTCATCACATAGAGCCATTAACAAAGCACTCTGGGAATACTGCCATTGCTCACTCAATGCCTCTCAGCTGGCATTCTCTCAGACCCTGAGCCTGCCACACCATTTGGCCAGCACACTAAAACAAACCAATAACATCATCTTCTCCATATACTCGATTATTTGTCCTTTGGGTTAATTAGCATTATGTAAGTGAAAAGTTGCATTCAAACATGCTCAAGCCAAACATACTAATGTGCTTTTGTACGATCTTCATCACACAGAGATACAGAGACATGAGGAGGAGAAACAGCTCAGAAAGTTAAACGCAATGCGAGCGTGTTTATGAAAGTGTTTATCAACAGGGTGTGTGGAATACAGAATTGTTCAAATCTTAAATATTTGTTAAGGTTACACCAAACACTGTATGTGTAGGGCTACAAGAGATGTGTATGTTTGATGAAAGGAAAGAGACAGAAATTATGTTTCCGTGCAGACGGCACATGGCACATTCAAAGAGCAAAGATCAGTAAACCTTGGTATCAGAGGCGAAGATCTGCTTTTGGGTGATCACAGTCAACCTTACCAGACACTGAAGAGCACAAGAAAACATGAAGGTAATGTCACATGACCACCTGTCACTGAGAAGGAAATCATGTGACCAAAAGTGAGCGAACACAATTGCAGGGAGGAGAGAAACAACAGAGAAAGACAAAGAGGGAATATGCAACAAGTCATGAACTGGACAGTATGAGTGCACACAATGACAAACACCATCTGAGATCTGAGAAAACAGGCACCCAAGATTACCGGGCATAACCAGCGAGTTACAAAATAAAAAGCAAATAGATGTTACTGGAAAACTACTGGAAAGCAACTATAAAGATTTAGTTTATTTAGATTGTGTACATGATCTTTAGCAACTGAAAGTTGCCACACGATACAGCATTCTCACCAATTTTACATCCATAATGTGATGCATTTCTGAGTGAAACAAGATAAAAATAAAGGTGGGACTTGATTTAAGTAACCTGGACTTCACTGAATTGTAAATAGTGGTCTCTTTTGTTAATATTACGAATATTACATAATAATTCCCCTAAAACCTTGTGTGAGAAACCTGAGTGAGAACTAGCACTGAATAAGAATGAGGGAAATAGGGACAGATTTTTATAATAAACCACTGCATCTTTATTATCTTTATAAGGTCAAAACGTCAGAATGGCACTACAGAGAAAAATATGGTTTTGGAACAATCATGACCTGAAGATTACGGCTGATGGTGATTCAAAATTAAAAATGAAGATTTGTGACTCATGATGATTCAGTGTAGTGACTGTTTCGGCTTGAGTGATTACAATGACAGCATGGTAATTATATTTAATGATAAGGCAAATTAATTCTGCTGCAGACTAGCAAAACAACAGATCGTGAAAAATGTTAAATGCATCTCAGGATGAGTTTGTCAGTATGAAAATAACAGATGACAGCACATTCAAATGTTAAATCGGTTTACTGTGTGTCTTGATGTTAATGGGTTTTGATTAGGCTCAAAGGGCTGAAAATCAGGTCAGAAGCTCTAGATAGGGTTTAGGGTCTATGTGGGGTTTATAAAGGGTAAAGCAAGAGAACTAGAACCATGACGAAGTCTAAAACTGGGGAAACGCAAACATTTATTACCTCCAAGATCTGGAAACAAAAAAGGGGGAGAATATATAGTCATTACAGTACATAATTAATCATCTTAAATATTTTTCAATTAATACTAACATTAGAAATGGTGAAACAATGTCTGTCTGGCTTCAAATGACACAGTTATTCATCACTGTTAAATTAGAAGGGTTCTCCTTGGCTTGGTTCTTTCTTCATTAAATGCAGTATTATAATTAGCCTCGTTTGGAGCAGCTGTTAGATGACAGTGTAATTATTATGCATTAGTTCTGAAGACCTTCTCTAATCACCTCAGTTCAAACTGAATCTAAACACAGAGAGACTGTGAATAATAACATCAGCTTCATTTACCTGTTTCAAGTGTTTCTTCAGCTCAGAGGCCTCAGGTTCAGGTAAAGGAGGGAGTTTATCTGCATTGCTGGGGATGATGACCTACAGAGACATTAATATACTATTAACATAAGATCATTATCAGACATTAACATTAATTAATAATGGTTATTCAAGATGCCAGAGTCCACAATCCAATATTACAAATACATGACATACCTTGTTGCAGTCCAGATCCACTAACCAGACGTCATCTGGCATCTTGAAGTCAGCCTTGTAGAGAAAGAAACTGGCAGGCACGCCAATGACATACGGAGTGGGTGCTAGCAAGAGCTAGAATGAGAGAAAAAAAGGGATTTAAGTGATAGAGGCTAACTGGCTAAGTTCACCTAAGGACAATATACTGTATATTATTTACAGTACATTATTTAGTGAAAAATTTATTTTCTTTTTAGTACCTATATAATATCTGGTTACATGTTCTGCTTTATTTACTGAAAAATCTATGTATTTAAGTACCATATATGTCTGGTTACCTGTTCTGCAGAGGCCATGCAGGTGGGCAGCAGTGGAATGACTGGAAACATATATTCAAGGGGGTAAATCATTGCCACAAAAGCCATGACACTCATAGAAAGAGCGTTGTAATCTCGGGACTGCAGTACCACCTACAGACAACAGAGGGAGAAAGTGAGTCTTGGTGCTAACATCAGCCTGACCCACTAATTCAGCTTGAGTACCACTGATGTATAAACAGCCTATTTACCTCCTGCATGACAGGGCAATGGTCTGTATTTTAAAAGCTCCTATACAATAGTTCTGCTTCCCCTTAAGTGTGCACCTGTCTGTCATGCTCAGGAAATACAGCATTAACTACTTTCACTTCGAAGAATTATTTACTTTGGCAGTTTAAACTTGCACTGTAATGTCAAAATAAACACAAGGCTTACAGTGTGAATGTGAGATTTTAAATGCCAAAACACAAACAGATGTGGAATTTGTCAGCAGAATTCAGCAAAGAGAAAAACTAATTAGAGAATATGTCTAAATTTATACAGTGAGGATCAACAGCTACATTGTAGACAAAAAATAGCATGTTTTTTTAACAGGGCATTAGGAACACTATGGTATCAGATATATCAGTGGTACTGCCACAGTTCTTGTTGTGTTTTGTGCCACTCATACCTTGTGTTCCAGGAGAATGCAGGCCAGGACTTGCAGACAAGCATCTACCCCCAGCAGCTCCAGGGGCAGGTGGAGAGGGAAGTCTACGATGCTGAACCGGGAGGGGTCAGGAAGGGCAAAGGTCAGCGCAGCCTGCAGCTCGTGGGGGAGAACTTCCACATCAACACGTCGCTGACCGGCAACAGGCACGGGTGAGTGCAGGAGGCGATACACCCATGACTCGATTTCCCTCAGGTCCTGTAAAACCAGACTGCCCTTCTCCTTCTCCTCTACAGAGAGAGCGCCTGTAAACACACGCCACATTGTGTCCCTGGGGAAGAGATTTACACACATACACAGAGTGTAAGATTAGCATTTGTCTGTGTGTGCAGAAGGACAAATTAGTCAAATGTCATTTAGTTAGTTAAAATGATATTGCATTAGACACAAAAACCCATACTGCTTATTCTTAATACGAGTTGGGGGACCTAATTGTATTAAGTATATATAATCATGTCAAATAAAGGATGTGGATATGGCACTCTGGCACAAACAGCACCTGACAGTGGAAAGTATATACAAGAACTATAGGACAAGCCAATTTCTTTGTCTTTTTTTCATCTGTGCACTTTTGAGTTTATTCATGCCTGGAAATTACAAACATTTAATTTTAATTGTTTTTTAAATTGTCTTATACTGTACATGTAGGTTTTCTCTTTTCGTATCATAAGCAGCCTATTCTAATATCTGAAAGACAGAAATAGCACAAAAACACTGGCAGCTGGCATCTACTGTTGAGGATTAAACTACTAATCACTTTAAGTAACATGATGGTGACCAGGAACACACAGTTCAAAAGCTGTACAAGCACTAGATTATACCAAAAGACACAGAGTTGCCAACTGCACACACATTGTACAATGTAATTTTTCATTGTTAATGGCAGTAGCTACTTAGTCAATAATGTGGCAACACAATACAGAATATTCAGTTGCTGTTCAACCCAAATATTACAAAATTAATGCGATGTCGCAGTTCTGTTACCATGAATGGGGGAAAGTGCAACACTCAATATGGCCGCTCTAGTGAATAAAGTCCCACCTTCTAGTATAAAGAGCCAATGATCAATCGCTAAACAGCAAAATTCTCTGGGGGAGGGGTTCTCTACAGTGTCATGAGATAGTTGACATCCTTTGCGTATGCACAATAGCTGAATCAATCTGGAAAAACTTTTTGTAGCACATTTTTAGCTTAATTAACAATTTATGGTAAAGTTAATGTCAGGCTTATTCGTTATTATTTGTTCAAGTTGTTCATTCAAGTAGGCACGACTTGGTCTTGTATGACTGAATTAGTTGCCCCAATGAAAAGATGGCAACTGAGTGTCGAGTCTTCCTTAAAGGGACTTTGGTTCAAATCCAATATCAAAATCAAGACAATGTGATCTATGTGACAGTGAGCATGGAATGATTGTTGGGGGCAGATGGAGTGGTTTGAGCATTATTCAAACTGCTAATCTTTAGGGGATTCCTCACGTACAGCAGTCACTAGAGTTTGCAGAGATGGTGCAAAAAAAAAAAAATGCAGTGAGCGGCAGTTCCTTGTTAATGACAGAGATCGGATAATTGCCAGATAAATAACTGAAGGGAAGTAAAATAACCACATGATAAACTAATGCTATGCAAAGGAGCCTCTCAGAAACCACAAAACAACAATCTTGAGGTGGATGGGTCACATCAGCCAGACTACAGAGAAGAACAGGAAACTACAGTTACATTAGTCACAGGCCCACCAAAAGGACTGCCAGAATAGGATGAGAAAAAAAGTTGTCTTGTCTGACAAATGTTAAGTACTACGGCAGAATGTGGGCTGTAGGGTCAGAATGTGACAACAAGTATCCATGTATCCACACTCCCTTGTGTCAACAGTTCAAGGAATGGGGTGAACTGTGGTTGCAGGGAATATTGTTTCATGGCACACCACTTGTTTATATGCCATATAATACTGCACCTGCCGTATGTGTTGGTTCTGTATATTATTGTAAGTCAATTATTTGGTCATTGGCTTTAGTTTGGTGGATTAAATCTACTAATACAATGCAATGTTTCCTTTTAAAAACATTTTATGTACTTTTGGGGAATAAACAATTTTGGTAGGTTGCGTTGTATTGCCACCTGATGCCCAATGTAAAATCTAGGTCCTGAAGCAAATTCACTTGGGAACCTCACATTTAAATACAAGCTCAGCTTATCAGAGCTCAAACCCACAAGCGCAGTCTCTTCTCCAGAAGATCCAGACTGTGGTTGTGTGGGAAGAACAGAGGTACAGCAGTAAGTCATAATTGGTTCATCTGAGAACTCCCACCTCTCACAGCTGCTCTCTGAGAACATTCAGTGGCCTCAATCTGTCAGGCAGCCTGTCTCCACCAGCTCCACACACTCTGCGATCCATCTTACTGTTATTGTGCTCTCCCTCTCTCTCTCTCACTCTACTTGTCTTCACCCCGTTCCTTCTAGTACCAATTTGAGGTGTCAAAACCACTGAAACGTCTTCATTAACCTTTCTACTTTGTCCCATATTAAGACAGGCCTGTTTAGTGTCACAGACGCTAATAAAGACTCAATCTACTCTCTATCCATCTACAGTTCTGAATTAGCATATCGCTATTCTCTCACAGAGTGCCTAGTTGAGAACAGAATGACATGTGGTGCGTTTTGCCATTACAAGGTTGAGCGCCCGAATCGTGTCTACATCACATGCGTAAATCCAAGGTCACTGCAGTACTGAGAGAACATGATGACTTCATGATGAGTCAGAACAAGCCTTTAAAAACCTATTTACAGCAACGTCACTAGTCACATTGCATTTCTGAGAGTTTTTTGAGACTGCCAAGGTCTTTTGTTGCTTAGAAAATAAGTAGTACATTATGTACATAGATAAAGTGTGTACTTAGGTTTACTGCCTTTTACAGCAGTATTTATATTTATTAATAAGATCAATAGTTAAATAGCTGAACTGTAGACAACTATAGCATGTAATCAAGCATCAAAGCAACTGGATCATATCATTTAACTGATATACAGTCACAGGTGTGTGGGCTATTGTTTAATTACTTAAAACATGGTCATTACACAACCATAACCAAACTACATGTGTATTTTATAAATGAAGATAATCAAAGATATTACAAATAAATCATTCATGCTACATTGCATCTTCGACAGCACAGTCACTGCAGCAGATCTGATTTGCAAACCCTGCTGCTTTACTGGTGAAATTATTCTCCACACTTGGAGCAAATCAAAGGGGCTTGGCAGGGCAATTTAACCGCAAACAAATTGAGGCCTGCAAACACGACGGTGGCTCATGGCAGATACGGTTGCTAGGCTACGCAAGAATAGACTCTGCTGAGGAAAATCACAGTGATAAAAACCCTTCTACTCGATGCGTATTGATCTGAACCAGAGTGCTATTGCAGAGATTGTTTACCAATAGACACTCAAGGGTTTAGTTACCATTACCACTGAGATATGTGAATGAGATTAAACCACTCTCTCTCCCATGTGAAGAGCCATGCTGCTAGTCACTTATATATAACCCTTCAGAGTAAAACATCAGCTCTCACATTCTCCCGGCCCCTATAACACTTCCATACTTCTTCACACTCTTTCCTTCACCCTCATCCCTCTGTCACACATCTCTACACTTGTGATTTCTTTTTATAAAAACATCAGCACCCTGTTATCCCTCATTTTAATCACTGCCACAGCACCTCACACAATATAGAATCCTTCAAATATTCAGCATAGTGTGTATTTAAAGGGATGGTTGCAAATAAATGTTCTGTCATTACTCATCTTGATATCCCTCAATACTGGGTATGATGCCTCCTTTTATGGTCCATTTTGAAGGCTGACTGTCTTGACTATTTTCATGTTTTGAGTGAACTATCCATTTAAATTCATTCATGCATTAGTTGGCAGCTGTAATGGTGTGAGGCACAGTGCACTGAAAACTATGTGCATCATCGCTGTATTTGACACTGTCATATCTGCAGTAAAATATTGCAAAATATAGAGATGATGAGGCACTGTTTCTGTGTACAAATACTATCTTGCTGGGTCTCTGGGGAAGTTACACGGGTTGCAACACAATCCACAGTGAAGAATACAGAAGCCTTTCTCACCGTTGTGTTGGCTTGCCGGCACCGGGTCTCTGGTTGAGGCGTTGGCTGCAGCAGTCCACCATACGCTTGAGGATGTACAGACACTCCCTGAACGTAGAGAAGAACGGGTAGTGGCTCAAAATACACAGAGACGTCAACGTGCTGTTCCGGTTCTGTGGTGCCTGTCGGGCAGTACGTTTGGACCTAGGTGACCTTCCGCCATTGCCAAGGTCGCCTGGTGGCAAAGTCCCATCTGCTGTAGGGGGCACTGTGGACTCCCCAGGAAGAACCAATGTGGAGGGGTCTGATTTTTCTGTAGCTTCCACTGCATGGTCTGTCTGAGGGGCTTTGTCTCCTTCACAAAAAAAATAACAAATAAATTCAGTGAATGAGCTTTCTTTCACAGCCATACACAATGCTCAAAATGGGTTCCATGGATTTACTTATAACAACCAGGCCAGAACTGATCTTTCGCTAAGCTCTGCCTTAAAAATGTTACTGACCAATCCTCTTTTCTGCTGACAGTGATAAATACTTGCTTCGATTCTGATTTGCAGCCTGTGCCATTTTTAATCCTGCTATTGTGCTTTTCTTCTTTACTAACAATTTCTTTAAATAATAAAGGCAGATAAAAACGCTTTGCAATTTTAAAAACAATATTCTTTCCATTTTTTGAGCACATATTACTAAAAATTACGTTATTTCCTTCCGTGATTTTCTGTAAAGCTTGACTGAGCAAGTTACATTAACTGACTAAAAGACCAATTAAGTCTGATGGCTCTGTTCTGTCCCACAAGCTGCTCATCTTGCATCAAGACTACCTCTGACCTTTTCCCTCGGCTCGAGGGCGGTGATGTCCCTTCTGGAAAGAGCGGTAAAAGTTGAGGCAGATTCCATAGCGAGTGATACCCGAATCTTTGTCAGTGAGGGTGAAGACGAAAGAGGTGTCGTCGCGAAGGCTGACCCGGCGCTGACGGATGCTCAGGCAGCCCTCGGGCTGGCAGAAGAACACAACATCAGGCGGCAGAGGAAAGTCGGTGTGGTCCTCCAGTGGGTAGCGTCTCAACAGCTGAGGTGTCTGCGCCACACTGTCACTGCTGGGCTGCCTGATGAGGAAAGATCACAGTGAGACAGGAGGACAGGCTTGTGGCATTGCTCAGCCTGGAGTTTTGTGAAGGTGCTTTCATCCATCACTGAGGGTAGCGACTCTCAATCAATGGCAACAGGTTCCTGGGTGTAGTTTTCAATTTTGCCTTGTTTGCTAATAAACCTGTAAACCTGTAAAGTGTGGTCAGTTTGTTTGAAATAATACTCAAGATAATGCTAATTTATATCCAGTACAAACAAAAGTCTTAAATTAGGTGTTGAAGATTGAAAACTGTGGAGTTTGAAGGGGTTAATAAAGGTTGGGCCTATAAGAGGGGCAGGAACTGCTTTACAAACAATGTTATATTTCTATTATGTTGTGACTCAGTAACATTCTCCTTTCTACCTTATATCAGAACTACATCTAACTGTAACTTGAGCACACAGACACTTTAAACACTAACTAGGGCACCTGAAACACACCTGTACAGGTCACGTGTTAATCATAACACACAATTCACTAATGATTCAATACACCTGTCAACAATTTTCTTTAGCACCTATAGTAGTACATATCTGAACCATACAAATACATCCACACAAACCTTTGAGTAATCTCTCTTACCTGGCTCCAACTACCACCAGGTAGTCCAAGAGGCGAGGACACGGTTTCTTTTTCTCCATCTCTGTTTCAGGAGTGTCTTTAAGTCATGGCAACCGTGGCAACAATCGGCTCTCAAGCAGGCAGTCGACCAATCAGGCACAGCAGATTTACAGGTTGGCTGATCGAGGCAGACAGTGTCCAATCATTGCGGTTTGCGGTGTGCAGGAATGGGTGCTCCTGGTGAAGGAGCAACAAGGAACATTAGAGAACCAATCCATCACACACCAGCTCCCCTGCAGCCTTCTGTGCTTCTTTAAAGCTTAAAGTAAATTTTAAAACATGCCCTAGCAGACACTAACCAAGTTGTACTTCATAATACAAATTATATTTCAAAACATTTTGTCCCACTTCCTTTAAGAGACCTTCAGGGGAACAAATGTACTTGAAAATGTACCTAAAATTTATTGGCTAAATACTTAGATAAGTGTGCCGGTCATTTTAAAAACATTAAAATCTATTCAAGGATCCGAGACGACGTTCCTTAATGCAAAAAACAATTAAAAATGTAATTAAATGAGTCATACTTAAGATGCAAAATGTCCCACACAGCACTACAGTACTGTTGATACAGTGTGATAACAATCTATATCCTCACACAGAGCCCAGCCTCAGCAGTCTCCTCTAACACATCTTGACAGAAAGCTCAGCAGCATATGTAAACACACACACAGTCTGAAAAGCTGAAGGGACTGAAGCCCAGCTGTGTCCTCACTGCATGGATTTGCTATTTGTGCTTCTTGTGTGCCAGTGCCCATATGCATGCACACATGCCACAATGTAAACACAAAATAAAAAGAGAGTTCAGATTACAGCAAGCAAAAATGAACCTTACACAATATCCTGTCAGTTTGCATTTGATAATATTATTGCAATGTTCACCATCACTGTTTTTCTGTGAAATTAGAGAAGTTAGATGAAGTTAGAATATAATTCTTATATTATCCCAACCTAACACTAACTTACCCAGTTAAACCAGAGATAATGACTGATTCAAGCCCCTAAGCCCAGCTCCAAACTCTGACTGCTTTATACCAATGCTGTTTCATAACTAATAAGGTTGTTGTTTTAATAACATGGATCAGCATTGTTAAACATCATGCATAGACATCCCAGCTAATAGCTTATTAAAGTCTACATCCTGACACACTCACCACACTCATAACAACAAACATCACATAAATAAACGTGAACATTAACTAAAGCAAATGTTAAGGCACTCTTGTGAGAGGTTAATTATGTAAATAGGAAACAGCCGTGGCTCTTTCTCACTGCACTGTCACTGTCTTTGTTTTTCTCTCTGCGCTGTATCAAACTGGGTCAGGGTTTATTTGAAGCTCTGGCTGCTCCGCACTACAGAATGTTCTTCATCACGCAGACACCTGAATCTGCATCTAAAACAGAACAGGAAATTAATTTGGCCCTGAAAACAAGCCCCTTTCCGTCTGTGGTGGGGTTATGTAATATTACAGAATTCTTGCATCTAACTAAATATATATTTTTATATTACTAAAAAAAAGAGAAAAAAAGCTCTGCAGTGTAGGACTGCAAAGAAACTTTTATTAATAAATTAGATTTTAAATACTATGCTGGTCCCAGTTAAATCTGGTTAAACAAGCCTTAAAAATGGTTTACTTCCACCAAACTAAACTAACAGGTTTAATGGCAGATAATAGTCTAAACAGCAATCTCGTATGAATAACATGATTATATTTGTTTGTTAGGAGTCTTCTCCTTTGTTGTTTTACCTTATGTAAGGAAATAACCAGACAGGAGCATCAAAGGACTGAAAGCTCAGAGGTCAGTCTGACCGGTTTGGATAAGGTTGTCTGGGCCATTAAAAGATGTCGTTCATCTATAATTTGCTTTTTACTGTTCACTTAAATGTTTTCTCAAGGCTATTGAAAGAATGGCAAACCTCCAGTCCTCAGTGTTTTGTGAAGGATAAGTATTTCTTCAAAATATAAAAATTGTTCCTGATTGCTGCTGGCAGCAGTTATAACTGGATGTTCTTTTTGGTAGCAATACTATCTGTCTTACCCAAAGCTCACGCCTGTATCCCTGCTGAACATTTAAATAGTGCTGGATTCATAATGGCCACCCTGATGAGATTCACTCTTTGCTAAGTCGTGTATTGCTAATGGTCATGTTATGCTGATGTTATGTTAATGGCACAATCTTTTGTTGGCAGACTCTGGCTCCTATTACCATGTGTGCAATGAACGAAAAGTTATATTGTACACAATGTAACAACAATTGTTATAATAATTGTGAACTCAGAACTTCTTTGTACTGTACTTCATTATTTCTTCCAAAACTCAAGTATTAATAGAATAACTGGCTTGTCTCATAAGAAAAAAATACACTCAAGTTCTTTGTCACATTTTAATTCTACAAGGAACAGAAATTCATTCTTTGTATGTGACTTAAACTGTTTTTGAATGACTATAGCCCAGTCAGCACATCAGCCCGCCTGACAGAATGTTCCAGTCTCTGGTATGAGAGGAGCCTGAGGTTTCATCCAGTGATTAGTAGCAACATCTTTCTGCTGGAGTGGCACTTTCTCCTCTTCCTCTGCCATTCATGACAGCTCAGAGGGGAAGAGGTGGTGAAAATGGAGGCAGGAAGATGGATAGATTGTGACTAACACATCAATAATGCCCCTGTTTCTTTCCTCTAAGCATTTTCTGACTCATCTGACACCTGGATCTCCATCCTGTTCTTTTCTTAAATCACAGAAAACTGGCTCAACATGAATCACTTGCACCTACAGCAGAGGGATCATGAGCTGTATGGGATGTCTAAAAACAGCCATTTAAGTAGGTTTAAATAACATTTTTTAACATTATTTCCTACTTTTAAAATTTTACTCACTAATGTATTATATAGGCGTTCCAACAGAGTTCCACAAATAGGTATTTAGCATTTAACTCTCAAGTACTATTACATGAATGTGCCAAAGACAGTAAGTAAAATTGGATGTGTAAAGCTGATGGCATGTCCACTGAGGAGAATAAGGATGACACTGTTTGTGGCCTTTCTGTACATAATAAACAATGTATATATAAGTGTGTATACATATATACCTTTTTCTGAACAAATATTTATTTTTTTAAATACATAAGAAAAAATGTACAGGTAAAACACTTTGTTACTTAATTGCCTGTACTGGAACACATCTTAGACCTGTTCAGCTCCAGTGTGTCTGTGGAAAACGTGACAAGATCTAGTAGTTTGTCAATCATAGCACTCCAGCCTCATGGCTCTACAATCAGCCTCCGGTAATGAGATTCCTCACTGTCGCCGTGGAAACCAATACACCCTCCTTTCATGAGCACAGCTGTGACGGCTATTTTAAACATACAATACACTGTCCCTATCACCATACAGACATTAAGACAATGAACAGCCCCCAGCCAACAAAAATGCAAAACAATGAGCAAGGCTAATTGCTTCTTTCCAAGCAGAAAAATGAACAAACAAATGTCTTGGCTAATCAAAAATCACAAAGAAAACCTTTAATCTATCCAACAATGATCTAACTGAAGTTTACGGCTTTTCATCTGTCTGAGGAGGCTGGAGAACAAAATCACCTTTAATGATCAGCATTGTCAGAACTCAATTAGCTGTATTACTGCAGAATGCCTGAGAAGCAAGTGAAGAGATGTTACTATCCATTAGAGAGACCCGTAATTGTGCAACCAAACAAATGTTTTTCTGTCTGACTCTCATCACAATCAGTGTCGACATCAATTCAAAGGATGTGTCCCTTAAAAGCTTTCTCTGAAACCTGCGGCTGTGTGTGGTGTTTTTCACTGATATTACTCATGATTTTAGGAGCTCAGCCAGTTTCACCAAAACATGATATTGGTATATATAGGTTATATAGGTATAATCAGGTCATCTTATAAACAAATCAAACCATGTCCTACGGTCCTATTTTTATTGTCACTTAAATAATACTTACACATTATTGTGAGTATTACTAGTCAAAACCTGTCAGTTCAAGTTAATAACGCAAAAGTAAATTTATCCACACCATTTTCTGACTAAACACAAGATAGTCTTTGATAATCTTGTTGTGTATGTGAACTAAAAAAAAAGGAAGAAACGTCTAAGATGAGGTATTGTTTTAACATTATATAAAATACAGGTGTCCTCTTCTTTACAGGAGCAGAAATAAAATGCACAGTTTGCAAACATGTGCTTAAGGCCTATAAAGCAAATATGTGGCTTCCTCCACCTACAAGACAAATAGGTTCTTTCTTGGCATTATGATTCACATATAGCAGCATAATGAAAGGTTGACTTAACCAAGCAAAAACAGTGATGTTGTCACATGACATTTTACTTTGATCTCTGAAGATGCTCTTATCTAATAAACTTGGTGTCAAATAATTTTGCTTCTAGAACAAAACACAACGGTTGCCCCCATAATCCTCAAACACACTGCAGGTTATACATTACATTATACATTTATTAATCTGACACAATCTCAGGACTCTTTTAAGGTTCACAGACTTGGATTTAGGTTTTCACAACTGCTTTGTAGCAGGTTATTTTTAAAGTGTAATATAATCCTAACTGTTTAAAGGAATCATTTCTTATAGATTAGCACTAACAACACAGCTGATATAATGGTCCATGGTCACCTCACTAACACAATGTACCAACCAGGTGCGACACCACAAGATATCAGCAAAAATTCTGTGTAATTCAACAAAACAGTGTGTGGATGAGTTCTGTCTGATCACAGGGACCAAAATGCAGATATATGAACCAGTTTCACAAAATATCCCACTGAAGCAACCCAGCATTACAATTATGGTTTTGTAGCTACTAGTTGATTGTACGTTTAGCTCCAGTTGTAGTGAAATACAGTGTAAACTGTGAAAGCCAGTGGCGATGCATTACACATTCATGTTCATGTGGTAGGAGAGAGCGTGATTGCCAAAAGTCATCCCACCCGTTGGCAGCACACATGCTCACAGCACACCCCTCCAGCTACTGCTGTGTTGGAGATAAAATAAGCCTTTCTGGCTGTGCTATCGGACCAGCCAATCAATATCAGAGAGACAAATTATATTGGGTGTTCTCCTAAACCCCGACGAGTCTGGGTTTGACTTCTCACAGGGAGCTATTATTGAAAATGTATTCCTAACTGCGACTCATCAAATCTGACTAGTGTAATCTCCCTATAAAGTCATGTTTGTATGATAAATGTTTTTATAAATACTCTTTTAAACATAAAAATCTTTTCTCTATTCTCTTTTTTGTTTATTTTTTATCAGGAGAACCACGGCCTGGATAGCATTCCAACCTCTAAAAAACAATATGTTTCGTGTGGAATAATCTCATAGCTTCTGTGCTCAGTAGAACAATCATTTACATTTATACATTTGGTAGATTAATTTAATAGTGCATTCTAGATGTAAATTATGCCTGCACAATATGAGTGTTACCTAGGAATCGAACCCATAACCACGTTGCTAGCACCATGTTCTACCTCAACCAGGGGTCCAGAGCCCACTAGCGGGCCTCAACAAACTTCTAAGGGAGCCTCAGCATGACTTTGCATTATAATAAATTTAAAAAAACTTGAAATAAGATGAAACAATGGGCAGGGGCTTGAAGTCAACAGCTCTACCTGTTGAGCTACAGGAACAACCTGCGTTCATGGCCTCGCTTATACTGTTTGTTTCCTGCCAGGGAACCCTAAATTACAGTCATAATGTATGTGCATATGTAACATATAGGATGAAGTACATAAACATCAAAGCATATTAAGGTGTGGAGAGCAGAGACTAAAACATATGCCATTTTAATCAAATCATGACCCAGTCATTATCACAACCAGCATTCCCCAGAGGCCAAATCAGATCAGAGGACAGATGCTTTATCAGCCCACTCCACACTGCCTTACGCACATATGGAGTCAAAGCGTCATTCATACGACTCCACTGGGAGCACATCGCGAGTTGGAGGATGAGCTGGCAGGTCCAATTTAATAATGTCTCCAATATAATAAGCAGCAGGGTAAGCACTACCAAACATGGATATAAATGTAAAATGTGTCATTAAGCTAAAACATCGTAGTCACCTCTGCTGGCATTGCTGACGTGAAAGAAACCAATATATAAAATACATATAAAGAAAGACTCAGTTATTCATAGCCGGAAAAGAACAGATAACAGACAAAAGATTTTTCTTGACAATAACAATTTAATGCATATATGTATGAATAAGAAGGCAGATAGAATTAAATAACACTTTAAAGTAAGTAGGGTTTTATAATGCAACATTAAATCTCAACGGAGAGCAGCAGCTGAGACTCACACATTTGCATTAACAGATTTCACATTGTCAATTATGTAAAAATGACTTCTTAAAGAGCCACTGAACAGTCATAGTCATGGAGCAAGAGACATATTAAATATTACTCTTTCTACAGACACTTGTGCTACTTGCCTCCCAGCTGACCCCTAATTTATGAGTGACAGCTTAATATTTTACACTGAATAATTAAGCATTCATCTTAAATCTAATCCTGCAGGATTTTAAACATATTATTTGATGTTTAACCTAACCAACCAAAAAAACAGAATTTCACATCTATACCTGAAGTGGAGCTCATAATATATTGATGATCTGAAGCCCAACCTAACGATTCATCCATGAATAATTGAATAAAGAGGATAATTTGTAAACAGTGACAGGAAACAGGCTACAGAACTTATAGCTGTCTCACATTTCAGGCTGGAGACAAACAACACCACCTTACTCACGACCCAGTGCTTCATAGCTATTCCAGTGTCTCCTTTCATCAGAAGCCAGGCAAAATCCAGAGAGGTTGTATCATATGACACAAGCTTTTCTTGCATCACATCATCATGACTACATGACAACATCCTCACTACATCCTACATCCCAACACCCTTCTGGAAAGACAAACCTGTGTCCTAATGACCTCTGGAGAACAACAGACGGTTATTGATTTGGCATTTCATCATGAATAAATATCAAATTAAACGGGATTAAAACATTTGTTTGCCTTTGAGAAAAACGTGCGCTGTGGACTGCTGTGTAACATTCAGCCCCATCAAATGTCTTGAGTAGCGAAGACGTAAATTAATGATGAGAGATCTGCTCATCGACAACCTTGATATTAGGCACTACTGGCATTTTTGTAAAGGAGGCGATCTGACATCGAAAATAGTGACTCGGGCACATATTTAGAAAGCAAACAGTAATAATCGCCCACATCAATAAACACAGCTACTGTAGCGCAGCTAACAGGATCAAATAGCGGCTCTTAGCTAGCTGTCAAAGCTGCTTACCCAACCAGCTGCGTACATCCTCACACCGTTCAAGATAGACACTCATCTAACTGATCACTGTAACGCTGTCGACAGCACAGTCACTTAATTTAGCACTATATCAATCATAAGGCATTAAAATTAGACGACAGAAGAAACAGAGTAATACAAATACTGACCTCCAGTAGCTAACGCCACTGCTACTCGCTTTAGCCGTACCTCTGGCCCTGGAACTGATGCGAAATACCTTCTCAACATATATTCTCCTCTACAAACGACCATAGCACATTATCTGAAGTTGGCACGACGCTACGATCACACATCCATTTGTTGTGGTCAGTGATGCAGCGATGATTATGTCTGTGGATAAACGATGCGCGCCCCCCCTCTCTCGGTACGTGCAGACTGTCTGCGAACCAGCCCAACTTGCGAGTTCCGCATTATAGCCCGACGGCTGGACTGTACCATTCGATCATGCAGAGGGGTGGACTTACATACATACCTTCACGTTTATTCCTACGGTTAGACACGTGAATTGATGACGAGAGATTAATGCTGTTTTTTCTGACATTTATTTGTTAACAATGACAACAGGAAACATGTTTGGAAGTAAAAACATTCTCTATCAGTAATACTCCTTCATCTACACCCAACCAGAAATGTGTTCCTTTCTTATTATTCTGCATGATCCAACATTAACAATCATGTTGTTAAAATTGCCATTATTATAATGAGTCACGTTTAAAATAAAAATCAATGCTGTATGATTAAAATAAATTTACCAAATATCTAACCCTGCATTATCACCCATAAGAAAAGCAAAGCCCCAACACTAATTTTCTTTCTTTTAAAGGAACTTAATGCATGAAACAATTAACTAAATAATTATTTTACTCTATTGACAAACCAAATGTTATAAGTGTTACAGTACTAATAAATTAAGAAAGATGTTTGTTCTTTTTATAATTTAAACATAATCTTTCCATGTGTGCCTAGGGTATAAATACCCCGGGTTGAGACTCATAGTTCCAAAGAAATCAATTTGCAAGATTTTTTTTTAAAAGCTGCACGAACTGATGTTCAGTATTTGCATATTGCTCAGAGGGGTTGATCTAAGTACAACAGTGCTTTAGGATTCTGAAAGATGGTTATATAACATGAATGCTAACAGACAGACCACTGACACCAACTCAGCTCAGATACATTATTTATTTACAGGGTCAACCCTGATCTATTAAAAAGAACAGCATAATAATACAAAGACAGAAACAATATTGAGGTTCCCTGTTTTAGGTAAAGGTATTTCTGTATAAAGAATAGCTGAGGCTTTTAGTCACCTAAATTTGATCAGATAAATATATACTCTCACAGAACAATAAATTTAGTCTACTTTTATTTATACATATAAAGCGTTGTATCCAAGGACTTAAGGCATTACAACATAAGGTTGCATTTCTAAGACGGCCTCATTCAAGGACTCTCTATTGAAGACTAAGTTAATCAGAGCAAAGAGTCCATTGAGATGAGGGTACAAATAAATTATAATTACAATCAACTTTGCATTAAACACTTGCCTGCTGTGGTAACATTGTGTTATTCTGAAGACAACAATTCCACCACTTTAGTTTGGAGAGAAAAAGGTTTAGGGCAGAGGCAGTAAACATTCATTACCTTGACTAGAGTTATCCTATGCCCTCATCAAGTCCTATTTGCACATACAAAGATGTTTGCCAATGACAGACCAGAAGGAAGATCACAGCGGTTCAATCTTCTTAATGTATGTCATTCAATAGATTTTATATCTAGTGTAAGTTTAGCTCGTCCATCAGTTAACAGGTTGTTGCCTCCATTAATACCCCTGTATTTTGAAGCCCTTGAGGAAGATTTGAAATTACTGTTGTGGCAGAATGGGCTTAAAAATCAGCTAGTCAATGATATAAACGCACAAGCACAACAATTTATGAACATAGCCACAGATAAGCAATTTCACTACCTGACAGAAGGGGGCGGTGGCAGAAAAAATACACATGCGCTTATGACTTCATGTCAGTCAAAGCAATGCAACTATCACATGGGCATGTATGAACACACAGCTTGTAATCTGTCTCCTCAAACAGTCTCAATAATATCACAGTCAGAGCAGATAATGCCACAGCAAGCCAACTGTGTTATTTAGTCATTTTAAAAAAAAGTCCTAAATTTTTACAGTGTTAGTTTTCAAAATGTATTGATTCACAACCAATGTCTACCAAAAAAGTTTTTTTCAAGACCAGTATAACTTGAATTGCTTGTGGTCATACTTGTCAGTTATTTGCATTGTTACAATGTGAGGTAAGACTCTGGATCTAAACATAAATTCTATTTCTCTTATTTGTCCAGTCCCTTATTTCAGAGCTCAGTTAAATACCAAAAAGAGTTTATGGTTGTGGCTTACATACATCGCTTGAAAAAAAGAACAATGTTCTCATTCATGTAATTGAGATACAACAAAATTTGGCTAAAAGACACATACTAGATAAATGCTAACAGGATTATCAAAAATAAAAAAAAATGGTATGCGTAAATTAAGGTGAAGAACATTCTTACCCTGATTGTGAGATGGGTCCATATAAAAAAATATATTAAAATTGTTAGTGAAAGACAATTATATGATCAAATACAATATTAACGGCCATGTTATTTTCAACCACTTGTTTGGTTTTGGAATCATAAACATAAACTATTTATGTTATTACTCAGTGAGTTTGTTGCATACAGGGGCAAAGAAAGTTACCAAAATGACATTTTTTTAAGCATCAAACTGAGTCTGTATACATAAAATGTGTTGATACTATGATACTAGAGCAATCGGTTATCTACCCAAACAGCACAATGCCAAATAATTAGTCTGCAAAAGAGAAAGCAGTATGTTGGCCTTAAGATTGCAAATAGATATTATCTAATGAGAAAGAAGAAATCACGTTCAGCATTACATCTTCACAACTGATTCCTCAGTATTTCTCAGTAGTTGCTATGTGTTAAACAGCTCGCTGATTTGAGTTAGAAGCTCCAGTGACTCCTACTGATCCCTGCCAACAAAACTAGCAAAAAACTAACAACTAACTATTGAGATCTGCTGGGTCAGTGTAGCATGTGTTTTGAAATCACCATCGGTTGCATTGGTAAAGAACTGATTGATTTAAACAGTTCACACAAACCTTCATCATAAGTTTGAGGTGTTAGCAGGAGACTGAATTGTAACATTAATTAAAAGACATAACACATCAAACATTATGTTAAATTAAAAAAAATAAATGAGTGGGTATAAACAGAAGGTAGCACCTAACGCTGTGCCTGATCTCATGTAAGAATCAGGTGGCTGAATCATCTCCAACCAATCAGCCAGAGTGGAATCACAAAACACTGTAAATAAAATGATTCTGTAATGGGGGCCCACTTTAGTGAATTACAAAGTAGAAATCACCGCCAAAACCAGCATAAACTCTTGGTACTGGAAACATTATAGTATAAACAACACAAAAAACATCATGACCACATGTTTGTGGCCACTCACGCTAGCAAGCAATCTGAATGAACACACATCCAGATCCCCAAAAATGATGGTCAAAAAGCCGTTTTACTGGTTCTGATCAGTCCCTTAGCCAGTTTTGGCCATACAGTCTATCAATAAAACATTCAAATGGAAGCAGCCCACCAACCCACTGAGTCCAAATGTATATGGAAGAGAATAATGAAGCCAGGCTCCTTATGACTGGCTGCACACCAGAGTGGGAGACATTTCAGGCCCTTGGGGACAATATGAGATCAGCCACCATTCTCGTGCTTGGTCTACAGAAGTGCCCCCTTCCCCCCACCATGCCCATGTTTCATTGGCTCATTCTGTCCTGGGGCGGAGCACCAGGTCACTCATGAACATCCCAGATTTCAGAGAGCAGAGGTGGGAGTTTCTTGTCCTGGAGGCGCAGAGCAAAGACTTGTTCTGAGTGAACACTGCTCAGTGTGCGTAGGCTGACCAGCTTCATCAGCATCCGGGGAAACATCAAATGATCCTTTGATTGATATGAAACAGTAGTGGATTCATTAACAACATGCCATAACAGTCCATGAAGTCCATTACAGATGTACATTTTTAGTGCAAGTCTAGAATCGACAGTGACACCTGGTGGCACTACAGTATGCAACAGGCAAAATATACACCACACATCATAATAATAATTTAGTAAATCAAACTATTTACTATAATCTTACATAGATATAAGAATCAACAAATACCAATGTTACACTCACATTTGGTCTTTTTATTCTGATGTATGAGTGGAGGGCGTCCACATAAGGCTGCTGTAGTCTTTCCACTAAATCGTGATCCTGCACGTTGGGTCGGTCTGACACACAAAAGACAAGTAACATTAATTGAAACCAATAGATGATGCTTTATCTATCCCAAGTTTGTAAAAATGTGCCTTGAGAGGAACTGTAAGAAGGAATAGTTTAAAATCTCAAAATAAATTACACCCAATGGCAGTCTTAAACTAGTATATACTGTACAACCAAAAAATTTAAGCTAAATAAAATGGCTCTCTGCCAAATATAATTAAATAAAAATTGAGCTAATGTTTATCTTAGAAGAAGAAACGATTAAGGTTTAGTAAATGTCACTGCTTGTCATGGATGCCAATATCTGTTTTATTCAGATGTCTCCATTGCATTTATAGTCCTTTTGTGGATTTTTATGCTTATCATTATTATCTTATCCTTATTTATTCAAATGGCATGCACAGTATAAAAGGAAACAGTCAGTCAAGACATGAAACTCACCAGCAAACAAACAATATAAAATTGGTGCTTGTGTGTCAAACTGACCTGCTGAGAAAATGTTGATAGCGATGAGCAGGGCGTACTCTGCCTCATCCAGGTGCAGGTCATTCATGCCCTTAGAGAACTCAAAGATGGGGTTGATGAACTCAAACTGCAGCCCTGCAGAGAACACAGATCCTTTTATGACATACACATTAAAAATGACTTGACAAAATGCACACAGAATATCACCAGCAGGCCCAAACAACAAGACAAGACAAACAACATTCTTCACTAACAAATCTTACAAGCTTGTAGGCATCAGAAAATATCAGAAATTTATCATTAATGTATTTTCTTTCCCAAAAATTCTGAAATCTATCTAATCTATATGCATCTTCTATACATGATTGTGTTGACCCTTTCAGCGTTCTGTATTTGGACACAGTTTTCTGTGAAAGTTAATACTTTAAATAAGAATTTAATTAATAAAAAACTACTTAATTCTGTTAATATTGAGAGATGTTTTAATGTAATTGATTTTCAATCCTTTCTTTCTTTGTTTTTCTTTTTCTGTGCTATGACAAGTGATAAGAGTGTGTGTTCTTGGGCAGGATATTATGTGCATCAAGTTTTTTTTGTGTGTATCAAGTAATTGTTTCTGCGAGAGATTGTTGGTGGTGACCTGCCAAATGACTGCAGACAAAAATTAGCCTTAGGCTAAATCTAGTGTGTGTTAAATGAAAACATTTATGTTTAATATAGAACATGGTGCCTTTTTTTGAAAAAATAAAATATTCTGCTAATTTTAACAGCATCATACCTGCTTTAGCAAAATCCTCCTTATTGTAACTGAAGTCTTTAAGGAAAGTGATGCTGTCTATCGCTGGGTTGTAACGTCTGGAGGTCTCTAGCAGCATGATCTGCAAGAGAAATTAATATTGCCACTTTCATCTCATTGTAACTGTAAAATAAGCAGCAAGCTTTGCTCCACATGCAGGCTGTGCTTGGTTTTTATGTGAAACAACATGTCACCAGGTAGCATCTATTTTAAAGTACTTCCCTTTCTTAGCCTGTAGTGTGCAAATTATCACAGTTCTTGTTACCTGATCCCACATGCCCCATGTCTCACAGTTAAACATGTTCTAAATGATTCTCCATAAAACATGGCCAAACGTTTACAAAATAACACAAAGTCTGCCAAACAACAGTGCTCCATCTGCACACACAAAAACAATGACCACAGAACATGATAATAAAGTGTGTTAGAGGTCATTCAGATGAACCTCAATAGTAGAGGTCTTCAGCAAGGCGATCTGGTCCTCTCGGGTGAGCTCCAGGAAGCCAGGCAGCTGTTTAGCGAAGTCTACAATCTCCTGCACAGACATGATGGCAAGCTCAGTGAAATGAGCAAACCGCTGCTGTCGAACCTCCCGGTTGAGTGGGTCATGATTCTGCGGCCATGGCTGAAAAACAACAAACCTAAATCAATGACTTAGACATAATATGGACCTGCCAGAGCCGTTATTACAGTATTTTTATTAATACTGGACACGACACTCCAAAAGGACACTAAAATCTTTTTTACTTTTTGAAGATGTTAAGATGTATTACAATTGAATTACATTTATTCATTTGGCAGACGCTTTTATCCAAAGTGAGAGAGACAGCCTTTAACAATTTTGCCCTAAGAACCATTAAGCCAGGACTACAAAGCTAAATTTACAAGTTTGGAATCATGCTCTGATGCTAGAGACAGGATGAACAGAAGTTTATTTTTAGTTTACAACATCAGCGCATTAGGGTTTTGTCTGCAAAACAGGTGTGTTTTTTTAGAGAAATATTTTCTGTGAAGTTGGTCTTGCTAAAAAAAATTGACATGAACAGCAAATAGCTTTGCTTTTAATTTGTTTAAATGTCACCCATGGTTCAGCAGAAAGCTGAATTTAGCATAGATCAGACATAACAGCAGCCCAAGGTCAAACAAAGCTTTGTTTGCTTTACTTTTTACATGCTTTATAACTTTACATTGCATGAAGCTAGTCCTGTATAATTGCTAAAGCCACTCACAGTGACTTTGGGCTGATCCAGAAAGGAGCGTTTGTTGCACTGTTTCTGCATGGCCACTAGCTTCTCTATCATCTCCTGCTGTTCAGGAGGCAGAGGCGGCACCTCAGGGGCGGGACTGGGCGTGGCCACAGCAGATGTTCGCGCAGTCTCTTCTTCCTGCTTTTTCATCTTCTTCAGTCGGATCTGCACTTCTGACAGCACACCTAGAAGACAGACAGATAAGTTATGGAATAACTAAATAACTATAAACATGACATCAAGATGTGATACACATATCATTACAGATAATAGAAAGAACTGATGATAACCGTTTGGAAAGAGTGTGTCAGAGAAATATGGATAGATGGATTTAAGGATAAACGTCCAAAAAATGTAAACATGACAAAATGTTAAATGCGCTCTTTCTCTTTGTAAGTTGCTTTGTACAAAAGCATCTGCTAAATAAAAAAAACGTAAAACAAATTTCATAAAAAGAAAAACGGGAATGCAAACTTATAAAAAGATGGGACATTCATAAGAGGTGTTCCTGTGATATGTATTTTTTTATTTATTATAATTTTTGTTTTTACATTTAACTTAAGTGATTTATTTTTACACCAGACAAATTTACCAAACAATTTGGGCAAATTAGCTTCATAAAAGGTGAATTTTGCTCTAAGGCACATCATTTGGAGAAAGAAAGGTAGATAAGCTGTGATGACTGATGGGTCAGTTACTCACATTGCTCCAGCATACCCGCCTCCCTGCACTTCCGCAGGCGGCACTGCTGACACTTGCGGCGCATGTACATGTCCATCTCACAGCGGCCGGAGTTCTTGCAGGTGTACTGAGCTCCTTTGATGACGCTGCGTCTGAAGAAACCTTTACAGCCCTCACAGCTCAGAACATTGTAATGAAAGCCAGATGCTTTGTCTCCACACACACTACACACCTCGTTCCCCAGCATCTTAGGAGCAGGGCCCTTCTTCCTCTTTACTGGCTGACCCTCTGTATAAAACACACACACAGACACAAGCGTTACATATTAGTGTGTTGTATATAAATGTACATACTACCTTACATATCTAATATTTAAATATAAAACTTAATTTTTCATGCATGTTGGGTGAATAATCACAGGAAGACAGTGCTAAATAGATAATTCAAATGTGGTTTAAAATGTTTTGTGGCCTGTGACAACACTAAATTTGTAGCTGAAACTTGTCAGTCAAATGCTGGGCTAAAACAAAGGTCTTAAACTGTTTTAGTTAAAATGTGATCAAGAAAAATGTGGCAAGGCACATACATGCGAAGAACTTCATAGAATGTAAAAGCAATACTAATAATCGGAAAATAACAATTAACACACACAGTTTCTAAATTTCTTTCTAATAACTGGTATGTACTTTGCTCTACAAGTCAAAATAAAGGGGGGCACCACCAAAATAAAATATATGCTTGACATGCAGCGAACAAAAGAAAAAAAATCAATAAAAATATAAAAAATGCAATCTTACTTTGCAAATCAAATGTTATCACACACATATATACACCTGAAAGCCTAACTGCATTTATATTTATCTGAACCAGTTAATCCAGATCATCCATTACAGTTGAGGAAAAAACACATATACACAAACACATGCTGTCATGCAGGAACATGCTCCAGTACAGCATTACAAGTCACATGACCCATCTTATGTAATAAGCACACTAAAGTCCACCTCACCAAGGGCAACTACATAACATTACACATTGATACTGTAAGCGATGTAAAACATACTATCTACGTTATAAAATGAGTCAACATACAGTTTATCCGCCACAAATACCTCTCCGGTTTTTCCAATCATAAAGATACACACCTTGCACCCTGGCACACACACACACAACACACCCCCACCTGGTGCAGGTGTGTCCTCAGAGGGAAACATCTTGATGTCGCTGGGCTCCATGAGCAGTGTGTTGTTCAGCTCATTGTGTGCAGTGCTGTACAAGGCAGTCTGACTGAGAGAAGACTGGCTCTCCTGTTTCACTTCTGCTGTCCCTGCTGAAGGGCCCTCTCCACTGATACAGCACAGAGAGTCCCCTGCACACACATGAATGACCATCACAAACAACACAACCTCCAGCAGTGCATGTAATACACACACAGTGATAGCAACCAGATTCTCCACGTACTCTAGAGAACACTGTGTTCACTGATAAATTACAAACATCACACACAGAGAACATCCATAAGAGTAACACATTAGCATTGATTAGCATGACTGTGATTATTAATATAAAAACGTTTTTCATTTTTATCTTTATATAATGAAAAACATGATTGACAAAAACATAAGTTTGGAGGCCCAAATTGATTTCAAAATTAGCCTTACAATTTCATCAGTCGTTCATATGTGAATGTTTACATTTGTGTATTAAAGTAAAAAGAAGACTAGAGTCTTACCATGACCAACATCACTGATATCAGTCGTAGAAAGGGTGGACATTTTCCACACAGCCACTGGTCATAACGAACCAATACTGCACCTACAGAGAAGAAAAAACAGCAAAACTCAACAAAAACCCTGCTGAAACCAAGCCCTTGACTTGTGTTCGATTAAATCACAATTACTCCCTAAAATTGGAACTATCTTTAAGTTTAAGTCAATATTCAATAGTTTGTATGAATTCAGACAAAATACAATTAAAAACTGCAAAGGCTTGATCCTTCCCTTAATAGAGCATCTCTTGACAAACATTGAAACCTGTCACATCTGATACTTCTGCATTCTAAGTTTGTTTTAAGAACACGTAATATGGGCAGTAAGTGATTTATAAGTCTCACTACCTGAGACTGAACACACGCAACACTGATCTTCACTGATCACTGCCAGAGACAAAACAGTTCAATAAACAGAAGTACTCAAGCTTCTGTTTGCACAATCACTAAAAGTACAGAGTCACCCTTTTGGATCATGGGAAATTTTGTTCTAAATTGTGCTAAGCAAAAAGGGTGAAATGTACATTAAAGAAAGCGCATGTTTCCTGCTGAATGAACAACCTAATGAGAAATAGGAAGTGAAAGAGCAAAAAACTCTGCTGGTCAAGAATGGTCACTCATGGGTGTTGCTGAGTGTTACAGAGGTACCACTGATTTGGGGAAGGATATTTTGAGTAAGAATTTAAAGGGTTTTGCTGATTCAATTCTAGATTATGACTGTGTCAGCTATTAAGCAAAAACAAAATCACATGTTACTAGAGCTAGTTATCACCTACACCACAAACAATACTAGGTCACAATTCAAAAATACCAAAGTAAGGATGATACCATAAGCATGAGAATTTATTTGGTACTTGTCGATACAACAGCGGCACCAATAGTTCACCAGCAGCAGAGGCAGAGAGCAGAGACGAGCGACTGCATCAAGCTCTCTCTCACTTACATGTAATCACTCCAAATTGTTTTTTTTATTTAAAGATCTGAACAATAACAAAAACAAGAACCAATTTACTACAGTGACTCAACCTCCCCCCACTTGTGGGAGAGGACAAGTGTGCTTTATATACCAGCTGGTCTGTGCCTTTGTATTCAGTGTGCTCATGCTACATGGCATTGATGCTAAGCAATTGAGCATTTCAATCAGCACGAGTAAATACGTTTTGAATTAAACCTTTTATAATGAATCACATTATCTTAGTCACAACATGAACAAAAAAGTGCTAAATGCGTGAGAGACAATGTGAATCTGTGGAATCAGTTTCAATCTCTCTGGCATGGTTTCACCCTCAGAAGTCCTAGTTTCGCAGTTTGCACTTTTTTGAAAGACCTTCCTAAAGAATTATAGAAGTACAAGTGATAACAAATAAAAACAAGATAACCCTACATTCAACACAATGATGAATACTTCAAGAAAAAAATTAACAGCAACATATACAAGTACTTCTTCAAGTTACTGAATGTCATTGTGTAGAACTTAATTGGCAGACCACATAAATTCAAACTAACGCCTCTGAAAACCAAATCGATACTATTGATAGTTTACCATTGTCATTCTTTACTTACACTTTGTTTAATTTTCTTAGGCTTGTTTTTAAGCTTTTATCAAGCCATGTTACACAACAAGTTGACGCACCCTAATGTTTAAACCAAAAACTTAATTGAAACAACAGATATAATACATGACACAATTAAGACACAATTAACTATAAACCTGCAAGTAGATTTGGGCATTATCTCAAACCGAACACGCTTAATATGGCTATATAAATGAGTGTGTCTGTGTGTAAGATGAAGTGATATAGACTTCATTATGAGTGAGACAGTTACTTACCCCTTGTATAACAATTTGCTATTGTCTGTCCATTTTGCCTAATGTGTTGCTAGCAGCACATTATGTTTGTCTTCTCCAACAGCCTGGATGCCATCAGAGGAAAGTGCACTTCTGTGTCACTGCTTTCTGGCTGACAGCAACTAAAACAACAGAATGAAAAACAAAACACTTTTACTCTTGTTTGGATGTTACAGATCTCCAAAGCTAAAGTCTTCAGATGTTTTTTTTAAAGTCAGGAGATAAAACAAGCAAAAGAGCAAAGTGAGAGATGAGATGATGGGCGAGGGAGCAAGAAAGGGAAGAAGAAAAGGAGGGTGGAAAAGAGAGCAAGAGGGTGCATGCGAGGTTATTATCGGTCGTTCGCATGGCTGTGAAATCCCCACAGAGGCCAGAGCTCAAGCTTTCTCTCCTTGTAAGCGTGTCTCCCAAAGCACATCTTTTACACATCTTGGAATTTAACACAGAAAGATTCTAAGTCACTGTAGAGATGCACAAAGCTCTCAGTGGAAACACTTCTTTAAGTATAAAGGGGGCATTTATTAAAAAACCTGAAACAAGCAAAGTCTGGGCATTTGGGTGTGTTTATTAAATAATACTGAAATATAAATAAACAGCAATAAGAGATCAGCTGCTACTAAACATCTGTTGCCATGTCCTCTTTTACATAGTGAGAATAACGCCATCCAAAACCGTTCCCAACATTGCATCATACCAACACTACAGCTACTCCAGGAACAGACCAAAGTGCAGGTTATGTTACCATCCGTACAAGCGTTAGGACACTGTGCTATTACAGGAAATAAGAAAATGAATAAATAAAACGGTAACTGCATATACCAAATCAATTTTTTTCTTTACTTACTGCCCCCACATATTTCACGATTATAACAGTATTTCTAATATACAGGAAACTGGAATCTGTTAAAGATCCTCAAGGAACTGACTTTTATCCTAAAATCATATTCGATTTTTATCATATTTGCTGTAATAAATGAAAATGTGTCATTTGTAAAAGAGGGAATCCTGCCACTGTCTTAATCTTTGTATTTGTTCAAGGGTTCAATGAATTATATTGATTTTATATGAATGACACATTCTTATTAAAACTACATTGAAAATGACCTGAAGTAAACCAATGATCAATGTTCAATGTTCTGCCCAGCTTATCAGTGGGCTGTTACCTTTGTCCTGTAAACTAGTATGTTCTACATCTGCCAGATCAGTCAGGTCATCTGTTGGCAGATATGATACCTGGATAGTGACATAATGGTCAGCTGAAATAAAGATAATAGACCATCATTCAGACTTTTTCCTCCATCCCACCCAAATTAATGTTTAATTCTTTTGTTTGCATAAATCTGAGGCCAGTACATTTTGTGTCTACTGAAAAATTATGTCTGAATGTTTAAGCTCTCAGAAACAGGTTAAAGTTAACATTCAGCCTGTTTTAGGAAGTGGTGTTTTCCCATTCTGTACAAACTTCCTCTAAATTTGTCATGAGAACTAAGAGGAACAAATCCTTACTATACACAGAGTGCAGCTACAATATGCAAGACATAAAGCATATGATTTTGTAATAAAAGAATCATTCAGCTGTATGGGCCTCAATATAAAACCTAAGAAAGCAGAAACGCATTAAAAATAGATAATATTGTGCTGGTTTTCCTGGACTAGGACAATTTCTAAAAGTCATCTTTGATGTAAAATCCCCTCTGACAGCATAATTCAGTTACAGTATTTATGTGTCATGGTCAAAGGTTCTAAATAGGTGAGTAAGACTTAAACTAATAGTTTGGACCATATAAGAGCAACTGTCAAGCTGAAGGTGTCTTGTTTATCTACGGCGCCTGACGTCATAGTTTCCTCAAAGTTGTAAACAAACAACTTGTCAAATCTCTCTGCTGCCTTTTGAGTTTAAATAAACCGTAATATTAAAATATGCAATTACTCAGCTAAAAATAAAATGTGTCTCTTTTACAAACGTATCGATAATGATGACTGCACCACCAATGTTTTTACAATTTTACTCTCAAAACAGACGAAGGCAAGTGCTGCTTGAAATGCAACGAGGCTGTCAGACAAACACAGACTTCACTTACAGAATAAAATGTCGTGATATGCTGTGTATTTACTGGATTAGATGGACAAATGTAGAGGTATATGTCTGTAAATACTTCCACAGCTGAGCTTTAAAACGTTAAATCCCAGGACACGAGGCGTTTGAATGTGTATTTTACACCCAATACTTCAACTCTGAGGATAAGTTACTAATACACAAGACATGGTCGATGACAAAAACAGCAAAATACGACGATGTCTGTCTCATGATACTGAACTGAAACCTACAGTGTGAAAGGAAACAGTCGTCGGCTAGACAAATCACCCGGTTTATGCTCATTTAAACAATACTAGTCATGTAATACATACCAATAAAACAAACTCTTCAGATAAATGGTTATTTATTTAATTAAACAGGCTGGTTAAATACGAGCACGTTAAAGTTAATAAACTTTAGTTACATCAGGAGTGTTACATTAAGCAAACTGACAGACATGTATGTGAGCAGGTTTCCCATCATGACAGCTACATCAGCTAACATATACCTCACTAAACATCCAGAACTCACACACTCATATAACCCTCTCAAGAGATTTCTAGGGATAGGTACCTCGCTTTGCTGAAGATGACACAATTTTTAATGCAGCACGGTTAACTTTACATCAGCGATGTGAAGAGAGAAGCTTAACAGGCCAGAGCGAGAGAGAGAGAGAAAGCGCGAGAGAGAGAGAGAGCTCTAAGATGGCCACATACATTCACAGAACTGTTATTGTTACCTGCTTCCAAAATAAAAGCCCTTTACACACACACACACACACACACACACACACACACACACACGTGTATATTATTATTTGTTTTTTATTAATTCATTAGTCAATTCATTAGAAATATACAATTTGAAAGAAAGAAAGAAAGAAAGAAAGAAAGAAAGATTAGAGAAAGACTAAATGCATCACTACTTAAAATAGGTCAACCTAATACAGGTAAATGTGTGTAAATGTGGGTTCGCAATTAAAATAAACAAGCTTTGGACTGAGCTAACTGTTGTACAATGTGTAATATAAAACATTCCATGAAATTAATGAAAGTTTTCATACATTACGAAGCAGTATTGAAATAAATCTTTGTGAGTGTGTGTGTGTGTGTGTATGACTAAATGTACTGATACCTTGGTAAGTATAAATTAATAAATGTATAAGTATAAATTAATAAAACTTTAAAGTTTATAAGTATATTATAAAATTTATAAATTGATAAAACTACAAATTTACCCGCCAGTAGAGGGCGTCGTGATTACGGGCTTTGACAGACTGTTCCTGTCACGTGACATACGTCGCGCGCGAGACTTTCCCCCAGTCCTTAGGAAAAGTGAAAGTATACGGAAGTTAGGGCACAGAAAACAACGAACTTCTCATTTCAGGTAAGTTTTTTTGGGGACTATTTACTTATAATCATCTGTGTTGTTTGAATTTACAAAATGCATGTAAAGATTTGGTTAATTAAGCTTTTTTCGTGTAAGTCGTGTTTTTATCGTGCTGTTGCGCAGACGCTTGTCCTGTTTGCTTTTGTCGGCCTGATCAGGTTAAGACTGATTTACTTTTCTTGTTTCATGTCTTCTATATACATCTATATAATGGTTAATATATATATATATATATATATATACATAATTACATAGACAAACACACACACACACACACACACACACACACACACACATAGGCAAATTTACCATTGCGAATCTTGAATACCATTTTGAATAAATAACACTTATTATTCATTAACTTAAAGTAAACTTATTTTTTTGTAAGGAATGGTAAACTTACAGTTAATGTTTTTAATGTTATCTAATATTTTATAGGTGAACATTTACTATTTTTCAATGTAAACTTTATATAACAAATTGTGCATAGTACAGTAGAATCAACAAGTCTGTTTTCTTGTTAGCAGTTCCTGTTAGCATGTGATTATCAACCAGCTTCACCTACTGAGATCATGGCTTCTGCCTCCTCAATATCACAATGGGGTGGGTAAATCTGTGTATGTTAAAAAATTTTAAGTAAAAAAAGTCATGCAACACTAATAATTTATCTTTTCACCATGACTTCTCCATGCTGTTAAAAAGAAGGTTCCTCATCACAGACAGAGGTCAGAATTCTTCTTTTGAACGATACCACAGCAGACAAGAGCGAAGTGGCCAAATCAATCCTGGGCTGCAAAAATCTGAAAGGAGAGACAATTGGACTGTGTACTTTATATATGGGTGAAGATGCTGGAAGAAATATCAGTCTTCTGGACACACCTGGATGGAACAGAAGCTCAATACAAGAAACACCAGAGAACATAAAAACAGAAATTGTCAGAAGTGTATCGCTTTGCTCTCCAGGACCTCCAGATGCCCTTCTTCTAGTGTTGCCTGTGAAATATCTATGTGAAGAAACTTCAGCAGATGAAATCACAGAGGCACAGAAACACATGGAGCTGCTGTCAGAGCGCGTCTGGCAACACACAATCGTGGTATTTTATTGTGATGAAGGAGTCAAAGAATCTACCATCAATGAACACATTTACAGTGCAAAGAAAATCCTGCAAAAGTGCAGAGAACGATTCCTTGTTCTTCATAGGAGTGCTGGTGAAATGAAGGTGCTCCTTAATAAAATAGAATGTTTGGTAAAGGAGAACCATGGAGATTGTTTCATGCCACAGTTTTATTATGAAAGGATTCAATCCAGGCCTCAAGTGTCTGAGGGTGGGATCAGACAAAGATGTCGAAGTAGTGAGCTTATTCCTCCTGACAGTGAGTGTTATTCCACCACAAACTTAAAGCTGCTCCCTCTTTTTACTTTACTGTCTTGACCTACTGTGTTGTTTCTGTTTTTCTTTTACAGTGAAAAAAAATAAAGGGGATTCAGATGAGAAAAAAGAAACGGTTGAGGCTGCCAAGCCTACTCCTTTGGAAGACATACCAGCAGCACTCAAACCATGTGCAGTGATATTAATGGGGATACTTGGAGCTTTGATTGGTTCAGTTACAGGAGCTGAACATGGAGTTTTGGGGGCTTGAATTGGAATAGTCTGTGGTATCCTTGTGGGGGTTTCCCTTGCAATTTTTACAATTTACATTTGCACATACATTTATTCATATTCCTATCCAAAGCGATAGTTCACCATAGAATAATATTTTTTAAGAGTGTTTCATTCATAAGTACTGAATGTGATTTGTATATATTGTTTATATTTTGAATTTTTATTAATTATTAAGTTTTATAACATATGTAAAATCATTTACCTGATCAATATTTCTGATACTTTCGTAACTTTGTGTAAGATACATACTGATCTATAAGAATCGTATATTCTTTATGCTTTACACAATATTTTAAAAATGTTGTTTAGGGACAGTTAATTAATAACATCACATTCATGACTTTGGTGTTTCTCGTGCTTTGACGGAGCGGCAGTTCTTGTTCTTTTTAAATCACCTTATTATCTTCATTACTTTGTTTGAAATAGTAATGCAGTGTGAAAAAATTATACTTTGTTTTAGTTATGTTGAGCTTTTCTCGATCTAATGTACAAGATGGTAAAGGAAAAGGGATTTACAGAACTACAGTGAATAAACAAACAATCAGTTCATTAATTGTTTCATTTAAACAATGATAATGTTAAACACATTTACCTACATTGTTTGTATATCTTTTTTAAATAGATGCTTAATGTTATCACACACTGACATTTGGGCCATGTCATTTTGTGTTCCTATGACTTAGAGGTTTCACACTGTATTATGTAAATAACATGCACATGTTTTGTAAAAGAGAGAGAATCCTGCCACTGTCTTAATCTTTGTATTTTTTCAAGGGTTCAATGAATTATATTGATCTTATATGAGTGACACATTTGCAATGTTACCTTACTGATCTGTTTGAGTTTGTTTAGTTGAGCTTTGGTCTTGTCAGTGTCCTGTAGAGCTCAATTCAATTGCACCTCTGTTGCTTTGTGGGTACTGGCCACCTGCTTATGGGCCCTCTTCATGCTTTCTAGCTTCTGAATTATAGCACAGTCCAAGCACACTTAAAGAAAATGTAATGAGCAAATTGTTTGTAGATCACATATTTCTTAATGTGATCATACTTAATAAAGAATAAATGGCTTAATTGTTGACTAAGGATCATTGTTGAATGGGCGTAAGAAATACTTAAACCATAACCAAAACCCAACCACCACTTGTTAAAAGTGAATGATGAAACAAGATGACTTTAAATGTGCTTGTTATGTGATATGATCTTTTCTGATGATATAATGTTAGCTTCTATCCCTATTTAGTTTCTGTGTCTCTGAGTTCCAAAGATATCTGTCTATAAGTTCAGCATGCTCTGCACCCGGAACAGCTGTGGTGTAGTCTCACTTTACACACAGAAGACTAAGCAGGTTAAATGGCTCATGCCAAGAATTCCACTGCCCTGAATCCTGGCACAACTCTAATTAACAGGAATTATGGTTTAGGAAAAGGGTTGAGATGCATCAAGGTTCAAAGTGGTTCCAAAAGGAACATTTGGGATTATAGATTTGACACTGTTGCTGAAATAATGAATTGCTGCTTAGATGAATTGAAATTTAGTTTGCTGCTTAAAGTATTGTTTTCATCAACCTACAGGGGAATCAGTAAAAGATTCTGAACTGCAGTAACATGACAGATAATAATTGAATAGATCTCAAATGAATTACCTTCTTATTGCAGTCATGTGCAAGTCTGTTTAATTCTTCCTACATTACTTGAAGTTTAGCATTCAAAAATCTGATCTGCACCTCTGTAAACATTAATTTATGTTTCAGATTGGTAACATCGCTTACAATATGTAATCCATAAAGCATATATTATAGTTTTATTAGGGTAAAAAATGCTAAATGTAATAAGTTAATAGGCTCCATACATTTAACATGATCATTGCATTTATTTGACTAGAAAGCTAAATAATATATTTAAATAGGGATGTCTTAGCCAGATTAAAAAAGTTTTTTTTTCAGATGTGTTACTTAAATGAAAACAAATAATTATAGAAATAACTGATGTGGCGTTTCAGTTTCTGAACATGACATGAGTGAGGCTGATCTAGATTGCCCAATTCAATCGTTCTTATAGGCTACCGCTGTAGTGCGCATGCGCGATACTAGACCCTTTCCCAGTGGTCGTCAATGAGCTAGTAGGTGGCGTCTGGAGTGTGGACCTGCTACAGCTAGAAGTGTTTTTCTGCGCCCGCCCCGTGTGTAGCGCTACCGCTGATGCACATGCAGGGATTGTGAGCTCCACTGCATACACCAACCATGATTTGCCAACATTATGTATTAGAGCCGAGACCGATTTGTCCGTGAAGTAAACAGACCATGACCGTGATGTACTATTTTCGGGAGAAAGCTGCATTCCTGAGGTTCAGGCTAAGGCCTACTTGTTAGATCCCCATCATTCACTCTTCTGAGTTGCATCGTGATGGCTGATGATCAGCAGCAGTCCTTACAGCATCAACAACCTGCTTCTGGGAAAGGAGCATTGCCTTCCCTGGTTCAAGGACTGCAGGGAGCTGAAGCGAATACATTGCAACTTAAAATAAAGAACTCAATCTGGTAAGTGCTGTCGGTAATATTAGGCAGTAAGTGTGTGGTGTTAGTGCGATCGCAGGCTCGCCACCCTAATTATAGTTCAGTTCAATAATCGTTCAGTGTTTGTATTCTAAATGCACAATTACTTCAAATTTTCAGCGGCTACAAAGACTTAATCGTGTGACTTTTAAGTTTGTGCATTTGCTGTGAGAGCGACTTGATGAATTAATTTATCAAAGATGATCTTCTGTACACTGTAATTTAGATGTTGTAAATAAGCAGGTTATACATACATGTGAAACATGAAAAGATGAGGTGGTATTTGTAGTGTCTTAGCTGACACGAACAACGAAGTCTTTATAAATTGGTATTTGCTATTTGAAAGATCGACGCTTCAGTGTCTTGGAATTGACGACAGATCGCTCGAGAACACGCGCGCTAGACAGATTTAGTGCACGAGTTCGGTTGGTAAACAACTCGCGTGTAGCAGGATACAGCCGCGTGCATTTAAAAGACCAATGTTTTACATAGGCACCATTGCATAAAAGAATATATGATACTGTTATCATCTTGTTTTCTGCACATTGTGGTGCAATGACTATATTTATGCATCTAGGTGCCGTTTTCAAAGATGAAAACATCTTGAAACATAGCTGTGTCTGAAATGTTTATAATGTAGCAGCGCTTGCGTTGCATATGAATTTAAATTACAAATGTATGAATAGTGGATGTAATACCTAACTTTCGTACACAGATTTTCAGTTTTTGGCTTAATTCAGTAGTTTTACATAGAATAGGTTATTGTTGGTGCACGTTTTTTGTCATTGCTAGTGGTAGCAGTGAAAACGCTGACACGATTATTTTGCAGCCTCCATCCCCCTCACCACCACCCTTGTTTTTGCATGTTGAGACATGCTTTTAACGCCATGCATCTGCAGAAGCGGCAAAACCGTACTGTGCGTTCACTCTGAGATGATTTAGCTTCACGTGCAGTTAGATTTGCATGGTTAGAAAGGTCATCCGTTTCTAAAACATTCTTAATTTTGTTAATTTTCCACCGAAATTCCACCAATGTGTTCTGTGTTCGGTCCGGGCAGACCCTAGACTTAATACTGTACACATGGGGGTTTAGCAGTGTATAATGTTTCGCATGACAAACCAACTTTCATTTCTACGGTATGAAAATGTCAGGGATATCATTGGTATTGCCAATATATTATACCGATTTCAGTAACTGGGTTTGTCATAATTAAAATGTGTTCTATACAATATTTCGTGGTAATGTTTTTGAGGCCCATATTGTATGAACGGTAGTGTGTCAGAGTGATGACAGTATGTTGACTTTATGACATCAGACCTTTCCTGGCAGTCTTTCAGTAGACTAGGAGGACCCCTAACAATTAATCCAGTCGTTAGGTAACTGTTTAAATGCATTGTAAATAGGATAAGTTTAGTTTCCAGGTACCAGCCTTTATTGGGAATGTATGCGTTTTCTGTGGAATGACCAAAGCATGAGAAACAGGTAAAACAAAATAAAGGCAGAAATGCACCTATATTTTACATTTACATTTATTAATTTGGCAGACAGTGAATTCAAGGTATACATTTTTATCAGTACTTGTGTTCCCTGGGATCGAACCCACAACCTTTGCGCTGCTAACACAATGCTCTACCAGTTGAACTACAGGAACACTATACATATATAATATATGTATGTTAGAATATAATTTACATTAAAGTGACTTCAAATAATCATGTCATTCAGATTTCAGATTAATCGACTTCAGAATAATAAAGTCACATTGATCTGATGTCATATTGATCAAATTGTGCATGTGTATTTTTCATTTCTTCGGAAGCTGTGAATGCAGAACTTAAATGCAGAACTTATATGCAGATGATGGCTAGTGCTTCCTGCCCTTCACTCAGAGCAGAGCTCTAAAGGTTAGCCCTGTTCATGTGATAACTGATACCCCTGGTCTGAATTAGGCATGCTGGTTGGCTCACATTGTGGAAAAGAACAGGGTATTTGTCACTGATGCTGGCAAGCCTTGTGGAAAAAGAAATGGTGATTTGCCAGTAGTACAAGAATGTTTGTTAATAATGGGAATGTCTTGTAATTGATGTTGATGGTGGAGATTATTAATGATGTTCAGAATGATCAGGGATTGTTAAATCCTGCTTTAAAGCAGTGGTATTTCTTGACAAATCAATAGTCCCACCTGGTGAGGAAAAATAATTTAATATACTGTCCCAACAGGCCAGCAGAGGGCCTGGTTTTAGATTGATATTGGCTTTCTGTGCAATTTTGTGATTTAGCACTTTGGTGTTTGTGGGCTTAAGGTGTTGTCTCTTGGTTTACACTGAATCTGTCATTTTAGATTTTCTTTGAGTACCACAAAAAATTCAGTTTATGGGATTTTTTTTTCATGGCTGTCTGTGTGTACATGCATGTTGATTTGTGTGAATGTTTGGTTATCTACATATGAAGGTAAATGGGATGGAATTGGGAGGAGGGGATGAGATACAAACACAATGGTGATAATCACCTTCAAAGAGAATCGAAAATGAGCCATAGCAACGCTGGCAATAAGCCCAGCTGTTTTCACCAAGCTGTAGTCTCTGAGAACTGCTCACAACTGCTGCCTTGGCACTGTTAGACAATTCTGTTTTCATTTACCCTACATTTTGACTAATGTTTAAACAATAGAAGGATCCTTATCAGTGGTTTGACCACGAAAACATTATATTAGGGCTGCAAAATGCACATGCTCCCAATGAAGTTCCTGTTTAAAATGCATTTAGTAAATTAGTTATGATGTTATGTATAAAGTAGTACACTGGCACACAGATAAAGGACCAGAATAGTTTAATTTAAGATTTAAACTAACATTAACTTTTTACATCCTCAGTCAGTTGCTATTTTCTACATTTTACAAAAATACAAGGAAATAAACAATATAAAAAACATAATGAGGTATTCAGCTAGAGTATTTAAGTATTACAACATTTCTTATGTATTCTATCTGATCAAAGTCATGTATTTACTTAGCCGTACCTTTGTAAAGAAATAAATTAGTAGATACAACTTCTATCTGAAGACAAAACTAGTTTCATGCATAGGTCTGATAAAAAAAAGGGTTTTTTAAATCAAGATATTGGACTGGTTGTGTACATAATATAATCTAATATAATCTATATATATAATGAAAAGCACTAAATAAAATTACAGTGTAAACATCATTAAATAAAGTGTAGTAATTATACCTGCATACAATGTAATAAACAGCTGGTAGTGAGTTCAGGGCAGCTGTATCCTGTGTGTGTGTATTAGTCACTAATAATTAATGCAACAGGAGGAGTTCAGCAGGTTCACTGGTGTTATCTGTCTGTCTGTGCGAGAGAGAGAATGTGTTCATATAGAGTGACAGATAGAGTGACCTCAGCTTTCTCATCCACATTCTCGCACCCATACACTGACGCACAAATATCATACATGTAGGTCATGCTGACTAGCAGTAGTGTTAGTTTCTGTTGTGATGTCTGGCTGCCCACCGTCAGCATAGCTCATGTGGATTTATCTGTAAAGCACACAAACGATCAGCCTGTGCCCTGGATGACCTTATTGAAGAGAAAAAGATGAAGACATCCACCACGATCCCTTCCTATCAGTGACACAGTGACCCCTCCCTGTCTCTCTCTCTCTGTCTGTGTGTGTGTTTCTCAGGCAGTTGTTTACGCTCCTGTTATGATCTGAACCCATGCGGCCAGCTGGAGGAGGGATTTTAGGGGGAGGGGCAGTGACCATCAGACAGGATAGAAGTCTGGCTTAAAGTCAAGCCACTGTTTACAGGAAAAAACATCAACTCTGTTTGTTAATAATAGCATGTTTTGGTTAATAATGAAATTTCTTTGATATATGCAGCATATTTGCTTTCTGTAGCGATGTAATTAATACAAATGATTACATTATTATAGTACAGTGTTATTCCATGTTTTTTTAGGGGGACTTTTCCACCCCTCACTGCTCCCTCTCTGGTGTAGTAAAGTATCGGCATTAACAGGATTTTTGGATTTGTAGAATATGAGCATGAGTTGATAGCTGCTAACATTTTATGATTCCAGTCATGGTACAATAGCCAAACATAAGTTTATTTGACATTATTTTACCCAGATTTTACACTAAAAAGCTGTACACTTCATTGAAGTGAATGAGACTTATCAGATGAATGGCTCCACAAGCTGCCAGCTATTTTCTTTTGGGTCAGTTCATAACGAAAACAAATTAAAAGCGATTGTTATTTTGGCAAGACTGAATTACAAGGAACATTTAGTCAAATGTTTTGTTGGACTCCTGCCGGTTGGATGAGATCCATCCGTTCGCTAATTGATTTGTGGAACCTTGTTTTTCTGCGTATCAGGTAAAGACTGTTAATAGCGTTAAGCTTTGGTGTTTGTGATAACATGTTTAGCTCATTAGGAAAGTCTCAATCAGACGTCTGCTAGAAACAGGCTAATAATGACACAGAATGTTATTTCCACGGGAAGTGACATGTCTTTACTGTCTGTCTATGACAGTGGGGGTGTGATCCTTTACCTGGTGCCTCAAGACTATCTAGAGACAGCTTAATGAGAGCTACCTGGCTTAAAGCCACATGGGAGCAAACTGTAACCTGCCTAGTAACAGTTCATTAGTTCTGACCACTCATTCTCCCATAGAGGTAGTTCACAAATGTCCAACTTGCTATATAGGAACATATATGCTATATGCTGTTTGGCTTTGGGTTGAGGCATAAGCCTGAAAGGTTTTCTATTGCGTTTAGAAGTCACAATCTTGGAACAAACACTGCTTGACTGGACATGCTGTAATGAGAAGCTACTTTACATGGTGTATCTTTGGTAATTGGCAAATTGAACTTCATTCAGACTATAAGCATAGCTCAGCTACATCATGAGGCATTTGTTGTGAGTGTAGATTCACCTGTGGTGCAGGAAACACCATGAGAGTATTTGAGTTCCTTTTCCTGTCCTGTTCCTTTTGCTCTGACCACATCAGTAAAAGAACATAGACATTTTAACAAAGATTGTTTATAGAATTGTTTATAGAATCAAATGCCATGAAATCACCTGGTTTTATTATGAAATCTGTTCTAAATAAGAACTAACATGTTGCAACATGTTGTTAAAGTTTTATTAAAGCTTGACATTTGACAGTGTTGTTAAACCTACAGTCACCACAAGGAAACCATCCTTACATTGTCCTGTATATAGACTTTATACTGGTTCATGCCAGTCTCTCAAACATCCCAGTGGTCAACACATTCTGATTGGTGGCAATATTTATAGATCTTCTGTGTAATGGAACATTAATGCAAGATACCTTTTTTTGTGCCTGACCACATGGGTTCCTGAGGATATATTGGTCTAAGCCACACAGACCCGGTGGGTTAGAGGATGGAAAGATGCTTTGAATGCCACTGATTTATTAATAAAGCCTACTTTTATTATGAATGTTTTTAAAATTACCCTTACTGATGTACCTTTTCTTTCTCTTTTTTTGCAGCAAAACAGTACAATCAACAGTAGACTGCATTTTGGTGAGTATTGTAAATCAAGGAATTGTTATGCTGATTTAGAAAATACATAAGTCATCAAAAATACATTTTAACAGATCTCTTATAAATTTGTAATTTGTCTCTTACTTGACATTTTTTCACTTAATTATAATTACAGCTCATTAACATATTTGATTAAAAAATGAACCTAATATTTAAATCTAATGTAATGATTTATTACAATATATGTTTATAAAATGCACCATATGAAAGTGTATAATTTGCAGCAGGATTTTATTCCAGGCCTGTAGTTTATAACAAGACTGGCCATCGAATGATGGACTGAGAGATGTGTTTGTCAAATCTGTCAAATAAGGATATCATACCCTGGTTGTGCTATCACAAATATGTCCCCTCATGTGTGCAAACATCTGCATAGACCCCTCTATATAGGTAGCAAAAATTAACACTTGCCACATAAAGTCCAAATTTACTTAGGCCAGTTGGTCTTGCAACATACAGCATGTTTTAAATTGCATTATGAAAATGATATAAGCAGTTAACATTAGCAACATTAGCGAATCAAATCAAATTAAGACCAGTGGCTATTAAACATCTTTTAAAGAAGCTAGTAAGTTAAGTTTTTTAGGCTTAAGTGGCATTAAACCTGGAATAAACATTATGTATGTAATACATGTAATAATAATTTGGGCTGCAGAATTGCAGGTTTCAGGCCTGTCACAAGTGGACAGAATAAAGACATCATCCATAGATATTTTAAATGTGGATCTGGGTATCCAAAAATAAGTAATTTTTCAATTAAGCCAGTTTTTTTCCCGGGAGCTTGACAGCCTGTGCATAGTCAAGAAAGTTTGGGCATGAAGATATTATTGATAATGGTGATATATGTTGACACCAGTGCCATTAGACTTGTCAGCAAGATGTGATTTAGGTGCTAACAATTTTTGTTTTACCATTTTAAATCTTAGAAGTTGCTATGCTGTAGAAATGAACAGTTATCTGTTCATGGCAGTTCACATGAGGTGAGGTGGGGCTGCAGCCATTAAATGTGTTGAGTTGTGTCAGGTGATGTGTGAGGAGAAGAGAAAGTGACAGCGGTCTGTTAATGGCCCCTCACACAAAATACTCTCAAGATATTAGCCAGCGTGCCGTGTCCTCTCCCCCCTCCCTTCCTGCTTGCCTCTTCTGACCTCTGCAGGATGTTGCCAACTCTCGCTGAGTCTTGCATCAGACTCCTCTCATGAAACTTTAATTCCATGGTATATCCCACTAAGCCCTGCTGTTTAACACTTACTGCCACACATTTACATTGTACTTATCATCTTGATTTTCTTTTAAAAACTGTAATGCATTAAATGTGCAGCATTGAGCTTCTCTATGGAGTGAGCAAATTTTAGGTTTATTTTAAACATTTTGTTTTAAGGTTTGTTTTTACTACAAATTGGCAGGGAGACGAGAGCACTATTCAGGCAAAATTGTTTTTATGGCTTTGCGATGACAATTGATTTGTTTCAATGCTTAATAGTTTAGCAGTTTACACATTTTATAATAAAGTTTGTACAGTAATAAAGTTTATAATGTCCATGGCTTAATTGTTAGTAAATCATTACTTTGTGTGGTTCCACCATCCAGTCAGTGAATCTGCTTTTGATGGATTCAAAAGGCTTGTCAGTAAGAACTGGGGGAAATGTTTCAGTCGTCTGAATAATGCATAAGTATTGAAGCAGGTGTTGTACACTCACTAGTGCTGAGTAAGGGGCCTGCACACTGCCCAGAGGACACCTGCATGAATGGGCTGAGTGATGATGAGCTACAGGCTCTTCCTGAGGTTGTCATGACATGTTTGGCAATGTCCTCTTCTTCTCAATCCTAAGATTAATGATTTAATGACTTGTTGAAAACACATTTTAAAGCTGTTTTAAAGTTGAACTACACATTAAGACATGTAAGGGAAGAATCTAAAGGCAATTGTGAGTGTGCATTATGTAAGTATTGTGGAATCTGTAGGGGATGTTTCACTTGGTTTATTTAAAAATTGGTACTGTGTGTTCATGTTTTGTATGTGTTGTAGCTTCCACATGCTTGTTTGTCCACCGGTTGAATATCACACGTAGTGCTCTCTTAAATCGGGTTGTCCACTTGGCTCCGAGACGTCTGCATTCTAGAGCCATTTTTACTTACCTTTTCTCCCCCTCTCCAATATTAACACTAACGGTGCTCAGTGGCTGATAACTTTAGCTGTCCGTTAGCCATCTTTGCCTTAGCAACGAAGAGACGAATAGAAAAGACAGAGAGACACAACTATTCTTAGAATTTAACAGTCGGGGGGGGCAGGAGAATAGGCGTGTCTGAGGGTGATTGATACATCACTGGTGAGGAGATGTTTGACTGACTGAGTATTTGAATACTGTATTTCTCCACAGTGTCAACAAAACTGCGTGTATTGTTGTTTATGTTGGTATAGTTTACTTTCTCTGCCTGCTTTATAGAAAGGTGTTGATTTGAGCATGTATAGTTAGTGTGATGATCTGAACTTTTAAAGATCTCCACCTCCATTGCTCCCACAGGCAGACCATGAAAACAAAGGCTTGTTTAGGCTGGCTTAGCCGGGTACTCTGCTCTGATCACTGGGGGATTAGGTATTCTTCTGATTATTTTACCTTGGATGACTTCCTGTTTGGGGACATGCTGTACAGTCCTATCCTGCAATCCCAAGTCTGTTTGTTTATTTTAATTTGATGGTCACATCTTTTCAGGTTTCAATCTGTTGCATTGATATTCGCTGTTTTAACATTGCATGTAGCTCAGGCTGGTTGCAAGGTGCAGAAGACATGAATTTCTATCAAATAAACAAACCTCTATCAAATAAACCTTTATAGGGCTACAGAAAGAGGAATGTTTAAGTGTATGCTTGTGAGGGAGAATGGAGAATGTAAGTGAGGATGGGGAGCAGTGCCTAAAGGGAGAAACTTGTGTCTGCTGCTCTCTACTCAGGCAGAATTTAAATCAGGTCTGCCCCACCCAAACATCTTACACATTCTCTTTGAAGAGCTGTTCATTGCTTTTGCAACACTAACACTCAACAACATACTTCAGCTGTATCACTATATGAGAGACCTGGAGATCAGATCTTTTTTTTATGGGGACGTCTGTCTGTCTGTGTGCGGTTTGTTTTGGAAAAGGGACACATTTGCATTTGTTTACTACTCTATTGCTGTATAGTTGTTGGATAGTTGGTGGATAATTTTAACTGGATGGGTCATGTGACACCAACCCACATCTGTGATGCCCCATCATTCAGTCCTCAAGCCATTCAGCTATCAAGGACATCTTGAGAACCTTGACCCCTGTATTTACTCTGTAATGGACTTTGAAATGTTTTCTTGTTCAATGATAAAACCTGTACGCTGTTAATTTTTTGGCATATTTTGTATATGTGCAGGAACATGCAGTAGCTGCTTGTCCATACAGTGAAATCTTTATTTTTTTGCAGTTCAATTGTGCTGCTGGTAGTGTAGAAATTACACTCAACAATGTAGTAATATAGTGGAAATAGAATATACACTTACAATGTAGTAATATAGTGGAAATGGAATATACACTTACAAGGACATTTCATACCCTTAAATAGTATTATTTAAACAGGTGAATATTTATCAGTCATTTTCTCTGTGTCTGTTGCAGCAAGATGTGGAGAAGCTTACAGACATTGAAAAACTCTACCTCTATCTCAAGCTGCCTTCTGGACCCAGCAGTGGCAATGAGAAAAAGTGAGTGATTATTACAGTGTATTTTATTGCTTTCTTTGCTATTCATCATTAATTCCAATTCTTTTGAATTATAATTCTATTGATTATTCTATTCTATTTTATCAAATTCTATTGTTCTCCTCTCTTAGTGAGCAGAGCTCTGTGTCATCGAGTCGTACCCAGCAGATGCACGCATTTAGCTGGATTCGTAACCACCTCGAGGAGCATCCTGAAACGTCGCTGCCTAAACAGGAAGTCTATGATGAGTACAAGTGAGTTGGGAATCCTGTAGCATCTTGCTCTTTCCCTAAAATCCAATCAGCTTACAGAGAGCTCATCCACAAGAGAATGAACAAGCTCTTGCACTGAGTCATTATCCTAAATTAAATACTTAGCGAACTTGGCTTAAGCAAAATCGTTTCAGTTCAGTATAACGGATGTAGATACATAGTGTCTTAACACACAGTGGCCTCAAACAGTTTGTACATTACTTTTAACCAACTGGTGTCAAGGTGATTGTGGATGTTGTTCATCACATTGACCAAAGACACTCAGTTCTGGTAACTAAATATCATCTCAATACTACTTGTAACATTTTGGTTACTGTTCTTGGAAATTGTATGTGATTTATATGTGGGTTTCTTAGGAGTTACTGTGATAGTCTGGGGTATCACGCTCTGAGTGCTGCAGACTTTGGAAAGATCATGAAGAACGTGTTTCCCAACATGAAGGCGCGTCGACTTGGCATGCGAGGCAAATCCAAATATCCTTGGTGGAACTTGTGTAGCAATCCCACCCCCCTTTCCCACCCCACCCCCAAACGGGCACACATGCGCACCCTCCTGTCCCTGAACTCTGTGTCCTAAAACATCTGTTGCTGTAATTCATCTCTCTTCGTCTCTGCTAAATTTAGACCTGAAATCAAATAAAACTTCAGTGTCCTTTGAGCAGAGAGTTTTGCTGTATTGAAAACCCATTTAGCATTGGCTGCCAAATGCTTGATCTTCAAAAGCCATTCCCAAACGTTCATTCATTTCTGTGCCATCTTATTTTACAGACCTGAGCAGCTGTAAACTAAGTTTATCTTACCTAAGTAAACATGATTATATGACAACCCATACTAAACAGAAAATTGGTAAACAATAAAAATACAGTATATACAAACAGCTAAGTTGAATAAAATCATACTTGTATTGATTGTTCTGTGACTGGGTCTAAAAATGGATTAAAGACCAATCCCCAAATTTTTAGCTAATTTTTTTTTGCAGGTAGGGGGAATAAAAGTAAGTGACCTAACCTATCTTTAGCTTTCTTGTCATTGCCAGAAATGTTTCGTAATAGTAGTTGTCATTAATTTGGTATTAGGTAAAATAGTTAAAAGTCCATGCAAATTATATTTTTATTTTCTGAGTTGTGTGTTACCAAAATAAATGCTTGTTGTTGATGGTTGTCACTGCAACAGTCATCCAATCCTCATCAACTCTAAAAGCAACACACTCTATGCCAGCACAAGACCTCTTGTGTATTCTCTAATGCAAGTGATGAATTTGAGCTTTTTGGTGATTGATTGTTTAACAATACAGTAGTTATACTTTTTTAAAAGATTTTTGAAGATCATGCTTGATATAATTACATGACTGTTGCGGTGTATGTCAAGGAACTATTTTGGCTCTATTTTGTACATTGCCTGTACAAATAGGATAATGTCTGCAATTTGCTATATGTTCAACACAAATTGTGATGCATTACCTTAACCGCTGCGCACATATTGCTATAGTGGACTTAAAAAGAAGGCTTTTGTACACATGCCTTCTCTACCCAACCTAGATCTTCACAAATCTGGTGATGGGGTAAGTCTGTACTTTCCTTTCTAACCTATTTATATTTTTATCTGTCTCTGTAATTTTGATCACTTTGTTATGCTGAAGGACTTTCAGGGAAACCTCACAATAACATGTGTCTAAGTCTGATGTTGATTAATTCTCTTTATTGTCAGTGTGAGGTGTTTGAGACTTCTGGTCAGATGTCCAGTGCTGAAGATGAGGTGCGCATGGCTGCATGTGGTTTGGTGTGTGAGTGGGCACAGAAAGTACTGAGTCAGCAATTTGACAGTGTTGAGGATCTGGCTCGGTATCTTTTGAACAGCCACTACATTGGAACAAAGTCTGTTGCTGCACTTACTGTGATGACCGGTTCCCCAACAGGTACAGCAAACTTAAAAATGTCTCCACCATGTGGCTAACAAACATAAGACAAACCTGAGAATACTTGGTATTGACTAACTGGCACCTTTGTATTTTTTACAATTTATTATTTATAGATACGTTTTCTGTGTGTTTTTCACAGGAGCAAAGATGTCCATGCAGTCTGCATTTGCTCCCACAGCTGATGCACACTTATTCCAGCCTCAGGTTAAAACCCTGGTCTCACCTTCTGTAGATGCCAAGCAGCAGTTACAGAGGAAGATACAGAAGAAGCAGCAAGAACAAAAGCTGCATTCTCCACTGCTCAGTGAAGCCCAGGCCAGGAGGGCAGATGGAGGCACAACTCCTAGTGCAGGGACAGGCATACCCTGCAGAAGTCCTGCTCTTCTCTCACCGCAGCCAGTTGGGATTGTGGTGGCAGCTGTTTCTAGTCCCATCACGGTAAGATAAGATGAATTTTTTTGGAAGAACTGTCAGCCAAAATTAGGTGTGGAGTTTATATCCAAGCTTATTAACAAATGTTGGAATACAACTTTTGTGGTTTCACAAGAAATTACTACATTCTTTAGGTTTACTTAAATATATATTTTTTTGATTCACTATAGGTTCAGAGGAGTAGGCAGTTGATGTCTCCCAGCCCTGTTCCTGTGGCATCTGCAAATAGCAAAGTTATTCCTGTAAACTTTCAGATGGTTACCCAGTCAGTGCAGCCTGTGAGGCAGTCCCCCAAGACTCCTCAGAATATCCCTGCTAGTCCGGTAAGCGATCGGTTAGCCCGTCACCGGTATGCCCAAATCCTCCCTAAACCATCTGCCTCTAGTGGCTTAACTTTGCGCTCACCAACTCTACTCATCACTAATAGCCCCATCAAGACTGTAATGTCAACTCCCCACGTTAGTTCGGTCAATGTAGTCAAGATGACAGCCATATCTCTGGGGTCCAGTGGCAGTGGGAGCAGCACACCAGCAGATACCATTACTGGCAACAAAGTCAGGCCTGCATCTGCAGGAGTCGCCAGCCTTAGTGATGATCCTCAACCAGTTATACGTGTCCGCAGTGGGTCTATAGCTGCAATGCCATCTGTTCTGGCAAGGCCAGGCCGCTCTACCACAACATCCATCATCGACACCAAGATAAATACTGAAGCCATAATTGGAAGTGGTCAAGCTCAGGGTGGCATTAGTAGGTTAAAAACCACTCAGGAAGCCAGTGGTGATGTAAAGCAGACAGATGTGCAAAAACCCAGTGCAGCTAGTATACCCACTCCTCTTGACAAGGACTGTCCTGGATTGGATGCTCTTACAGGGAACAAAAGCAATGAAAGGACACTCCCTAGTGTCAATATTTTGGCTGCTGGCAGCAATAGTAACTCCAACACTAATGAAAGCACTTTTTACCAGAACACAGCCAATCAGAACACAAGCAGCACTCAGTCAATCAGTGGTAATGCAGCTGTGATGGCGCTCAAAGATGTGATGTGGGCATTAAAGAGCCCTCAGAAGAGACCTGGCTTATGCACTGATATAAGCCCAACACCTATTAAAAAAGCCCACATCTCTCAACTACCAGCAGGTGGACCCGATGGACCTAAACCAGATATGATGGTAAAGCAGATCCTAAGATCATGTGCTTCAATTAGACCAGAAAGTGCACCTGTTACATCTGTAGGCATAGCTACTGCAGCTCTGGGTAGTACTGGCCTCCAGGAAGTTCACAGGCCTCAGAACATCTCCCAGGGCAGATGGGAAGGATCCTCCTCAATAATAAATTATAGAGTTCCTGTAACTTCTACAACAAGCGTGTCCTCTCAGAATACTTCAGTTAGAAATACCATGTTTCAGACTGTTTGCAGACCACGAAGCATCTCCCAAGGAAGATGGGAAGAGGGATCTTCATCAGGTATAGAAGGTAGAGCTGCAGTCACGCGTACTATAAGTGCTCCAGGTCAAGCTTTACTACAACAAGTAACAAATAACTCCCAAGATTTGCTCACAGACCAGTCTGACTCTTCTGCAGTAGGCCAACTAAAAAGTGTGTTTTGGAATAATGAGCCACAACGTGCCACTCAACAACATCAAGAAGTTTATGACCCACAAATACTGCCTGATCAAAAACAGATGACCACTCCAGTAATGGAGCCCCTTCCAGTGATTACTCAAGCCCCCCCTCCTAACCTGCAGGCTCAGATAAGCAAATATGGAACCCAGTCCAACGTTAGCTACTTCCCCTTTAATGATGATGATATGACCCAGGATAGCATTGTAGAGGAACTTGTACAAATGGAAGAGCAGATGAAGATTAACAGTAGAATGCAGAGTTTTGCTAACTGCGTGGATATTTCAATGCAAAGCCAACAACAAGCCATACAGAATACCATGATATCCCCCCTCCAAACCAACACCCTGTACTACAGTTCAGTTCATAGCAGTAGCACCCCAATCCAAACACCCACCCCTACACCTACCCCCACTCCGGAGATGATGGGAGCCAGCCAGGGATTGATGCACGAAAGCCCCTGCTCACGTCTACCCCCTACCACTCCAGTTGACAGTGCTTTTGGGGGTAGTCGACAAACTCCTATTGGCACGCCACACTCAAACTGCAGCAGTAGTGTCCCCCCCAGCCCTGTTGAATGCAGAAACCCTTTTGCATTTACTCCTATTAACTCCAGCATCACTGGATACCATGACGGAAGTACTGTCTCCTCCAGCCCTGTCAAGCCCATGCAAAGACCAATGGCTACACATCCAAATAAAACTAAACTGGAATGGATGAACAGTGGGTACAATAACACTGGTGGGAACTCCAATAATGGTATTAGCATTTTGCCCACCTACCAAGATTTGGTAGATGACCACTTTCGAAAGCCTCATGCCTTTGCTATCCCAGGCCAGTCTTGTCAGTCACAAGCCAGACATCATGAAATGCATATCAGCCGATTGACACCCATTTCGCCTGATCAACAGCAAGTAGCAAGCATGGCTAGCCTCAATAAGCAAGAGGGATTTGCCATCCCAGCCCCCCTTGATAAGGCTAGCACTACTACTTCAGGATCTGGAACTTTCCGTTGCCGTAGTGTTAGTCCGGCAGTCAGGCAGCGCAACTTAAGCGAGACCCAAAATCCCAATGTCCCACGCTCTGTGGTCTCTCCTTTTAATTCCCCTGTGACATCCGAAGTGCTCAACATCTTTACTAACAGTGACATTGATGCAACCATCAGCAGCATGGCACAGAGAAGTCAGTCAGTTCCGGTCACCGTAATGATGCAGTCTGAGGTTCGACCCATGCAAGTAGGCAGCAAGCAGAAAAATACCAAAAACATCACCAACGTCCTCATCAGCAAAATGGATGGTGATGGAGATGACTCGGTTCGTGGCCTGGGAATCAACAACATGCCCTCCAACTACACTGCACGCATGAATCTCACCCAGATTCTTGAGACCACCACAGTGCCCAGCTTCCCTGGTACTGCCAGCCACCAAGCTCTGATCTCACCTTGTTCATCTGCCTTTGAGTCTCAGAAGCCTGGTTACCTCATGAAAAACGCCAGGGAGGAGACAACGAGCTTCTCTGCAGAAGAAATCCAAGTACAATCAGCCTCAGTGGAGCACCAGCCGTCACAGCAGAAGCACTTAGGCAGACGGCAGCTCCTTGGGCAGGATCAGCAAAATCAGGGCATGTTGTTGCCTTATCCTCCAATCCTCCAACAACATCAGCAGCAGCAACCCTTGGATTTAGAGAGCACTGTTAAAGATCTTTTAAATGAGGAAGGGATAAATGCTGGTTCACAGCTTGTAGGCCAAGGATCAGAGCTCAGTGCTGGGAGTTCAGAGTTTCCTAGTGATATGCGACTAAACTCTGAGCTGTCCAATAGCATAAATGACTTAAATAATTTGGATACAAACCTTCTTTTTGACCCCAGTCAACAGCAAGGACAATATGAAGAATCAACACTGGAAGAACTAAAGAATGATCCACTTTTTCAACAGATTTGTAGCGAGACTGTGAATTCTGCTGGCTTTGACTGGTTGGAAAGCAAAGACCAGGCAACAGTGGAAATGTTGGGTTAATTTGTAGTTTTGTATTGTTTTTTTTTATCTAAATGTGTTTCTATATATGTGTTTAGGAAAGCTTATCTACGTATGTACGTTTGTAAAGTATGTATTCACCTTGACGTGCAGCATCTACCACAGTAAGCCCCTGAACAACATGATACAGGTCCAGACTGAAGTGCCAAACTAAACAGATATTATCGCTCTTAAGGATGCTGGTTCTTTGTGTTGGTTGGTGCAACACAGTCTAACCAGGAAATGCTGTACCATTTCTCACCACTTTTTTCACCAGTTTTGCAAAGAAAACTTGCCAGAGCTTTACAGTCATCGGTTTTTATGCCTCGGTACAATTTTGTGCTTTAGTTACAAAACTTTTATATAATGCTTTAAACATTTAGCAGTCAAAGGGAACTGTATGATATTAATTGGAAAATCTGATTTTATTGTTTTTTTACCCTTTATTATAAGGAAACATGCTTGTATTTTGAAATTTACACCAGCTGTATGAGGTAGTGTACCTCATTTAATTAGCTTTTTTACTCTGTAAACATGTAATTGGTGCTTCCATGTGCAGAAAACCATAACAACTGACAGTTTTGAACATATTACTGTAACATTATATTGTCCTTCAGCAAATGACAGATTTATTGTCTGACCCATTTAAGAATAATGGAAGATCACATTCAGGTGATGTTTATTATTGACATTTGAAATACATGCAGCAGCTGTTTAGGAAGTGATAAAGTGAAGATAAACTAATTGGGCATAAAAGTGCCATGTTAGAATATCATGTGAGCATTGAAGGTAAATTATATTTGCAGCTTTATTCTTATTTTAAACTATTATGCCAGTTGGAAATTATGCATCTATTTAAACAAAAAAAAATTGTGCACTTTTGGTATTTAACATTTTATGTGCTAAAATTTCAGGTAACAAACCTGAAAAATATTGATCAAAGCAGACACTTTATATGTGGCAGTGAACATCTCCAAGCTGCATCTCAGGGTTTCTCATCCGTTAGATTAACTAGATTTTCTCTCACAGAACATGCTGGGTTTGATTTATTTAAAATCATTGAAATATAATGGCACTTGCTATTGCACTAACTGGCACCTTTAAATTTCATCTAATTATGGTTGAGGAAAGTAAACTCAAGTGGCCAAGATGTCTTATGTAAAATGGAAATATTCAATGCAAAAATTGCATGTAACAAAAAAAATTGCCAAAGTGGATTATAATTGTTAAAAAAATATATTTAATATTTAAGATGTCAAAACTACCCCAAATGTTTGTTTTGATAACTGTGTTTTGTTACCTATGCATTTATTAGGCCAAGAAATGTTAAGCCACATTTATACTTAATGTATTTACTTAGTATTGGTTTACCCCCCAACTGATGCTTATTTTTAAAATTTTTAAAAATCAGCATAAGAGAGATTTAGTATATATGTTTGCATTCACCAAATGGTCTGCTAGACATGAATTGTATGGAGGATTGTCAGAAGGCAACATGGCTTATTTGATATTTTTAATTAGCTGTTGTCCACTTGAGTGCTTCATTCAGGAACTTCTCTATAACATGCACTATTAAACTTGATGTTTAATAAAAAGCCCTTAATCAAATCTATTTTGCCAACTGTTAAAAAATGCCCTAATTGCATTACAAATAAATGATCTTAGTGCTAATGTATTAGACAATCCCCTTTATTCATTGGTAACTTGAAGTGAAGGCATTTATTTCATAGGTCCATTACTGTACCATGTTGTATTTAAAGTACTAGATAAGTAAAATGCTTTCAAAACATCAGAGCATAAGATTTGATTTGTTGCTATGGGTGATAATTAATGAAGTCCATCATAGCCTTACTTCTTTACCAAAAACAAGCTTTGTAATTTTTGATAAAAATGTAGAAGCATTTCCACCTTTTTAGTTTAACTACATTCAAATTTAAAGTCTTACCCCAGCATTTGAAGTGCTTTAATAATTACATTACTGGAGATCACCCAGGTTCAAAAGGGGCCAAGATTGAGGCTTGAGAAGGGAGTCTGTTTTGTGAATAATTGTGATATTTGCAAAGCGTACAACTACTGTAGCAGTTGAATTTTATTAACAGAACATGCGAGACTTCATATTCCTGGTACAGTTTGGCAAACCTTTGTAGCAGGACAATTCTAAGGGGATTATTAAAGTAGACTATTAAAGTTCAGTTTGTTTTGCTGTTTTGTAAATATGCACAATGTTTAAGGTAAAAATACACTCTATTACAAGTTTGACTGATAATTATATTGATATCAACCAATGGTCCCTTTTTGTTTTGTTTTTAATTATGAGCCAATGAAAACTAGAAAACTAGGCATCATAAATAACTTGACATCTCTTGTATAGACATAATGTGTTTTTTTCAAGCATTGTCTTTTAGTTCTCTTTAATTAATTGGCTTACAGATTTTAATAGTGTTTTGCCTTTTTGCAAAAGAGTGTTCTTATGTGTGAAAATATAGCATGGGTTTTAAAGTATGTGTTGTGATTTTAATATTACCAGATTGCATATCTTTCTGTGACTGACATGGATCTAACAGTCAACACTGGAAATGTAATGCCAAAAATTCACAAAGCTCTAGAGGTTCATTTTATTGCACTATTTCTTTCTTATGAACGAAGGCTTTGAGAACGGCAATAACACATGCATAACCCCAGTAGGGGTCGAAAGTCAGCTTCACAACTAAATCAAAATCTGTCAGTTATGTCATGTTCAGGCACAATTGATCTCAGTGAGATGTGTACCCACATGTAAACATGAGTGAAAGCAATTAAACTGTTTAAAATAAAAATATTTAAGACATCAATTTTAATACAATATCATAAATGTGCATTTGTTTAGAATTACTGTATATAATTGTCATCACTCCTTTTACAGTAAGATTATTTCTAGTATTTCTGTCCAGTGGAAGAAAATTCACTTATTTGCATTATTTATAATAACCTTTTTGTTTTTTAATGTGAACATATATTTCCTCTTTCTCTTAAAAAGTGTTGTTGTGTTTTTTTTTTCTTTAAACAAGTACTACTGTTTTTATTTTAATGAAAAGACAGGCCAGAATCAAGACTGTGCTATTCTCATACCTGGTAGAGTTGAACTTTACCCTTGTTTTTTTTAACCTTGCTGTTCCCCTATTTTGGTATTGTTTATGTACAGACTCTTTATGGTAGTTTGATAAATTTGTTATTTCAGCAAGATTTCTTCATTCTTTTGTATTGAAAGTGTTTACTGATGTTGAGATTTTTTTAAGTGGTTTTAAAAACCAATAAACTTTTTGTAAAGTATTGCAAACTGTAATTCTCTGTCCGTATGAATAATGTTTATCTGTCTGAAAGGTCTTATTGACTTATTTAGTCAATAACCTATGTCACCCTTATGATTATTTAGCCACGAAATTCATATCTCTGAATTGCATCTCATTCAGTCAAATCCAGCTTTGCCCAGCTAACATGTCTGTAACATATAACACTTTCGTAATATATCTATTTAGCAGGCTTGCAATTGCGTTGTTTCAATAGCGTTGTTACAATGAAAGCAAAACAGAGATTCTCGTTTGGTTGAGTCATTTGCTTTGCATGAAATTTAAATTTAATTTAAACTGGCATACAAATACCCCTTTACGACGAACAACCACTGAACAGTAGATGGAGCCAAAACTCGTTCAGTTTCATTGTGCGGCGGCCCCAGACAAGCGGGGTTGTCAAGACAACAGCGTAGGTTATAATAACATATTCAGTCGTGCGTTTTTTGAGCCTGGCCTGCAACGTAATCGGGATTGTTTTTCTTTTTACCTGTATTAGTTTTAAAGAATTACAAATACAGACAGGGTACATTAGGATAAACAAAAATATATATATTTTTTTTAAACTAAATGTAGCTAATTGTGTCTCGGTGATTCTGACCTCACGTATGAGCTCATACCATAACGTATGACTCATTGAAGTTCATATGTTCCACGCGCGTCTGTTTCCTGAATACGTCACAGCTCTTTAATTTGACTACAGCACAAGTTTCATTTCAGTGTTGACAGCGGCGGATGGCGAGGCGGTCGTATTTCTCTTGTACATGACTGGTAACAAAAAGAAGACTGCTGCGGAACGCGAGTTTTTTTAGACTTGGTAACCACGGATAAACTAATGGCTATGATAACGTGTCGAGTCCAGTACCTGGAGGATTCAGACCCGTTTGTGTGCTCCAATTTTCCGGAGCCGCGCAGACCTCCGCAGTATGACTTCAACGAGCATCTGCCGCTGAACGAACAGATCGCCGGTGTTCACAAACTGCTCGAAGCGCCTTTAAAGGTGAGTCACAGTGTGTTTGAATATCATTTACCTTATACAGTGCGCTCACCTATGCAGCCTCCTTATTTATCTTCTTTTTACTTATTTCAGCTATTAAAGCTTTTTGTAGATTAAATAGATAGTGTATGAAGTATGTAGATTTGGGAATATATTCCTTGTGTAAAAATAAGTGACCTTTAAATTGGTGCCATCTTAAAAAAATGTTTTTCCTAAATTCCTTTGAAGATTATATCTGCCCATTTAAATAACTTTCAAACTCGTGCAGAAGTACACTGTATTACAGAACTCAATGGCCAATGTCAAGACCACATGTCTTCAGTAGACTTCCTCTCTGGTTTAAGTTACTCCCCATGCTCTTGCCTTTTTTAAAATTATGGAACTTTTAAAACATTGAGATCACTAGAAAATGAACAGAAAGGGCTTTGTGTTTGTATTAGTCATTCAACAGTGGACACACAGTGTGTTGCACAGTTAAACTTTTGCACGAGTTAAAAGACATCACAGTACCTTGTGTGTCCATGTGTTTATATCCACCAAGCAAGTAACAGTGTTTGGCTCCAGAAATGCCTACAGCAAGAGAGCGAGCTGATGCTTGCGGAAAGGGTGGGATCTGTAAACAGTAGATAAGCTTAGCTTTTCAATCAACCTCTTATTACAGTACAGCTTGAGATGTGACACTGCCATGCTTGTATCAAATGCTTCCTCTTCACAACAATAACCCTTTTCTTTTCACTAGTTTGACTGGTATTGATGGCTGAGTTAAACCTACACCAGGCTTTATTGTACAGTTATGATCTCTTAGTGGGTTTGATCTGAATTGTGTACAAATTATTTATTCTATTTTTAGTGCGATGCTTGATAAAGTGTGATAAAGTAAAAAGACCTAACAAACATTAGTCTAATATTATGTAGAGTGTTTATGATGCAGTAAGATCAAATCTTCATTCAGATTCTTCTGAATGGAGAAAAGATAAATTATGTCTAGAACTTCCTGCTGCACATTTAAACATAAGGGGTTTTGTGTCATTCGAAGATGTCATCTGTTTTGAATGACTGTGTCATGAAACTGGAGTTGTCTGTTTTCTGCACACTATATTCAGTATTCAGTGATCTCTGTCTTTCTCTTTTAGTTAGAGGAGTGTGCATTGCAGCTGGCTCCTAATGGAAACTACCTGGATCTGGAATCATCTTTAGCTGAACAGAGAGATGATCTGGAGCAGCTCTACGATGACATAGCGTAAGAAATGCTTTACATTTTGCCTCATTTTCATTATTCTCTCTGTCTTTGTTGTCTTTCTTATTGTCTAAGTAAATAGGAAATGCAGCAGGCAATTATGTAACAGGGAATATTTCCATTCTTGTGACAGTCTTATTCACAAACCAAATTTGGGAGAGTCATTCATTAGGTGAATGTTACACACACACACACACACACACATGGTGAGGCCTTAGGGCAGGAGTGGACAACATTAGTCATATGAATTACAAACATGACATCAAAATTACAGATATTTTAGAAGAAAGAGTGGATAAAAGAGACTTGCAAAACTCAAATGATGAATCTGTTTTGGATGTTCTAAGGCAGTCAAAAATTACACAATGTTACGCTTCATCCAGTTTTGACCTCTGGGGACTTTTAACTGCACTCAGTATGTGCATTACGAATACAAAAAGTGTCTTCTGTAGTACCTCTAGTATATTTAGTGTTCTTTTTTACTTTTGTGTGCAATATGTGAACATTTGTGTGATGGTTTTGAATATATGTAAAAAAAATCCTCTTTGACATTCTAAATGAATTAAATGAAATCTAAATGAAATGAATCTAAATGAAAATTTCTATTTGTATTTGTCACTGCTATATGGTACTTAAACTATATCTGCATGACTACAGCTTTATTATTTATTATTTTACTTTGCTGACACTGGCTGTAAGAAACTCATCTCTATTTGTAAGAACACAACTACTACACAGTGGAATACTTCAGTTCAAAAAAAGAGGTTGATTACCACTCACAGTGTGATTTAGTTTGAGATTGAGTGTGATGTAGTTGTGAATTAGGTTAATTCTGTGCATGAGAAAAGGGGCATCAAGTACATTTTGTTTCATTAGACTTATTAGACTGTAGTTGTTTTATTAAATTTTTGTTCAAACAAGTGCATCCATTTATCTGCACATCTTTGATACTTAGGAGGTGAATTAGAGATAAGTTTAAACGCGATTAACAGTATACATAGCTGTAGCTGTGACAGTTTTCTCCCTCTGTCTCTCTGTCTGTCTCTCTCCAGGTGTCTCCCCCTCTATATCTCTCTTATGTGTCTGCCTTTTGCTCACTCTCTATTACTCACCTTTCTTCAGCATAAGATCATGAATTGCTTGACTTGATAAAAAAGCTTGGAGTTAGTTATATTGACACTTATTTTTTAAGTATAACATTTAACCAACCTTACTTCAAACCATACATATTCTTTACCTATATTTCAAGTTATTCATAACTGTCAAAAACATTATTATCATTGTCAAGCAGGTCCAACTGAATCTTGCCAGAACAAAACAAGCCTCCCACATCCATGTACTTACTCCTTTGACCCGGATGAGAGCAGAATACAAACAACACTTGTGGCTTTGTTTATACCCAGGAAACACACTGATAACTCTGTTTCTGTTTGTGTTTAGTCTTTAAAACATTACTTGATTAGTAATACTTAATGTTTTCCAGTTTTTGTTTCTTTTCTCTTTGTCAGCATCATCCTTTTCGTGAGAACAGATGAACAGCTGTTAAATATCCTTTGGATCATAACTGTTAAATTAGTAATAGTGTGTCTGTGTATTTGATGTCTCATTAAGGATACATATTATGGCTTGCAGTCAAATACTCACTCAGGCTTAAAGTGCTGACCACATACACATTTCTAAACTACAGTGATTGAGGAGATTATACATTTCTTATATTAGGTTTTTACTGTTGAATAAACTAAAAACCTTTTTCTGTTTCTCAATATTATGCCTCTGACTGAGAATGCAAACAAGTAGAGATAAAGTACTGATTATTGAAATTTGTGGTTAATCATTTATGTGTCATTCCTGTAGATTAATTAGTAAAGCATTCAGTTAGCAGTGTCAAGGTCATGAGTTTCATTTCCAGGGAACCTACATACTGACAAAATGTATACATTGAATGCATTATAGACCACAAAGTTTGGTTTGGCAGATTCCAAATGCATAGAAATGTAAATTATATGCTGTTTTAAATGTACCAAACTTTCATATAGAAGGTCTGACATTTGAGTGTTGAGCCTTAGCTTATTATGACAAGTATCAGTTTCACTAAATCATTTACTAGTGTTGCTTGGTAACACACACACCAAAAGACATGACTAAGTTCTAATAGGCAGAGCCAGCGTTTCTGCGAGTGTTCTGACCACAAATTAGACAGACAGTCTCAGCCTCCACTGAGTAAAGGGCAAAAAATACTAAACCGCAGTTCTAGAATTCTGAGTCAGCTCAGTTGAATTGAACTGTTGCATAACTCTGGATTTGTTATACCCAGGCTGTTGTGTTTGGATGTGTTTAGACTTTGAAACCCTCTAGAGTGCTGTATTTGTAAAGCTGTGTCTGTGGAAGGGTAATGAACTTAGTTTAACAATAAAACAATTTCTGATAGTGTGCTGATTTAATTTTGAGTTTGAAGCCACTACTGATTCTGTGGTCAGTAGTAGAAGTATATTATTTTGTGGTCCCAAAGCTAAATGTTGTACCACGCCCCTAAAATCAAGAAATATAGCCAGTGTCATTGACACAAGCTCCACATAATGCTAAAGGAACACTAGTCATGCCACACTAACAAAATAACACCAAACATTGGAGCAGAACTAACAGCAGAACCAGTTATTCAGAACATGTGAATGATTGGAGAACAAGACATCTGTGTATTGGGGGGGTCACTTTTTCCATCCCATGTGTAGAAACATCATCTTTTCTCATAATAAACTTTGTTCTAGGTATGTTGAATAGGGTGCTGTTTTTTTAAGAGAGCAGCACTAGTATGTTAGCGTGCAAGTGTGTGTTTAAATGTGTATGTATTTGTAAGCTGGCAAAATTGTGACCACAGCTGGATCTCCCTCAGGTTCCACACTGGCACTAGGACTGCCAGCAGGAAACACGTCATTAGAAACAGCACTTGGAAAATAGGAGACAAAATTGGTGTGTGTGTGTGTGTGCGCGCAATTTTTTGTGTCTTTGTAACTGGGTGTATCAACCACACAGAACATCTTGAAGACAACGTAAGCCTTGCAGAGGTCCATTTTTTAGCCATCAACACTCTTCATGCATAGTTTCCATGCCTGTTTACTCTCTTTTTCCATACCTTATTCCCGACCTCTCCATATTCTCTCCAGTCTCCAATCTGTTTTGAGACTATGAGTCTGTTATTTGTCTGATAGCACATTCATTATATTCTTTAACACCACATAAACATTACAGTTTTAGGGGTTACAACTGCATTTAAATGCATGTGTGAATCTCCCAAATAATTATTCCATGTTTGAACAGAAAACAGGAGCCATTTCCAAAACAGTGATCTTGTCTCGCTGCTATGAAAACTTGCTTTGTTTTGTCTTTGTCCATTAATCGAGGCTATTAAAAACTGGGCTCTCCCTGGATCATAATATTTGGCTTGTCACTAGACCACAAGGCTAATGGGACCATCAGTGGATGGTTTAGGTCAGTTTTATGATCATTTAAGTGGTTTGGATAGCACATGATTTTAAAGTCAAGACAATGGTCTTTGATGTCTTCCCAAGTATGATGATGGGGTTTGGATTTACATGAAATGGATATAATAATTTATACGCAAATGTGTAGAATGTGTATAACAATGTAAATATGATTACTAAGTCAATTAAAAACATACTAAATGGTAATTTTTTTTATAAAAAAAATTCAGAAAGTTCTCTGTGAAGGTTAGGTTTAGAGGTTGGGTTAGTGATGGGGGATAGAATATACAGTTTGTACAGTATACAAATCATTACACCTATGGAGAGTACTCATAAACAATATACACCACTGTGTGTGTGTATGAATTAAGATTCAGATAATTAAGAGTAGCAGATAATTACTGTGCCATATTACCAAGTTTTAATACCAATTTTTTTTCCCTTACAGCAAAGGCAAAAAGCCCATCCTGATTCTCCGTACAGAGCTCTCAGTGAGGGTTCATTCCATCCTGGGTAAGAATACAGCACTGTGCACGATAATACACTAAGGCTAAACCAAAGCCAAACTCTAATATTCCTGCTGTGGGAGATTAAAGTACAGATCCCATGACTTTTATGCTCATTTCATAAGTGTTAGTATCTGTACTGCTGAGGTGGCGATAGCGTCATCTTTGGCTTTCCATTCTGGCTTTTGCTGGGTTTTTCTTGGAAAAGGAAAATGTCCCACTTTCTCCAAAAAGGCTGAAATGATATTATCCCATTTTGGATTTTCTCATGAATTGGGAACATTCCAACCGTATCCCCGTAATCTTACGTATTAACTTCAGGGTCAGCTGGTGTCTGATTGTTAAATGGATCTAAAATAGTAATAAACTTGTGAACGTGCCCACTTTATAACTATAATAGGATTAAGTCAGTGGAAAGGTAAAAACGAATTTGTTTCTGTGTTTAATGGTCACCTTAAATGTGTATAATTGACCCATACAAAACCTTGTGTGTTTTTGTGCAACGTATTAACATATATGTCACAGCAGATACATTCTTCAATATCCTTTCCAACTCATAACATTTAGTTGTTGGTTTTGATAGTTTTAGGCTTGATAAGTAAACAGTCTAAAGCTCCTCTCATTAGAGATACTATTAGTTATATATTTTCATTAGTATTATATGACATAAGGCAAACAGAACAAAATGAAGTTACTTGCTGTGTACGTGATATGCTGTGAGCGTGAGAGCAATTTTTAATATTCTGCAGATAAACATGTTTCTGTCCTCAGTAGTGTTTTCTTGCATCATGTCATGCTAATTTATTTAGTGGAAGTGGGCTGGTGTGTGTCATTTGTGTTGACAGAGAGTGACTGCACATATCTCAGGACAGACTAGTCTGTCATTTGGATTTCTGGGTTGGTGGTCCACACACAGGAATTGCTTGTGAAATTGTGGAATTGTCTGTGTGGTCATACACCAAGGTCCTGTTGATTTTTACAGTAGATATTATGTTCTCCACAGGAAGTTCACTATCTTGTAGCGACTGAGGTAATGTTAAATCATTGCAGCAGTATGTGTGTTCCTGAATGTGTTATGTGGAATATTCAGAGATTTAGTCACATTGTTTGGTTTTGTCAGTTGGTTTCTTTGTATTCAGTATTAGTATTTTGTTTCTAGTCCCAACTTGTTTTCCCTTTTCCCCTGTTATATTGACAGCTTAAACAAGTAAAAACCATTATGAAATTCTTGGCAGTGCTCTGCTTTTTATTAAACATGAAACGTTACAATCACATTTGGATCAAAGAGCACAGCAGTCCATCCATTCCACCCCCCACAGAGCTATTGTAGAATTTGGCATGCATTCGGTTTGGTTAATTGAGTCTAACTGTGCTCACATTTTCACTCATTGTTACAAATATGTGGCCAGGCTCTGTTCCAGTGCTCACTGTGACTGCACGGTCACATGACTCTGGTTATCGAACATGAGCTGTCATACTCTGTTGATGCTGTCAGTGCCAGCTGGTCCAGCCAATCAGATACGAGTAAAAATAGCTGCTTTTTAACTGAAATCCTGCATATTGAAGAATCCATTTTCATTAGTCATGGGTGTTTATTATTATTTCTGTTGGAACTGAAAAAGTCTTGACATGTTGCTTACAGCTGCGTGTAGAAGCAACAGGATTTTTTTAGTTTATCTTACAAGTAATGGATAACCTGTTTGCAAACCAATGCATAGTAACAGGTTGTTAAGATCCTTCCCTTCCACAGCATAATTTAAATGAACATCACTTGGATCACAGTTTGATTTTTTTGTAAAGATTTTTTGTGCCAGATTGTTTTTCATACTCTACCTAATATGCATCAAGCTCACTCAGTTTCTGTATCAGAACAGTGTGTTCCACTTTAGTTATCTATCAAGTGTGCCATCTGTTGCTCTTTCTTGTGCAGACATCCTCCATGAATCTGCTGAGTGCCTTTCCCAACTATTTATTTAAGAGAAAAAGGCTTATCGCCTAATGTTTATAATCCCACAAAGGCTTACCAATATCTAATATATACATTGTGGCTTGAATGTTACGAGTGCTTCTTTTAATATCTTCATGTTGTTAAATATTCAGTAGTGTTAAAAAGGCAGCTGTGGCCATAATTTAAAAATGGCTTTTAAAAATTGTAATTTGAATTTTCAAATTAGTAGTCAGAGTGAATGAATACATTTTTTTTTTGTCCAAAACACATCATTCTGCAACTTAAAAAGCTACTTGGTTTTTAAGCCAATATAGCATGTTAAACTGAAAAATCTTAATTTAATAAAGTGAATAGATTTTGATGTCAATAAAAAGTCATAACTGTCTTTAAACTGTATTTAATTTGCTATCATTATTCTGGAAAAATATTTAAATTCACTTTTGACAAACGTACAGTAGTCAGGAAAAGTATGCTGGCATTCTTAAGTGTTGTTCAAGTAATTCTGTGTAAAGGGAACAGTATCATTTAAACTGGCCAACAGGAAATGCCATGCTGCAGATAGGACAGCCCTCGGACTTCTGTTTCCACTCTTTACTCTCAGTGAAGCTGCTCAGCAGCACATACTGTTAAACTCTCACACCCCCTCACATGTCATTAACTCTTCCTCCAGCCCATCTACAAGACGTATTCTTTGTCCCTCACACAAGCAATTGAATGTGACCCACAGGTTGTAGTTTTTATAGTCAAATAAATGGTTTTGTATTTACTTTAAGTACTTTCATGTATTTCAAGTCACTTCATGTATTTCAAACCTGTACCGTGCTGTTACAGAACAAAATCAGTATGTTTGTTTTTGTTTGATGACCCTTTATGCACTGCTTGCCCCTGAATCTGTAAATATCTTTTGCTGTCTATATATTTAACCCTCCTCCTCTCCTCTTCTCATTCCTTAAAACTCTTAAAGCCTGTCTTTGATTTGTGCATGTTGGCTGCTTGTGTTCAGACATGTTGACTTTCTGTGCACAATGCTTAGTGAAAATAATTTATAAGACTCAATAAGGATTTGTGTTGCATTCTGGGGCCTTCATGCAGTCCATTGGCATCTATTCCAACAAGTTATTTTTGCCAATGTGTGATCACAGAACTTGTGTGGTTGTAGTTGCTCAGGAAGGCATAAATAGTGTCTTAAGGCTAATATGTATTCCACTGTAGGATGATTTCTTAGTATTCCTGTGACCGAGGTTAAACTGAAGTATCTATTATTTGCCTCAGACGTTTTGTGCTCCACCCGTCCATCATGCTGAACTGGTCTCAAAGCATGGCTGCCAGTGTTTGGTCCACAGGGACATGGGTGGTTTAGCATGGTCAAGGCATCCCTTTGGAGCCTATTTATATATTATAAGTGTGTTGTGTATAAACACAATGCTATATGCCAGCAAGTACCACATAGAATCCATGTTCCACATAGAATTTTATAAGTCTGCTTTTTCCCTTTTCTTTTTCCTTCAGACTCTTTCCTCCAGAGCTAATGCCAATACAGTTTGCAAAATTTGCAAAAACAAAAAATGTTTTTCCATGATGATGCAAATCCAATTTTAGCTACCCACGCTTTCTCTTTCTTCTGTTTCTGTCTGTTCAAGTTATTTATGAGCATTACAGCTGTCCCTCATGTCCCTCTCTCTCTCTCTCTCTCTCTCTCTCTCTGTCTGTCTCTCTCTTTCTCCCAGCTCTCTCTCTCTTTGACTCTGAGCATCCCTTCAGGCCTTGTGATCCTCATTTACCTGGCAGATTCTGCCTAAAGCATCACGCTCACCGCTCAAGCATTTCACATCTCTGTGTCGGCTTCTCTGGTGGCTTCTCATACTCATTTGGATCATGGAATTTTATGACTAGTACAAGTCTCCCATAATGCTCAGCTGCTGTTGTCATCTTTTGTTATGAGCATGTGCTGGGGTCAAGTCTGGATCAGGATTGGCTGGAGTGGATCCGGTGCATGAACTGTGAGTCAGGATATCCTTTATGTGATGCTGCATCTATGTCTCTGACCATGTTAGACACATGCAAACAGACCACACATGCAGCTTTAATCATAGCATTGCACGGTTCCCATCAGGAAGTCAAGGTTAGAAAAATAGAAATGGTGTAAACTAAAATGGCATTTGGATGGCAGAAGTAAAGCCACATAGAGCATTTAACAAATTTCATTATATTGAAAAACAAAGTTGGCATTTCTGGTCCCCAGAATTTTTATGCTTATCCTCATTCAACTTGCACAAAGTAAATATTTTGCAAGGATTCATTCTTTTGTGAAAGGTGCCAGGCACACTTGGCTGCTGTCATTTGCTCAGTAATAGGGTCAATCCTTATCACCAAATTAATGCATTGGCATCAGTGACAGAATTCCTTCATGCTGTGCTGCTCTTGGCTCAACATGAGCAGCTGCACTTTGACCAAATAAGTTCTGTAAATAATTTTTTCATTTACAGACCATGTGCGATGTTGTTTTGAAGAAATGAGAGCATTACGGTCAGAAATGTCTCCCCCAGCCTGGCCCTTATTAAACTAACCCTTTAACATACTTTACACAGTGGTCACGATTGACCTCTTTGTAAGTATTGCATTGAAAAACATTTCTTTTGTGCTCGTGTGTCTGATCACACTTGGCCTTGGTCTAAAGTCATTACATTCTGTGTTATGCTAGCATGTACTGTAGGTTGTTTCTCTGAGGAACAAGCTCCCTACAACATTAAATGGCTTTAGAGGTCCCTTAGGGCAGCAGTTGATAAAGATCTGTTCATGTGAAGCAGAGTACAGTTAAACAGAGACAGCATAGCTCCCTGGATTGTGGTACAAAGATATCAGTGTACAAAATACCTACAGTGTGCTAAGCTTAACACATGATGTTGATAATTTGATGGAACAGTATGTTCAGTGTTTGGCTCTTGCAGATTTCCTTTTTAATCATGGGTTATTTGCAAGCTACCATGTTGTGCTAGTCAGTAGAGATAGGTTACAGTGGTTGGCTAGTTAATTTATGAGGTTTATCCATTAAGGATTTGTTTAATGTTTTTTTTTTGTAGTGACAGGGCTTTATATAGTGTTCTGACAGGATGCTGTGTTTTAGCTTAGTAAATCATTTGGAAAAGATTTAAATTCATCCACTTTCAAAGCACTGCTATTACATCAGTTTAAGTTGTCCTGGTTGAAGTAAATGCCTCATATGGAACTAAGCTGAATCTGCTATTGTGGTCTCTTTTTGGTGGTCATGGTCTAGTATTTACAGCTGATGATGACTTTGAATGGCAGAACATAGACGAGGTCGTCTAGATTCTGGGAATAATTTAGATTACTCTTTTTGGCAGCTTGCTTCATGCATGCTTTCTATCGACGCAGATCCCCATGTTTTTCTCTTTTGCCCTTATAAGGGTGCACAGAATCTGCCTTTTAAATGCAGTGCCATCAGGTAACCACTAGCTGAATCTGACCTATGAAATGTCTAACCTACAACCTTTTGTTGTGGTGCTGTTAAAACACAACCCAGGCTGAAGGGGCTTATTGGTCTTTCACAGGCTCATTAAACTCTCAGCAGGAAACCTGTGCTGCTGTCTCCTGAGCGAGTCTGCCAGCATGTGTGTGTCTCTTTTATTCATTTGTTCAGCAAGAGTTGTTGGGTTAAATGCAGGGAGGAGAAATACCTGAGGATGACATGTGTGAACAGGACACATAGCCATTGTTTTGATCTGCAGTCTTAGCCTTTGACCCACCCTAGGGCGGATCCTTTTTTAGGTGTTTAGGTTTGTTTACTGTCCCACTTTTGGCAACTTGTTAGTCAGCATGTTAAACATCAAGAGAACTATAAGTGGACTATGGTGCTAGTAGCATCCCTACATCTGTGTCTCTAAAGGGCAAAATCCTGTTTGGATGTCGACATCACCTTCTATTTTTGCCTTCCTATGGAACCAGAGCAGTTGAAGAAACTAGTACTCACACATTTCACAGGCTATCATTTTTCAGTGGAACAAGGCCTGAGAAAACATTAACGAGGGTTAACTGAGGTGGATGTTTATTTCCCCAGACTTGCCGTTCTTCCACTGAGAATAACACTGATGTGTTTGGCAAGAAATGTTGTTGTGGTTAACCTCATTCACAATGACTAGCCTGTAGTAACCTGTAGCGAACCTTTGTTACAGAAGAACCTCAAGTGTAGCATGTGTTTTTGCCCTAACAAAGTTCTAAAGTTTAATTTAAAAAACTCATTGGGGCTGCCATTTACAAAACTAGAATGCCAAAAATGCCCAATGGAAGCAAATGTGGTCTGTGTGATGTAGTTATATGAAGCACTTCCTGTCTGATTGTTTTCCTTGGCTACGTCTTGAGTGCTAACACTAACATACTTGTGTTGAGGTCACTATAGTTTGAAGGTGGAATTAATTCTTTATTTGTATGACGACAGAGATTACAGTGACTGTTTCAGTTCTCTGAATGAAACAGTTTTGTCTATTGAGGTGTTTCAAGGTGTTTACAATGGCAAGAAAAATAGAACTAAATTCACTCCCATTTTAATTAATGCAACTGACGCTATGGATTTGGAGCAAAAGCACCCTGATTTTGTTTTTCTTGTGTTGTTGCTTTGCTAGTCACTGTTTTAGCCCCACCTTTTATTCACAAATGTTGTGACTCGATTGCTATGATTTATGCACCAAACTTGGAACATAAAATTGTTTTGCTTTCTAAAATGGCTACAAAGTCAATTTTCATACCAATGGATTTTAAAAACAATGTAAAAAAACAAACAAATAATAAAGTTAACACATTTACTGCTGTCTAAGTAAAGCCCTAAGCTTACAGCTGATTGTTAGTCTATAATCTCAAGCGACTTGCAGCTTCAAAGCTTTTAGTATAAACATGACGCTTATTGATCAAATACTGCCATTGTATGCAAATGTGTGACTCTGCTGACCTAGAATGTGCTGAGTGTTTTCAGACTTGTGTTCTGAGTTCTGTCTCTTACTCTTCCCTTGTGTCACGCTTCCCTTGTTTCCGTTTCCCTGCCCATAATGTCTTTCTGTGCTGGAGTCCTCAGACAATAGGCTCAGTTCCTGAAGGCCCCTTTGTCACAGTGCTGCTGGACTGCCTGACTAATGCAACTCTTCTGGATACATTTTTGTCATTATGCTGATTTTAAAACAGCTTCTATGGTAACCAGGTTACATAGAGAGGCAGACAGCTGTTTAAATCTTAAACATTTTTAACCTAAAACCTGTACTATGTTGAGCAAGACTTCTGTTAACTCAATGTTTTCTCATTCTCTTAACTCCAGACACATGGCAAATTTTTCGGGTTTTCTTGAGTGAATGCAGAGGTGGAGAGAGAGGCTGAGTGTGAATAATCTCATGAAGTGTGATGTTAAGAATGTGCTAACTCACTGTTACTCAAGGATTCTCACCCGTCTCTGTCATATTTAGTAATTAACCTTAAATTCTCAATTCCTTTATAAGGGGTTTGAAGCAAGCTTTATAAATGATCAAACCATGCCATTACATAATTTATTTAATTAATTAATAATTTACTTATTATCAAGTATGACAGATGTTGTCCAAAACGTCCAATATATTCCAATGTTTAGATATGATGTTTGCGAAGTCTATAAAAGTCTCTGTATGTGGGGTTTCCCATAATATAGTGACACGATCTGATTGGCTCAACAGTGGCTGTTCCTGTGACATGTTACATGAGTTCAGGAAAAGTCAGAATTACAAAACTGCATAACAGATCTCTCAGTCACTATGTAACCTGCTAATTATTCAGTAGCTGTGTAAAGACAACAGTTGTTTGATTGTTCACTTAACAGGTGTGTTTAGATAAAAGCTCAGTTAACTCCTACATGAATGTTTGTTGTTTGTATTCTCTGCTGAATTATCCTACAGTATATTTAGGAACGTAAGCTCAGAGGAACACTTCTTGTTCTTCTAAACACTTCTAAATCCCTGCAGTTTGTTGTTTTCTGTTTCATAAACTTCTTTTTTGCTCATGTGCTTTCACTTCTCCGTTCTGCAGCTACTCACACACTCAGAAACATGTTAGAAGTTAGAAGTGAGGGTGGTTTGAGAAGGAAGGATTGTGGAGTATCTAGCATGATATTGCTGCTTTTGATGTAGTTTTAGACTGAGAAGATTGTTTTATGGGATCACATTTGCCAAGATTAAAATTCTTGGCAAATGTGAATCTGTTAGTCTGTATTATAAAAGGTTAAAAAACATTTTGAAATGGATACATGCATGTCAAGAATGTGTCAGTGGGTTGCCAAGAATTGAGAAGTTTGTGTGTTTTTGTGTTTGTGTGCCACAACTGCATCATAAAATCATGCTTCCCTGTGTGTGTGGCATATGACATCCTGGCTGCTTGTTGTGAAATACATCCAAGCAGCAGTTTAACAACACTTTTATGTGTGTCCTCCATGAATGTCCATATGTGAGTGTATACAGATGTGTGTGGTGTGCTGACCAGCTGTAATGTCTGTTCTTTTGATACTGAATAGAGTGTGTAATGTTATCAGTAGCAAGTCTGTGGTAGACCACATCATTCTCCATGTTGTCATGCCTTAATCCCTAAACTTAGATGCCAGGTTGAACCCACATATTTTGTCTCGGCCACTTCATTTGGCAATTTTTATAATTCACTCCCCTTCTGTGTACTTGCATGCACACACAAATAAATGTGTACACACAGTAACTACAACAGATCATATCATAGTGACTGTCTTCGGGGCTTCTCGTTGTCAAAACAAATCACCAAAACAAATCAGCAACAGAATCAAATAAAAAAACATGCAGACTTTTGCTAAAAGCCAGATTTGACCACCACCTCATCTGACACTTTTCATGAAGTTACTGTATACAACAGAATAGTTTCAAGTGCCCTAAAATACATCAGATTCCCATGGCACATGAACTTGGGTACAAATGTTCATTGTTCCTTATCACTAGTGTTTTTTTTCCTATAAATGTGCTTTAGATAAATAGAGAAGATATTTTAATGACTATTAACACATCAGCATATCAGATATTGTCCAGTTGATTTTATTTGCTCATATTTGCTCAGAAATACATAAGGGACACAGGGACATCTCCTTTCTAAAAATGCATGTGGTTGTAAATAGGTGTAATTTATTGTTTTTGGTTTGACCAAATTTGCCTTTAATAAGGGCAAAGAATATTTTTATGTTAGGTGCAATGCTTCAAAGATTCAAGCAGAGGCTCACAGTACAGTGACATTGCACATTTGTTTACAAATGTTTACAAAAAGCTACTCACCTGGATTGAAGAATGACCGAGCACACCTAAAAGTTTTCCAAATGCATAATGAGTGAGGATGGTGTATCAACAAGAAAATATATGAAAAGAACCTTGAGTGTCTGTAGCATGTGTTTGTTTGTCTGTTTATAAGGTTGTTTGAGAATGATTATACAATATGTCTGTTGTACTTTCCAGTTGTTATCACAGGATCTCAAACTAGATGCATGCAAACTAGCTGGGCAAAAAGATCTGTGTGCGTGTGTGCGTGTGTGTTTGGCCTTTCATGTCTGCAAATACACTACCTTTGTCTTCACAGAGATACACTTCTCTACTCTTTCTTTCTTTGCCTCCATTTTTTCTTTCTTTCTTTCTTTCTTTACCTCCATTCTTTCTTTCTTTCTTTCTTTCTTTCTTTCTTTCTTTCTTTCTTTCTTTCTTTCTTTCTTTCTTTCTTTCTTTCCCTCCATTAACTTTATTTAGACACCAATTTGTTATGGCTAAACTTTGCAGTATAATTACAACATGTTAAAATAAATACTGTCGGTACATAATGAACTAAGTTTGTGTAATTACGGAAATAGTAAAGGTAAAATGGTTTATTCAGTTATATATTTTATAAAATATTTTTGAGAGAATTGTGGTGTGTGAGTTTTCAACTTTTGGTCGCTACTTAATTACCACAGTATTTGTGTTATTACATAGTTTAGATTTCAGTGTTACTTTACAATATGGTAAATGCTAATAGCAAATTATGTCAAAACATTACTGTTAAATTGAAAATACAAATAAATTATTATTTGTTGGCCTGAGTTCAGGGTGTAAAACGGTTTTAGTTGTTTGTTTTTGTTTGTTATCTGTATCATGACTAACCTGTCAGTCTTGTGATCTAAATATGTGAAAGGTATTTACTATAAATTTCTGGAATGACTGGAATGAAGTTTTTCATTGCATCATCCTTTTTTATTCAAACAATGTAAAATAAGCTAGTGAGAAACATCTTCAAAGCTGATCCATAATAAAACCTTAATTTCTCGATCTATAATAATATCTTAATTTCTGTGCTGGTAACATCTAGCTGAGTGAGAGAGTAACAGCTATGTACAGTAAATCACACTGTTATGCTTCAGCCATAAACTCTTAATCTTAATGGCAATAGGAAAATAATGCAGGTGGCTAATTTGGTCTCATCATATTAGTGAGATGTGTGTCTAATTGCTCTTTCAGAATGCGTCAGTGCAATAATCTGTCAATCTTTGCCTCTTAGTTAAAGCTACTGTTACCTCTGTTAGAAACCTCTGTTAATAGAATAAAATAAACAGGTCTTGTTTTGTTTTTATTCCTTTGGTGTCTTACAGAAAAGTTGTACAACTCTCATGGCCCTGAGCTTCGGAGGTCTTTGTTTTCTTTAAAGCAGCTATTTCAGGTGAGGTCACATGAAACACACACAACAGGTTTTAGGGGGAAAAATGAGGTGTGAATAAGGTGGATGAGATGTCACAGACAGTGAGAGAATAGAACAAAAACAAGAACTGCCCCACTGAAGAGTGAATGGAAGGAGTAACTGTAACTCTGTCTATTCTCTGTATTAAAATAAAAACAATTTCAATCATTTATTGAGTTTTCAATTCATAGATCATGAACGTGGTAAAAGATCATGTTCCAACAAAATAACTGGTTGCTTTAACGTGGCCAAGAAGAGACCACAGTCATACAGTATTCTCTTCTTTGCTTTTTTATGTCAGATGTCATAATTTATCTAGCATTTGTTTACATTCTGTATAGTTAGTATACACCCTTGTATAAGAGAGAAACCATTTATAAAACTTTTTATGCAAAATATTTTTAATATTTTGTGATGTTGCACATGAACAGAAGGTTTTGCTTTTATTGCACAGGATGATAAGGATCTGGTTCCAGAGTTTGTTAACTCAGAGGGTCTGACCTGTTTTATTAAAGTGGGTGCTGAGGCGGATCATAACTATCAGAACTACATTCTCAGAGGTTTGAGCTAAACACTGCGTCTTCACTGAAGCATATGCAGCATTAGATAACACATATCAAACCAAGTGACATCTGCAAACAAGTGCTTATAGATTTTTTCACAACTAATTCCTTTTTCTTAGTCATTCATTTTAACCAATTGGTCTCAAAGTAATACAACACAGGTATGCTAACAACATAGATGCAGGTTAATTAAAGTTAATAAACTATGTTCCACTGAGTTTGACAACTACAGGATGCTTAAGTAATATTTATCAATGTGACCATTTCTAAGCATTCGTGTGCACCACACATCTTGGTTGCATTCCTTAAATAGCACAAAGGACAGTATAAGTAAACTGTTCACAACAGGAAGTTTATACTGGCTGGAATTAGCCAAACAGGAAAACCTTTGGACAGATCAGTAGGTTGTGTGAGGCATGTTGGTGCTGTAAATTGAACTCTTGCTCTGTCCACAGCTCTCAGTCAGATTATGCTGTTTGTGGACGGAATGAATGGAGTAATAAACCACAATGAAACTGTACAGTGGCTGTACACACTGACAGGCAGCCTGGTGAGTGACAGCAGCACACACACACACACACACACACACACACCAACAATATCAGTACTAAATACAGTGTGGTTTATTAGTTACTCTAGAACAAGCTGCATAATAATGACATTTAATCTAGACAATAGACTAGTAGCCAACAGTTAATAGTGTGTTATAATTGTTAGATTCCCCAGGGTTGTGTCTCATTTACATGCATTCATTTAACAAATCCCTTTATCCAAACTAACTTACAAATGAGAGCTGTTACAACACAAAACACACAGAATAACAACACACACACACACATGATTTTAGGAGACCATAACAACAGTAGTGCTGCAAAGTTCCAAAATTAAGCTGAAGAGAACAAGTTAGCACAGAGATGTAGGTGTGTATCAGGACCTAAATCTGGTTTTAAGTTTTTCAAAGAATCTCTGCTCTCGGCTGCCTTGTCTAATTTATTGGTTGTAATGTTATTGTGGGAGAGCAGATTGCCAAAATTCACCATGGTAATGCTTATTATTAGTCACTTGATGACCCTGGGAACAATAAACTGGCTAGTTTTCTTGTGCAGGCATTTCAGATTTCAAGGCTGTCAGCAAAGCCCTGCAGTATAGAGCTTGCTTGCATCATTACAAATTGCATACTATACACTGTATGTAGTTCTCTATGCAACATGATGCGACGAGTAAGTGAAAAAGGTACATGACAATGTAAGTAAGTTTATTGTGAATCTGTTGAGATTGGATGTGTACATATTTATAGATTCAGTCATCCTGAACTTCAGTGTGAAGTCATACCACTTGTAAATGAGGAAGTGAAAATGACAAGAAAAACAGTAAGAAAAGTAATTGAACAGAAAACCAGAAACAGACTTTGTCTTTATAACACAGTAATGCTACAAATACTTTATTAATAAAAATTACTTTAGTAATGTTGTCAATTGATATATTAGACTATTAGTTTTTAATTGTCTTTTGCACTCTGTTTTATCACATAAAAAGCAGTTACTATGAAGTTTGACACTGCCATCTTCTGTTCGGAGAGTGTAAATGCTGCTGGTTTATGCAGTAAACCCCCCCTCCCACCCACCATCTGTCTCTGTCTCCCTCTAGTCTCGGCTGGTTGTGAAGACAGCTCTAAAGTTGCTGATAGTGTTTGTGGAATACACAGAGTCTAACAGTCCACTACTTATTCAAGCTGTCAACATTGTGGATGGAAAGAGAGGTTAAACACACATTTAAACTTTCTTTCATAATTCATCATGCTTCAATGGGTCATTGTTTTGCTGTTATTGTTGTTTTTATATATTGTGTAGTGAATATTTATTAATATTTTAGAGAGCACTTACCATGTGCTATGCATCTTCCAGGTGTAAAGCCCTGGACGTACCTGACAGATATTCTATCAGCCAAGAATGGATCAGACACAGAGTTGCTCATTTACACCATGACCCTCATCAACAAGGTACATCCAGACACTTCTTTAAAAAGGCAAAACAAATTAACTACAACAACACTAAGAAAAAAATAAAAACATTTTGATACATTTTGAAGTCTCATTATCTCATTCTTACAAGTCATAATTATGTTTGACACAAAGTGTGGTTTTGTAAAAGTGTGTTTTACAGTTGTGTCACACAGATGCTTCTAATGTTCATGCATCTCTGTGTCCTCCTAGACTCTAGCTGCGCTTCCCGATCAGGACTCATTCTATGATGTAACAGACTGTTTGGAGCAGCTGGGAATGGAAGGGATCGTCCAGAAACACATGACTAGCAGTGGCATTGAGGGTGATCTTAAACAGCAGTTTGCCATTTATGAGGTAAGCTGACATTACCTTCAACACTCCATGTGAAGTCTGTGATGTTTCTGTAATATAGGACAGAACAGATGCAGTATGATTTTTTATGTTGTATATTGTGTAGAATGCCCTTAGGTATGAGGATGGAGAGATGGATGATGCAGTGCCAAATATTCGTAAAGACAGAAGGAAACTGACACCCAGTGAGCAAGAGGGGAGGAAAAGCCGGCGATCATCTTCTAACAGTCTTCTAGATTGCTCTTTACGGCCCAGCTCCCCCACTGTATCCATCCCTTCTCAGACTCCTACTACAGGTACAGTATATCTGTCTCCCCCCCTTCTTTTACCTTCTGCCCTTGGTTTACCATGTGTGTTGGTTTTTCAGAGGGGACCCGCACTGCCTCTCCTCAGCTCTCAGATTCGTCTCATTCTCCTGCTTCTAGCAGTCCAGACCTGACCAGCCCTTTCTCTGTAACCTATGACTCCCCCACTTCACCTCTCCCTCTGGTGCCTAATGGAACAGAGTCGACTTCATCTGAGCAGGAACAGAACCTGTGAGTATTGAGAGTGCTGTGAGTGTGTCCACATTCTTACACATTCTACATTTCAGTTTGCTGTGCTTTCTCACAATAAATCTGAGCTGAAATTTGCATTAACATGCTTAAAAAGTTCCCCCCAAATGAGCGACTGATCCGTACATTCATATTGCAATGCAGCTCTTTTTCACTTTGTGGCAGTATAGCAACTGTGAGCGGTCATTGACTCTTTTAAAGAATTAGAAATTAAAACTTTGTCATAATTGACGCACCCTAAAATTGTTTGGTGCAATGATGTTGAAAAGTTATTATCTCGATGTGGGCTATAGATGGTAAAATTTTTCCAAATAAGCAAAAACAAGGTTTTTCACCATTTCATTTTAATTTATTTAAAGTTACATATGGAATCTACCCTAAAAAATGGCTGTTGGGATACACTATAATTAGGATTTATTTATAGTAAAGTCAATTAGTGAGGTAGATTAGCAATAAGATGTGGCCAGATGTGGTATACAGTGGCATACCTTCTGCTTCAGTCAGTCAGTCTGTATCAGCATGAGGATGGTTATAAATTCTCCAGTCTGCTCCAGAGTCCTTTACCGGTGACCTCCCTAATGCCTGCAGTACTGGCCAGAGCTGCTTGTGAACCAAAGAGACTGAGACTAAAAATAATTACCTTGATTCATTCAGTTATACTCATTTAATGTACTTCTTTAATTAATTTATTTGTCTTTTGCAGTTATCACATGCCACAAGATACACCACAACTAAAGTAAATCTATTTAAATGACACTAACACTCAACATTATTTACAAATGTATATTATTTATAAATTATTTTTAAACATAACAGTTGTTTTTTACTGTTCACAGAAAAACACTGACCAAGTCTCTTATAACATCTCATAGCCCAAGTCTTACTGGGGTAGAAACAAAATATTTTTTTATTTAGTTAAAATTGTAACTTACGGTTTTACTATAGCTCAACTAGTAGAGCATTGCATTAACAGCGCAAAAATCTACGTGTCATTTCCCAAGGAACATTCTGATAAAATGTATAACTTGAATGCACTGTATAACACTTTAGATAAAAGCATATGCCAAATGCATACATGTAAATGAAAAAATGATACTGAATTATATTGAGAACATAGTTCTACACCACACAGCAGTGAATGGTAGTTTATTCTAGGTTAAAGAGCTAGTAACCATTGTTTTCAGTCGTGTTTCAGAGTTGGTGGACTGGTTTGTGAGAAATTTGGGTTGGCTCCCAATGTTATAAAGTTATAATGTACTATTTGAAGTGTTGCTTTTGGCTGAAGTGAAATGTCCTATTCAGTCAACAGTTCTTGCACATATATGTGGAAAACAAATATTTTATTTGGAAAGCTTATTCAGTCTGTGTAGAGCTACAGGAATTCAGCCCCTGCTGATTTGTTAGGTCAGACAGGATGTGTTTGGTTGTTAAGATCCTGAACTGGGTTCATTTGAACAGCTTATCACAGCTTACTTGATCAGTTACTGTTTTGATAATGTTATGTAAAATTACAGAGGCACATGGCCAGTCACAAGTATTCAATCTGTTGCATAACAATAAAAATTACATTTGTGATATTTTAATAAAGAACATTGTGTTTGCATTGTTTGTAAACCACCTATGTGGCAGAAATATTTTGGAATAGATTTTTGTGATGTTTGATTAACACTGGGGATCATTCACTTATCCTTAAAGGTGAAGTGTGTAATAAGTGTTCTAGTGTGTTTATTCTAGAATACTAATCAACAAAGAAACTGAATAATGTTATAATGTTTTCAAAGAGACTTCCTTAAATAATCTTTCTGTTTGTCATTCTTTGGGTTTAACTTAAAGTCTTGAACTTAAAAGTTTTGCCCCCAAACGCCTTTGAACACAATGATGCTGTGTCGGGGTGCTCAGACTAAGACTACACTTTACACTTTTTAGGTCAATCAAAATAGCTTAATTATAGTTGTCTCTGCATATCTAACTTGAATAGATTGAGCCTAGAAAAAATTATATGCTTCACCTTTAACTATAACAATTTCTATTCATATGCCTACTGCTCTGTTATTCTGTCCTGCGTGTTTATCCTTTGGCTCTTGGTGGTTGGTGTTTTTCTCTCATGCTTGCAAATGTTTTGGTCCTGTCAACATTTTAACCCTCTGTTTGTCCATGTAACCACCATCACTGTTCCACCTCTTTCTCTCTATCCCTTTCTCCTCTTCAAAATCCCGTGGTCATCCACTAGGGCGCGCTCTTTTGTGAGCCACTACATGTCTCACATGGGGATTTCTAGACGGAGGTTAAAAAAGGCGAGGTCTATAACACAGGAAACCTCAGGCATCTCCAACAGGTCTGTAATACATTTTATGTCACCTTCTGCCTTTTTGGTGGTTGAAGTTGTTCTTTTCTGCATTTGTTGCTGGTTGAAATTGCCCTGGCTGCTTGCTGACCTGAGACCAGCTCATATTACACTGAAAATAAATAATTTGGCTTGATTTAAGTGTAAGTTTTAGGTCAGCAAACCAGAGGAACTTCAACACAAAATTTGTCTAATTTCAGACTTCTCTTAACTAACCATTACATCATTACAGCATATTACTTAACCTACACACTTGTGCATATTATTATTATTAGTTGTTGTGAGGATGATTATTTATTATTAGTTGTAATGATGATTATTATTACTACCACTTTGACTGTTTTTTCTTTTCGTGAAAAGATTTTGTATCACTAGCTAGCATTGATGTAAGACTTTTGGCAAACTACATCACAATCCTTTAATTAGTCTAATGCCCACATAAAGCAGAAATTAAAATAGCAAATCACTACATGAGAGGACTGGATACAGTCAGGCTTTTATTAGAGTACTGTGAGTATTTGGCAACAGATAGAGAGGATTATTGTAGTGCCTTACAGAAGTTTTGCTCTGTTGACCAGAACTTTAGTTAAAGGCATAGTTTACCCAAAAATGAAAATTCTTGGAAATTCTGAGAAACATAAAAGAATATATTTATGGTGGTAACCAAACAACAGTGTCACTCATTGGTTTTCATTGTACGAACACAAAACCGCTGACAGTTCTCAAAGTATCTTTTGTGTTCCACAGAAGAAAAAAGCTTCAGGTTTGAAATAACATGAGGCTGAGTGAATGATAGAAATGTTTCATTTTTGGATGAACTATCTCTTGTGCTGCTCACTGCAGCCATGATGTCAGTGGTCCATTTGTGAACTGTTTAATAAGAAAGGTCTGATTGTTACACACTAGGTTTCAAATGTTAAATCTGGAGAAAGATTGTGGATTAGATTGGCATGCTTGCATTCCAACTGGAACGCTGATAGCATATTTATTAGTTGCTGTTTATGAAATGATATTGCTTTTATAATTAAAATTAAGTTATATTGATTGAAAGCACTTTCAGTTACTTTAATAATCTGACAAGAAATGTTTTACTGAACAAACTATTTCTAGCTGTTGTCATTATTATTTGAATTACAATGTGTTTGAACATAATTGTTCTTAGACATACACTCTCCTGGCACACCACAATGCTGTTTGTGTCTATAGATTATGTTATCTGTTACTGTTAGGATGCTTTAACCTTAGGATACTGTACACACTGAACATAATTTACATTAAACATAATGTTAATCCAGATAATTGATGCTGAATAGAAATGAAAGTCATGGCTGTAATCAGAAGGTTTTTTGAAAATCTATTGAAATATTGTATATTTTAAGTGCAGAGGGAAAGAGATACTGGCATGTACATAATTCTTTTTTGTAAAAAAAACTTTAGTTAAGGTTGTAAGTAAGGGAATATTAAAACAAAAGAAGTGTATTGTATGTCCCCAAAGCTAAATACTGTAAGTGTGTGTGTGGACTTGAACTGCCCGTACAGCTGTACAGCCGTGACCTCACACTAACTATTCTGTCTCTCCTCAGAGGTTCTTTCACAGTAACTGACTCTCCTCATGAGAAACCTTTCCAGACGCCAGCAGAGCAACCCAGCCACACGGAGGGAAAAAGAGTCTTCAAGTAAGTAAGCAGCTGATGCTCTGAGGCTATTAGAGGAGGAAATTAATGGGAATATTTTGTTTGGAAAACAGAAAGCCGTACTGGTATTTAACTGGACCTGAACTTTTTTGTGGTAAACTAGGATGAGATGAATGCCATTGAGTCATAGTTAGTAGTGTGAGCTGTCATTAACATTCTGTATGGGAACCTGTTTCTAAAGAAAACATGTATGTCTTTAAGACTTTATGATGCTCAGAAGATATTAAAATGTGACTAGTTCGGGATTTTGATATGTACTGTCAAGAGTGCATGTTTGAAGCATTTACTATGTCTGCATTCACTATGTTGAGGATTTATCTTATACTTTTCCTCAAATATTCTTCACTGATTCTTCACTGTGTTGTTTTTTATTGCTGACACAGGTTTCCTCTCAGTATATGTTTGTGTTATACTTTCCTTTCTGTTTGCTGACTACTTTGTCTCTCTCACTCATTTTTCTCTCTGTCTATTTCTCTATCATTTGCATCCTCTTCTCTCTTCCTTCATAATATTTGGCATGACTCCTAATCTCTTCCTCTGCTGTGGCGTCCAGCATTCCTGGGCTATGCTTCTCTCTCCTTTTACAGACAGCAGCAGGCAGACAGTGTTTGGTGAGTAGCTGGTGTGGCCAAAAAATGTGGCTTTTGGAGGTGCAGGCACTTTAAATCATTGTGAGAGTTAGTCATTTTGGGAAAACAAGTCAGGGACAGCTGGAGGAAGGAAATGCTGGTTGGAAATGTTTCTTATTAATAGGATTAATCAATCTAATAAAGACTAATCCAGATGACAGTTTCTTCTTTCTATAAAGGAAATATTCTAAAGATTTTGAGCTAAGTTTGTTGAATAAATACATTTAAATGATAGCCCTCCTCCTTTGCCCCCCCCGTTTCATTTTTTTGTTTAATTTATGCTTTATTATTTAGGAAAACTATTTTTCTCATGAATGAAAAGTAATTCCGTTATTCCACTTATTCTTATTTGTTTCTCATCTTCTCTGTTTTCTGTCATGATAAAGATCTTCTCTCATCATAAGTTATTATTTAAAGATCTTTTGGTTTGTAGGCTGCAATCATACTGTATCTTCATTTTGAGAGAGTGAGGCATTATAGAAATCACCAATAATTTCCACCAAGCTGTTTTTGCAGAAAAGCAAAAAAGTGAAAAAAAAAAGAAAAGCTTAAAGTAGTTTTAACGTTTTTTAAACACTCAAAACATTAAAGCACTTAACCAAATGGAATGCAGGTGTAACATGCACAGGTTCTTCTTATGGAGAACTGTGTAGTTTATAGGAATTATATAAACTCTGTGTGTAAATTTAAGTGTTTCTCTCCAGTCCAGAGAGTGTGAATAGGGATTTACCAGTTCTGAGGAATTATGCGTAAGTATACAGCAGCTCTGTATGGTGACGGGATCTCTTTCTACTTTTTATATCAGCATGTGGTGTTTGGGGCTAATTCAGCTGCTAGGCTCAGAACCTGAGCTTTCTGCAGTTTTTCTGGTGGATCATTATATAGGAAGAAATTACCATTAAATACCATCTCCCAGACTGTGAAGTTGTGCTTGATTCAGAGTTAATCAAAACTTGATCAGCTTTCCAGTAAAAACATAATCATATATAAATTAACTGTATGTTATTTTGTTTTCTGCATTTAATTGTTTCCTATATAAGCTAAGCAGGGGATTATGGGAAATTCAGTGGTGGCTTGTTGCTTTTATGTTGTGAGGGGCACATAAGAAATGGCTGTGGTGATAGTGGTGGTGGGCTTTATCAGACATAAGAGTTAATATTAATGTTTAATGTATTTAATGCTTTTAATGTTTTTGTAATTAATGTATTTATCACATCAGTATTTCGAGATTTTCCAGTGTAATGACCTGTGTACATTTACAATTTTGCTGAATGAAAGAAAGTCTAGACAAACCAATTGTGTTATGTCCACAAAGCTAACATTGAAAGTGGTTTGATACTACTAAAAGTGTTTGCAGAGCTCACTGTTTTACTCTGCTTACTATTTTGTTTAACATGATTTTTAAAGTAAACCTACTATAAATAACTTATCATCAGGATCAGAACACTTGTGTTATGCATCATATTCAGCCCTCCATTTCTGCTCAGTAAATGAGTGTTTTATTCCCTCTGATGGCTTTATAGAGACACATTCCTACGCAGTCTAGCAGTGTCCCAGTGGGAGAAAAAAAGGAAGTCCTACTCCGAGAGAGCTCCTCAGAGTGAGAGTGTGGCATCTACTGACCTAGAGACGTGTGCTCCCATCTCCAGCCCAACATCTGCAGGTGCTGATACCCCTGACCTTCTGTTCTTCTGTCTGCACGTGTAATCTACTTTACAATGAAGCAAGGAGCCGTAATGTTCTCTGTTAAAATGTTCTTGCTTTATCTCCCCTGATTTCTTTTTTCTGAACCTGTTGTGTTCCACCTCTCCTCTACTCCAGTTCTTCACTTCTAACTTGCTGCTACATTCTTTCCCATTATTCTCTTCCTCTGCTTGTCATTGTGTCTATCGTCAAGGCTTCAGTTGTTTTCCGACTCATTAATCTCTTCTTTCTCTGTTCAGTTATGCTTCACTAAACCCAAAGATGTGTGTGTGAGAGATTTATCTGTGGCCATATATTTGTAGGTGTGTGTGCAGTGTCATGAAGAATTATTAGGCATACACTTTGCATGTTAACTCCTTCAGGTTATTGTGCATTCTGAACTAAACATGTTTTGATTGGCAGAGAATGCTGGTAATGATGATATAATGTGTTCTGCTGAGATTCATAACTTTAATTGCATTCCAATTTCCCGCAGTTTGGTGTTTATTTTTACTGCAAGCTGAATTGCTTTCTTTTGTTGTGTTTAATTACTGTGTTTGTTTTTCACAAAGCTTGTTGGATGCTGTAATATTTTTCTGACGCTGAGACGTGGACACTGACGCTTGTGTGTGTTAGTTATGAATAATTCAGTGTAGAAAGTTTAAAAAGTATGTTACAGTAATACAGAAGCAAAGATACCAATGAAAATACCCCCATAGTTTTACTATGGGATACTTCTGTATCCCTTTAGCCAGTATGCTGGAAAACTTAAAGATTTAGGATGTAGCCCATATGAATAGTTTGTGTTATGTATTTCATGTATGCTTTTTAAGGATGTTGAATTGTTATGTGACTTTTTTAAAGTTGCTGCAGTAACAGCATCTTTAACAGCATGTGGTGGTGTTGTTTGTATAGTCTGTATAGTGCATAAGTCTGTCTATCTTTCTATATATGCAGATTTTTGATGTTCAACAGTATTAGTTCATTGATATTTGATTTTAGGAGGCCCTGGATTTTTCTTTTATTTGTCGTGTGAAAATGTCTCTTGCAGAATCTGTTAGTGGTCAGGAGAGCCAATCTCAAGGGACAAACTTGACCAGACACACCCTGGAGCAGCCAGGAAACACAACAACAACCCACAATGAAGCAGGCAAGAGATTACATTCCCAGCCCCACCCCTCTGTCTATCATCCTTAACATCACCCTTCTGTTCCTCACTGCATCTTTGTCAGCCTCAGATACATGAGTTTTGTGTCATCCACGTATCTGTGTCAAAGTTCATCCAGCAGTCACTTTTGAAAAGAAGTTTTGTTCATTTTTAAGATTATTTTGCCGAACAGGTATGTGTGAACATGTCTTTGAGACATACAAGTTTAATCAATTATAGGAAAATAAGAGATTAGTTTTCACCCTTTTGCAATCCATTGATACAATAGTTTCTTTTAGCCTGCTTTCTGCACAGTGAAAATCTTACAAACAGGGCAGCAATAGTCCAGCTCTTCTGTTTGTGGACTATTAAAACCACTCCCGTTTAAATCAGATGAGTTATTTATTTGTGAAAGTTATACTTCAAGCAAAAACCTTCAAAGCTCCTGTGAAAAACATTTGAAACAGATTTCATCTATTCCTCTAGTGGCCATGTTCCAAATGGTAAATTAGCTGAGAAGGGCTGACATGTAAACTATTTAGATTTGGAGATGGGGATCTCCCTCTTTCAGTTTCCGTTTTGGCTTAATGAGGGTTCAAGCAATCAGCAGAAAGTTAAAATGCTTTAGTTGTTAATACTGTTAGTCTGCACTGGGTAACTGAACCTGGAGGATGGTAGCGTGTGGGAACACGGTTATCTGTGCATGTGCTACGCCTTTTAAAGGTAACACGTTTCTGTTAGCATGCTGTTACTATACAGAATTTAGCATAAACACAGGGCACAGTACAGTTCTGAGCTGTCTTTTTATGTTTCTGAACCATATTTTACAGTTTAACTTTTATGCATTTGGCAGACGTGCAGACGGCTATGTTTTTTTTAATAGTGTATTCATTTGCAAGGTACCAAAACAATGTTCTTGCATTGCTAGGATCTACAAGCTACAGGAACTAGTTTATTTGATAGTTGATTGTGTTTCTGACTATAGGGAATTATACTCTTGAACTGTAGTAAAGTTTTGATTCTTGCTCAGTAATGTACTGTATAAACCTCTATTGTTGGGTAATGTCTTTTTTCTCTAGAGGGTGGTGTGCAGCGCCAGGGCAGTGCAGCAGAACAGCACAGCACCCTGTCTAATGACAGGAAATTCATGTTGGACATGCTTTACTCCAAAAACAACACCAGCTCTGGAGGTCTGAAAAGTCCCAGTCTGGAAAGTGCTCTAGAGGTACATGGCATCACCAGTATGGCTGGAAGGCTCTCCAGACTTCAGTCTTGCTCCCCTCAGCCTACAGAAGACAAGTCCAAGCAGGCAGAGTTGGAGAGCCTTGGAGGAAGTGCACAGACAGCTCGTGCCAGGCTAGCAGAGGAACAGGCGCTCAGGAAGGTGCGTCCACAGTACAGTATTGAAGCAGACACGCATGCACAGAATTTGGAGAAGACAAAGATGACACCATTATCCCGGGGGAGTCAGGATGCCTGGGAGAACCTGCAGCCCAGCTCCAGGCAACTACGCATCAATGATCTTGACTTCTCTGATTTGATGGAGGAAGAAGACATTGATGTGCTGGATATAGACACTTTTGACACTGCCTTGTCTAATGGAATTCCACCACCCCCTCCCCCAGTGCCAGGGCTGGGCTCTGCCACATCACCCCCACCACCCCCTCCTCCTCCCCCTGCGTTTCCTGGACTGGCTCCACCCCCTCCTCCTCCACCTCCCGGAGGTTTAAGTGCACCTCCTCCTCCAGGTCTCCCTCCTCCGCCCTCATCTCTGGGGGTTGATCCAGCATTTGTAAAGAAACGGAAAACAGTTAAGCTGTTCTGGAAGGAGCTCAAGCAGCCTGAATCCCCCAGGAAGTGCAAGTTTGGGCGGGGCACAGTGTGGGCGTCACTTGATATGGTTCCGGTTGATACTGCTAAACTGGAGCACCTGTTTGAGTCCAAGGGAAAGGAACTACCTGTAGCAAAGGTACAACAAACCTGTTCAAAAACATATTAAAGTTTAAATTGTATATGCTAATATGCTAATTTTACTAAAGTTAATTAAATTCATCTGTTAAATCCTGTTACTCTGGGAATAAGTGATGTTTAATATGTTGAATTGCTTAATAAATGCTTAAGCCAGAACTTTGGTCGTGTTATGATTTTAAAGGTTATACAATTAAAGACTTTATACGCTTTATTTACATAAATTGGATTTCTTTCATGTTTTCCTACAGAAAGGTACAGAGGCAAAGAAAGCAGCCATTCTAGTGCTTGATCCTAAGAGAAGCAATGCCATCAACATTGGCATGACTGTTTTACCAGCTATACATGTCATCAAGACTGCCATCCTCAACTTTGATGAGTTTGCCATCAGCAAGGAGGGTATTGAGGTAATGCAGTTCTAATGTCCATAAGGGGGCAGTAGTTGCACATTTAAAGACCCAATGACAACATGAGTTCTGTTGCTATTAGTGCATGTCTGTTAGCTTTCTTCTAAAAGTTGACAACATAAACTAGATTTAGATGCAGATCATTTTCTTCCCTTTAAAGTCTTCTTGGGGCAGTGAACCAAAAACTCATCTCACTAGCAACTAAATCAGCATTTACAGTTGTATATAAATGCATTCCAAAATATGAGTACAAAAATTCAATTTATATTCATATTTGTCATAAGATCAACTAAAATATGTAAATATAGTTTGTATACTGTAAAAATGTGATCAGATATTCACAATTCCTTTCCTCTGTAGAAAATCCTGACCATGACACCGACAGATGAAGAAAAGCAGAAGATTCAGGAAGCACAGCTGGCTAACCCTGATGTGCCTTTGGGTTCAGCAGAACAGTTCCTGCTCACTCTGTCCTCCGTTAGTGGCCTTACAGCCCGATTACAGCTCTGGGCCTTTAAACTTAACTACGAGACCATGGAGAAGGTCAGAACAACTCACTTTTTACTAAGAATAAAAGTACTTTTTAAAGACACACTAAAACACACACACACACACACATATATCTGCTACCACAAATTCAATATTAATGTGCCAAGTAGTAATGTTGCTTGGCAACCACAAACAGCCTTATTTTAGGATGTTATTTGTTAAGTTGATTTCTCTCATTATATTGCTATATATATCATATTTAATAATGTTTATTAAATTCTTAAGTCTTTGTCTATGACCGAAAACTGTACTGGCAGTAATAGAAATCTTCATTAATTTAGGCAGATGAAATTCTGTTGACATTCATTGTCAATGACTGTAGTGTTTACATCTGTAAACATATTTTCACAATGTGTCTTTCTCTGTTACCCTTCTGTCCTTCATACATGAATATTGCAGGAGATTGCAGATCCTCTTTTTGACCTGAAACAGGGTATGGAACAACTTGCCAAGAACAAAACCTTCAAGCGTATCCTAGCAACACTATTGGCTATTGGCAACTTTCTCAATAGTTCCAGCGTAAGTGCTTCATCTCTTCCCCAGTGACTGCATACATTGCGTTAAGGAGCAGCGTTACATTTTAAGGACCTATTTTAATGGTAGAGGTCTAAAGCTTGATAGACATGTTTGATTGGTCAACAGCTGTTTTTATGTGGTTTAAGTTTGATTGTAAAACCACCTGTTGTGGTTGTGTTACAATTTTTTTACATGTTTAATTGGATAAAAAAGTTGTTTTTAAAAAGAATATGGCATGGCACAGGTAAGGAAGCCTTGCCCTAGACTACTGTGCATATAACCGCTTCATCTTGAACCAGGGCACACACTGATCAAGCCCACATGACTGAGGCTGGATGGAAATCATTAAGCGCCACTAAGAACCAACAGCTTCAGAAAATTTTACCTAATAAGATGTGTGCAAACACTTTTCTTTCATTAATCTTTCATAAGACAAGTCATTAGTGCTGAACTGCTGTACATATCTTACATAGCACATACATAGCAGTAACAGTCTTATGTGTCTAATTTTTATTCCTAACATGAGTGGCTGTATTAATACTTACCAATTCTCTAAAAAAAAATGTAATACCTAAAATTCATTGAATGTTGATATATAATTTCAGTTGATGTACTGTATGTCTTCTGCAGGCTAAAGGGTTTGAACTGAACTATCTGGAGAAGGTAACTGAGGTAAAGGACACAGTACACAGACAGTCTCTGCTTCATCATACCTGCAATTTTGTGGTGGAAAACAACCCAGATTCAACAGACCTCTACTCTGAGATCCCAGCTATCACGCGCTCTGCCAAAGTAGGTGCCTAGAGACACAAGCGTTTTATGTTTTTAATATTTTTATCCTGTTTGTTTTCCATCTTACCCTTTTAGTCTCTATAACCAAATTCAACATTATTTATTATTATTATCTGAGGGATTGTTGTTCCTTTATTACCAGGCTTTTATTGTACTATAACACCTCAAGGCACATTTTATGCAGCTTGTTTTCAGTGTTGACATTTTAATTCCAGAATGACCTTCAGAAAAATAGACACTAACCTCTAAAGTTCATTGTTATTATCTATATCTCCTTCCTTTCCTGCAGGTGGACTTTGAGCAACTGTCTGAAAACCTGGTTCAGTTGGAGAGGAAATGCAAAGCATCTTGGGACAACCTTAAAGTGGTGGCCAAACATGAGACTAAAGCTCTGCTGAAGAACAAGATGACAGAATTCCTGAAAGACTGTACTGAGAGGATCATCATATTGAAAGTAGTGCACAGACGCATTATTAACAGGTAACACAAAAGAAACATCTGTTTAAATAATCTGGTGTGTTTCAGATCAGCTAATATCGTTTACAACACTTTCAAGGGAAAAGATTCCAAATGCATTCGGTTTGCCCGATGAGTTCAAATGACTGAGTAATTAGCATGACACAGTGTTTGTTGACCATATTTCTGCTTCATCTGTTTGCCTTTGTAGGTTTCACTCTTTCCTGCTGTACCTGGGTCAGCCCTCATACTCGGTGCGGGACACAAAAGTAACTCAGTTCTGTAAGATCATTAGTGAGTTTGCATTGGAGTACCGCACTACCAGAGAGAGAGTCCTCACCCAGAAACGCAAGCGAGCCGCCCACCGGGAGCGCACCAAAACACGGGGCAAGCTAATCACGGAGGTGTGCACAGAAGCTTTGAGATACTTCATATGCGTACCTTGATTACTGTAGGAAGCACCTTGCTCAATTAACTTTTAAAAGAATAGTCTTTGTAAATAATAAAAGTCTACCAAATGTGACATTTAGGATCATATCCTGTACAAGGGTGTATTAATTACCTTAAATACTAAAGAGCAATAAAAACCCTGTTGGAGTAAATGCTTAATTTTTTACATTTTGTACCCGTCGCCAACCCCACTGCAATATTTACTGTCAAATCAGTAGAATAAAACTAAATGTTAATAAATCCAATAACCAATACTCTCTAAATAAACTTTTACAGACAGAGAAGTTTTCTGGAGCGGTACCAGCTACCAGCTCATCTCCAGTTTCCTCAACATTAAAAACAGAGCCAGCCCAGGAGGAACATGAAAATATGAAAAACTTGCTTATTGCCAGTGATGATCAAAACACGCTACGCAGGAGCCGTGCTGTCCGAAGTAAGACACTACAACGCAGAACATCCAGATCATAAAAACACTAATCTGTGGATGCTAGGTCCACCTGGTGCTCAGCCTTCCTGGGGAACCTAATTTCAACCCTCTTTTACCACAACCTCCATAATTTTCATCCAAACCTATAAATCTTCATCAGCAGATTCAGATTTAATTACAGTTGGATCTACTGTAACAATTGCAGGAAGGTAGATTTCCAACAGAAAAACTCAATCAGTCGCTTTAATCAGTTAAAGTTAACAAGAATATTTTTATTACCCAGCATTGATGTAGCTCAGTTACCAGGCCTAGTTCAAAGGTTTGTGAAGTTCAGTGTAGACTAAGGTTTGGGCCACTGGAGCTGATTTACAGTGTTTTTTATAGAGATTTTTGCCTCTAGTGTTGACACCCCTCCTACATCACCAACTCTTCAGGGGGACGATAAAGTTAGAGCATGAATGTGTGCAATGATTTGATATATATGAACATATTAATATTGGACCATGTGATCTCACAGTGGAGCCTTTCGATTCTGACAGTGCTCCTACTTCATCAGTAGAGAGCCAGCAGAGGAGCCTTATGGTGAAGGCAGAGCCACAATATAAACAGCATGGAGTGGATTTGCCCAACTAACAGATACCACACTCAGCAAATACTTCATTACATCCTTTTCCATTGTTAAGAGAAGGTTTTTATGGGCTAAATTTTTAATCAGTTATGGCAATGTGGATAAACCAGAAAGGTTTCAAACTTCACACCCAACTCTTTATTTGCTTGAGTGTGTACATTAACAAACCACTGATTTACATCAGCTTGCAAAGAAGTATTATCAGTCCGCAGTCATTTTAACTCATTGTGGATCTGTTTCTTCTATAATGATTATTCTATTGTAATATTTCTCCACAGGTCTAGGCAGGCTTAGTACACACATGTCTACAGCCAAAGAGGACAGTGCCAGCTCACAGGATGATGCCACAGATGAGATCATGGATCGTCTGGTTATGTCCGTCACCCAGAATCCTACTGAGAGGTCGTCTAGCCCAAAAACCCGGAAACGCTCACGGCTTAACAGAAAGTCATGTAAGTACATTTTGCTTGTTGATTTCGTTTTACCACTGGACTTTATTTCTAAAGGTTGTTTTAGTGCTTGGGGGATAAGATTAAGGATTTAGTTTACTGTTTTCATTCAACACCATCTGTATCCAAAACACAACATATTCTTCCTTTTACCACTCTTTTGTTTTCAAAAGTCCCTAAATCTCCCTGTCAGATCCATATTGTGTCACCTCTTCTGTTTGTGCTGGATTACACTGCAAGATATCTCAGAAATTAAACACCAAAAAGCCTTTTGTAGGGCACATTCTTATTAAAAAAGGAAACTATAATCAAAACCTCCCAACCTGAATAATTTCTTCATGCATCTTAAGCTTTGAGCACATGTGATATGCTTAAGCTATTTATGGTATACACTCAATGTACATTATTTTACTATATTAGTTATGCATTTATTGAGTATAAATAGTTTGCTGTGTGGAAAAGGCATACAAAAATATGCATTCGTTTTAACCATGAGCTTGTTTTTGTTTTGGAGCTTGTTGTTGCTTGTTTTTATCACAATACAATATTATGTGCATTGGTCTTAATGGTATACTGTATGTGTTGTAGTGAGGAGGACTTTGAAAAGTGGACTGAGTGTGGAAATCGTGCAAGCCCTTGGCCTCAATGATCCTAATGGAAAAGTTTGAAACTGACAGCTCTTATCTGAAAAACACATGAAGGGCAGTGATGAGGTCACATGGAGAACTGCATTAATGACAAGAAGCAGTTTGATGACAAAAGGATCCTTACTGAGGACAGATTCTGGAATGACTGCAACTAAACTTTGTCTAAAAGTTCAGTGGATGAATCATGTACTTCTAGTTGTTTTGTCTTTTATTTTTATCTGCACAGTTACATAAGAACTACATTGCTGTATTGACAAATACATCTGCTGTGTGCATGTCATCCATTGGACATTGTGTTTTGGTACAATGTTTAATTGCATAGTATTAAATACCAGCCTAAGTTTACTGATGTAGCACAAATGCATATATGAAATGTTGATTTAAAATGCTAATTATGGTTACTAGATACAGGGGTATTATTTTGTACAAAGTCATACTTGTAGTATATTGATAGGAGCATAATGTATCAGTAAAAAAGATGGTTTTAAGGGAGTGACCCCATATGAAGGCCAGAACATTTAATAAATGGATCTTTTATACTTTTTAGTGACCACTTTGCCATTCTGTTAAAGATTATACTCTTGGAAGCCAGAAACTGGTCCTAGATCAGTGCAATAAAGTAACTCAAACACACTGGTTTTTTAGGCACATTATTAAAGCCTAATCCTGGATTAAACTGCACTGCCAGTAGTGACTGACTATTGAAAACGTTTAAGTCTTGGACAAGGTTTAACTGGTGTATGGAAGGCAAACCTGTGTGCTCCTGGGTAGTGTTCAACAGTGAATCCTGACTTCCAAGGAGATCTTGATTAGAGAGGCCATAAACTAGGCCTTGTGTTTTGTTTTTTCTTTTATCACAGCTCTTTGTAGATTTGTGGATGCTACAACACAGTGTTGTATTCTGCTGTATCGCGTTTCTGTCCTGATATTTATTATTGTGCTCTGGAGTCAAGATGTGAGACAATGCTCTTCAACTGTTCTCATTATAATTCACATAAAATTATCTGACACCTTTCTAAAAACCCTTTATTTTTAGCTATCCCACTGTGACTGTTATAAAATGTGTGCATGCACCACTCCTGTTCCTTCTCAGAGAAGTGTTGTGTTGAAGCCCGAGCATTTTTATACAGCATTGAAAATAATAGGTGCTTCTTTCCTGTTACAACATTACAGTACATGTTTTAAGAATGTTGTTTGTTTATATTGCTGTTTTGCACAGGGAGATCTGTTATAGGAATTTAGAGTTCTGTATCACTCCATTGTTTTTTGTATGACTGTATTACCTGTTTTTCTTAACCTGTTTGCATGAGTGCATGTATTGGTCACTTTGAATGTTATCACTTCTAGTGCGTTCCAATAACGTGCATTCATATCTATTATCATTCCTGGCACTAGCACAACAGCAGCTTGTCAAAGAAATTAGGAGTAAATGTCCTTACAATTCAAAATTTTGTTTTGCTGTGAAATGTTGGCCTTAAACCCAAAGACAGAGCTTTGTTTCAAATTAAATGTTTTATTAAATTCAAAGCCTTGTTGCCTATTTTATTCAACCAATCTAGGACAAATGTAAAAAAAGTCCATATATACATGTATATACACACACACACACACACACAGAGAGATGATGTGTGTGATGTGATGCATTCAATGTCACTTTTAGAAGTTGATAACCGTTGCTTTAAACAGGACGGTGAGAGATGGCTCTTTAATAAGATCCTTCAGTCTCCGTGCACAGCTGAATCACGTGTTCATATACGCCAGCTGCACCTTCGCGAGTTACCGGCAAGTGGAGTATGTTGATATTTTAAACCGGTAACGGGGCGTCCCGCGGAGGGTTTGCCATCGCAATAGGAGCATATGTAGACACATAAAATAAATGAAGATGACAGACTACTGAACACAGCGAAAAGATGCTATTTTCGAGTTTGCTCCTGTTGTTAACGGTGGCAAGTGATGCGGCGACTGACCTTTACGTGACAGGAGCGTCGCTCCCACCAGAGCTGGTGGTTAGCGCCTCACCTCCGGTTACATCTCCCACCGCCTACCGTTATGCTCCAGAAGAGTACGGGAACCGCGGGATCGCCCTCGCCCGGTCTGCGGAGGAGCAGTCGGCCACGATCGCAGAGGACGACGAGTCCTCTCATCACCACGGAGGGGGTTATAAGATAGTGCAGTGGGAATGGAGCTACGTGCAGACACCTTATATCATAGCCATCTGGCTTTTGGTTGCCAGTGTGGCGAAAATACGTAAGTTGAATTATATTATGTACGTTTTTATCTCATGACGTTCTTTGTTGTGGTCGTGATATAGCGTTTAAACAGAAGCTGTCGAGCTTTCTGTGGCTGTTGGATTGAAACACTTGCAAACTAGAAAGTTAAGTGTGTAAATGTAATGTGTTTTATTAAAAGTGGGCCTGCGGTGCTGTGCGCTAGGCATATGGCAGTAAAACAGCGCGTAAATGAGCAAGACACCTGCGCTTCCCTTCCACAGTCATTAATTGACGGACGCTGCTGGTTGCCATAGCAATAAAGCTAGTAAGTTTCCTCGGGGACAGGTGGTACAATATAACGCGCGTTTTGCTAATGCCATGTGTTAAAAAATAAATCAATATACTACCGCGCAGCACAGGAGACAAGCCAACATCAGTTTTAGATCACGATAATGTAATTTAGATTAGTTTTGGACAATGTTGACATTTTATATAACCTTTTATTTATTTTTAGCGCTTGTAAAGACAATCCTCGTTTGTTTTGAACTATCCGTACTGTCACAGTCAAGCATCACGGGACATTTCTGTAAACGGTTAGCTCACCGTGTCCCCACCGCTCGAGCAACACCTCTCCACCCGGTGTGAGTCTCCGCGTGCTCTAACTGGCTATGACTCATCATCTTCCCATCATCATCAGTCTCACACTGTTGTTCAACTTTAGTTGCGTTGTAGTCATTGACAAAGTGAGAGCTCATAATCATTTGGGCATTTTTAGGAAAACGAACATATCACGTTTATACGATATGTTTGTAAAATCAATAACTTTAAACGAGAGGTTTAGTCAGGTAAACTTGTGGATATATGCAACAATAAACTCGGATTAATTATTAAATATTGTTATTGAGGTTTTTAAGTGAAAAAACTAAACTTGTTCTGTGTGTTTTGTAATGTAGTTTACTCTGGAAAACATAAATACACACATTAAATTCACTGCCACATTTATTTGCATGTGTGGGTGTCTCAGGCATCCCTCCAGCTTGTTTCTTTGACTAACACAGTCATATGCAGTCAGAAATGATCGTATCTGATAGCTCAGTCATCTGTTTCTCAGTGATTCATTTAACACAGTATCACCATTAAAATTCACTCTGAATATTTGCCTTGTAATGGGATACAGCAGCAGCACCATCTGAAAGCACCTGCACAGTGTTCAGGTGACTAAATGCTGAGTGCACACAGCTGGAACAGGTGTTGAGAGAGAACACAATGGACACAGTAAAATATTGTAGTTCAGGTACCATCTGCCCCATGTGCAGAGTATTTTCATACTGTCCTTCAGCTATTTCAGAATGATAGCACAGCTGTCTATGTACATGACATTTTGTTAACTAAAATAAATGATGCACTGTGCTGTTCCTATCCACTAAACTGCAGTTTGGGAGAAAGAAATATACAGAATAATTTGCTCGGCTGTTGTTATCGTCAGTTACTGACACCGTCAGTCTCTCAGTTTATACTTATTTTTCAGAGCATTGTATTCAGAAGGCTCTCTTCCTCTGTGAACAGATAACAGCATATTTAGAGAAAACAATGTTAACATTAATGATTTTGTTTATGAGTCATAAAGGTAATACACACACACACATCAAACAGTTGTAATGTTAATAAAGATAATTATAATAAGCTACCACTTTTCTTTTCTATTCATAATTAGAGGTTAAAAAGATTTTTCTCTATTTCTCTTTGAGGGTGCTGGTTTAATAGGGTTTATTATTATTTTAATGGGGTTTATTATTATGGTTATTATTTTGACTGTAATAATGGGCTGGTTTTAAAAAGTAAATGGCAAGTTTCAATTTGAAAGCATCAGGTCCTGCTTTAGATAGATTAGGAAAGAGTACACATACATAGAAAGGAGTTGGCGGAAAAGGTTAATAGCATTTATTTAATTTTCGCATTTAAAGGTCTTTTCTGTTATAATACTGTGAGGCTGGCATGACTCACAATATTAATAAACATAAACAAATAAACAACCTGTTATGTGCTCATCAAAACATACTTGCCAGTGTGTGTATTTTAGGTTTGTTTACTGTACATCTAGGCATATGGATCAGAATGTTTTGTTGTTGTTATTTATTGTTTGCATGTGCATGCATGCATGTGTTTGTGCAGATGTCTAAATGTGCTTTTACCATTCAGTGTTTCTCTGTCCTTGTGTGAATGAGTCATGGCAGACCGTGATTATTATGTTCTTTGGCAGAGGTGTGCACTATATTTTCCCTCCTCCGCAAAATCACTCTGAGCATGGAAACATGAATAATTAATGCCATTAGAGTTTCTGATTATCCTTTAATGTGTTGTGCTTTTACACAACAAATCACCCCAGCTGTTCATTATTTGCTTAAATTTAAGTCAGATGTTTGCCTCAGTCATTATTTCTTAGTCAGTCTTAATCAAAACAACCCTTCCAATCTATCAAACCAACTTTGTGCAATAGCCATGTAAGCATTACCATGTATTTGCTATGATGTTTAAAATCTTCTGTGAAGCAGAGATTCTTATTGATTAAGTCTCTACTGATGCTGGTCCAGTAGACGACTGATTGCAGAGGCAGGACCAGGATTCTGAACCTGAGCATTAGATTATTTCTGTGTAATTCTTCTCCCTTTTATAATGAATGGCACAGTCATTTGATAACGCATGTCTGGCAACTAAACATTCTGCATGTTCAACTGGTAATATTATAATAGGATCTTGTAGATGTTCCATGAATTTGGCATGCATTCAACTTGGTCAATTCTTGGCTGTTTGTAAAGATTAGGATTGTGCATGTAACTTCTTGCCTCTTGTAGCTGTGTAAGGTTGCACTTTTTTGTAATACATTACTGAAATGCTTGCCATGTCATTGTGAATATCAGTGGTGTTGTGTAAATTTGGCATGCAGTCAACTTAGATAGTATCTGGCTGGTTGTACACATTGGGATTTTGAACAATACGTACCTTCTTTCCTTTTGATGCTGTGAGAGATTATTGTTATTTTTTTTTGTTTATAAAGTCAAAAGTGATAGTGATGTGTATGGAAACTTGTATTATACAGAGCTCAATGTAAATAGAGCTACATTACCAGCTGCATGAACATTGTGTATAAGTATGCAAAGTCCATAATGGAAAGGTCTACTGTTTTGTTAAATAGGTTGTCATTTTATATGCAGCTTTACTGTAATACTATACATTTATTTTATGACAGTAAAAAAAGTTATATTTCTCACCTAAGTCATGCTCTGGCCATGTTTTCCTTCTCAGAATATTTCTGTTCTCTGTTTTCTTGACTGTTCAACCCTTAGTGTTCCACCTGTCTCAGCGCTTCACCACAGCTGTCCCGGAGAGCTGTATGCTCATTCTGTTGGGTCTGGTTCTGGGTGCAGTGGTCCTCATTGCCAGCAAGAAGCAGCCGTACCAGCTGGACCCGGGCCTTTTTTTCCTCTTTCTTCTGCCGACTATAGTAGGGGATGCTGGGTATTTCATGCCAGCACGGCTCTTCTTCGACAACCTGGGTGCCATTTTGATGTATGCTGTGGTGGGGACATTGTGGAACGCCTTCTGTACTGGATTCTGTCTCTATGGAGTTAAGATGGCTGGGGTCATAGGTGAGTTAATATAGGGTGTGAGTTCCAAATGTTGAAGCAATTACATTTAATAAACAACTTTTTTGTAAAAAAAAAGGTTACAGTGTTTTATACTGTAAAATGACTCTAGTGCATTCAGTGATTTAGTTCTATACAATGTGGCAACAGAAACATGATAAACATAAACCAATAAATTTTTCCATAAAATAATGTAGTTTGTTTGTTGTTTATTTGTAGATAATATTCAACTATGTTTTATATAGATTTGCCATATTAGAATTCAGCTTTTGTATGGCCAATTGCATGTATCAGTTATATGTACTTTCAGTTGATTGTCTTAGTAAACAAAGATTGTTTTTTGTTCAGTAGGAATCATGACTGGCTTCCATCATTTTTGATCTAATTATGTGACGACCTGAATACGACCTGAATCTGGTGAAAGATTGTTGTAGACCCAAGAGAGCTAATAAGCAAGTCATTTAGCCTTCATTTCATTCAAAGCAGCACACATATTATAAAGGCAGCCTGTCTGGAGCATACTGGGGTAAAGTGCATTGCTTAGGGGCATAATGGTGATTATGCGAGGTTCAGACCCACAACCTTTTGACTAGCGTTTCAGAATTTTAACCACTACACCAGCCCACTGCAAGATTATGTTGTAATTACTGAGCTTTTTGTGTTAGCTTTTTCTGTTCTGTGTGTATGAGCAGATCAGAAGGTGGAAGGAGGTCTGATGGAGTTTCTGTTGTTTGGAGCTCTGATCTCAGCTGTGGATCCTGTAGCAGTGCTTGCTGTGTTTGAAGAGGTCCATGTGAATGAGACGCTCTTTATCATTGTATTTGGCGAGTCACTGCTTAATGATGCTGTCACCGTGGTGAGTCATGTGCCTTCGTTGATCATCTTCCTTTATCTAACACTATGATCTTTGGCTCTGTATAGTAAGTTACTATGTTTGTAGTGACCAAAATGTGAACCAAGCATGGGCTACATGACCAGCACACATCACCAGCAAAACACAATGCTGGTCAACATAATATGACGGGTGCTGCAGTAATAATGAAAGTATGTCAGTAAAGAGGTCATAGCTGTGATATGTGATGTAAAAAGCTGTAGGAGAGTTCAAGGTAGAATTCCTTCTACGTTCAGTTGTCTGTCATTTATTCTATTCTGTGCATCTCTGTTGTTATGGTAACCTTATACAAGAAGACTCTGCTATAATGCTGACATGATTATGTTACAAGACATATCCAACAGTAATTTACTTGCCCTGGCAAAGCAAATCAATAGTAAATGACTTGGTCTAAGGCATTGCCACTGAATTATCCAAGCCATTCCCCATTAGTCCATTGTCATTTGTATAAAATTACTCTGTGGACAGTTATGAGTTAGAGCTAAACTGAATTAGTGTTAGTTGTTTATAGTGTATTATTGGAGAAACCAGATTTGGTTCCTCATCGCATCAACTAAATATGAAGCTATTATTAAAGTTTGACTTATGTAAACTGTATGTGGAAACATAGTGTATGTACTCTAGAAGAGAAGACAGAAATCACATCTGTTTATATTGTAGCTGTCAGGAAAACAGAAGGTTTAAAAGTTTATGTAATATGTAGTTTGACCTCCTAAACTGGGTTTTCTGAATGTGTCTTTTCACTGAGCATTTGTTTAGAAAAACACCCAAAATTCTAGGCTGTACTTTGTACCTCGCTGTGTCACAAAGTGGGGCAGTTGTGGCCTAATGGTTGGTGAATCAGACTTGTAGGTTGTGGGTTCAATTTGTATTGCACAACTGAGGTACCCTAGCGTGTGTTCACTACTCACTAATCCTAATGTGTGTGCACTAGCTTGGATGTGTAAAATGCAGGGACAAAATCTGAAAACTGCATGTCACTTCACTTCTCTCTGTGGAAAATGCCCAAACTGCTTTAGCACAAAGTGAGAATCAAAGGTCATGAATTTATCACATTGGATCGAGGGCTCACAGGATCGCTCTATTTCTTTCACACAGAATTTTAATCTCAGTTTTTGTAATGTGTTATAAAAAACTCTAAAAATGGTCTAAAAATGTATTAACACAGTTAGTCAACACTCATTATCATCATAGGAATAATAATCCCACTGCTATTTTTTTTTTTAACTTTGCTCACTTATGAACTCTTACACAACAGACTTTTACCATAAGTCTCCTTTTCACACATAAGATTAGTTGTAAAGTTACCACAATCACATTCTGGGGATTTTGAGCTCTTGAACAGGTTCCCAGCAGGCAGCAGTGGCCCAATATTATAATATGATTAACTGTAGGTCTAGTACAGGAAGATCAGTCAGCATTTGAGGGAGGCTGATTGCCTACCAAATATATACCAGTAAATGTGGCGATCAATGCTGTAATTAAGAGCTGTTAGCTGAGTGTCTGTATCTAAAAACACACTCCAAGCAGCTTGCGCTTAATGCAATTTTAATGTCCTGAAGCTGTTGCTAACAATCCTTTGACTTTTCAATCAAGCTAATCAATTTTTGGACACTTGCCTTTACTGACAGACACTAACTTACAATAGACTGCACACAAGTCTTATCAACCAAATGAATGAGAAGTCTCATAATTAACAGTGTATTAAAGGGGCAGCCTCTACTTTTTGTTCTAATTATCAAAGGTAATGAAGCCAACAGATAACACACAGACTCATTTAGTGCTGAGAAAGACAGCATGTTTTAGAGTGAAATGCTCTTAAACTTAATCTAAGAGCTCAATCTTGGTAGAGGTACTTGTGCTTTTGATGGGGTCACTGGTCCACTGGCCCACTGGCCGTATCATTAGACAGGTGTATTATTCATGACACTCAAGAGAGCTTTGTGATGGATGCTCTTCACAAAATTGCACATCTTCTCTTTGGCTGCTGAGCTGCATATTAACTCCTGATGCGGATAATATTTTTTCTCTGAAATCTGCAATTACAGTTCTGCTGTGCTGAGGAACAGTGTGTTTTTTGGCTTTCAATATCATATTCTTACTGTTTTACAGGCAGTGATATAAATCTTGGAATGTTTAATTGTTATTATGTCTCATACATTTCTAGTTTGTTGAAAACAGATCTTTTTGGCAAAAACAGGTCTTATATAAAGTGTACATATCCTTTGTGGCGGTGGGACCAGGGAATGTTCAAACGGCAGACTATTTTAAAGGAATTGGTAAGAACAGTAATTTAACAGATTTTTTGATACCTTGTGCTTTATACAGTATTTATTCCGTATTTTCTACAGTATTTTAATGTAACATTTACAAAACTAAATATTTAAATGATATGCCTAGTTTTTAATCTGTTATCCCGTATGCAATGGTTACAGCATCATTCCTCATTGTCAGTATTGGAGGGACTTTGGTTGGTCTCATCTTTGCTGTTATTTTGGCCTTCATCACTCGCTTTACGAAGAAGGTTCGCATCATAGAGCCACTGTTCATCTTTCTGTTGGTTTACCTGGCCTACCTGACAGCAGAACTGTTCTCTCTCTCCGCCATTCTTTCGTGAGTATCACTGTTGCCAAAATACTCTTATAAAATTCACATTTGAATTTCTACAGTTGAGTTGCAAATCTATTCACACTGTACACACTGTATATATACAAGATCAGATTGGCTTATCCTTTTGTAAATAGACTGTGTGGGGTTTGGGGTGGTGGTGGTGGTGGTAGGGAATTTGCATATGGATAGTAAAAAAAGCATCTGCATTGCAGGAACCAATAGCCTGATAAACTGATAAACTACCAAATTGTGTAGATTTTGTGGATAAAAAATATTATTAGCTTGGTATAGAACAATGGAATGTCCTCACTAAAATATAGCAGAAAATAAATGTATATGGGCATCCTTGTGATAAACATAGTAGTGGCTGACAGTTAAAAAGATGAGAAGTTAGAATGATAAGAGTTATACAGAGAGAAAGAGTGATTCATGCTTTAGGGGAGTACTACACAGAAAGAAAAATGAACATAACTGAGAATGAAAGCAGCAAGGTCAGGAATAAATGATACAGTGAATGAGATATGAAGAGAGTGTCTGTTTGTTAAGTTAATTTCTATGTGTGTGGTGGATTGTGTGTATTGGTTTGTGATTGAGGACAAAATGTGTTGTGGTTTATTTCTGCAGTCAGTTCAAAGATGCTGAATGTGCAGTGTTTCAGATTATTCTTAAACCCTGCCCTGTGTGCTGACCCCAACCTTATAAAGCTCTGTAGTTTCTGTGGCTATCCTAAATCACATAATACTATTATGAATAGAGTTTACTAATCAGCACAGCAATAGAAGAGTTTTATAATACAGAGTTATGCTTAGATTCAAGATGCTTTAGAGACAGGAAGCGGTGGTACAGGAGATACAGGGATGATTTAAAGTAAAAATCCACGTTTTTGTGTGCTGACTTTATACGGGCATACTAATGCAGTGCTTGGAGCGCCCCCTTATGGCTCGTCATTACACTTACTGTACACAAGGTAGCGTTCAAATAAATAAAGATAGTCAGCACGTGTTGTGTGGGACTAGACAATCTAATTACATCAATGAGCAATGCTCAGTTACTTACAAGTGCACAAAATAACTCTAAAGCCTTATCTACATGCAAGAGTATAACTTGGAATGCAAATATAGTGATTATATTTACAAACCTGTTTTTCTATCTAAATATATAAATCATTCATATGTCTAAAGGTCAGAAACAAATAGGATAGACAATAACAGTCTCTCTGTTGCTTTGAAATATTATAGTTACATTTTGCTTTATTTTTATATGTACAAAACATAATAATGCATGTAAAGCAGCAAATTGTACATTAACCAGGACACATTCTAATCAATACTAAAATATTCTTGTAGTTCTTTTTTTTGTCAATTACATCTGTGGCTCTTATTGTTTTTTTTTAATTATATATGACAGAATGACATTCTGTGGCATCGGCTGCAACAAATATGTTGAAGCCAATATATCCCAGAAGTCCCGGACCACTGTGAAGTACACCATGAAAACACTCGCCAGCATTGCTGAGACAATCATCTTCATCTTTCTGGGCATCTCAGCTGTAGACAAATCCAAATGGGCCTGGGACACTGGACTTATTGTCAGCACACTCATATTTATCTTAGTCTTCAGGGCCATAGGTGAGAGAGAACACTATTCTATTCTAAAATCAAGTCTAAAATGCCTTGCAAAATGTAACATGGTACAATCATGGTTTTAGATGTTAATACTTACCAGTGCTTAAATATGTTATGGTTCTATCATGGTAAATGTCCAATTTACCATGGTAGTATTGTATTATTTTCGTTATTTAGTTCAGTTCAGTTTTATTTGTATGTGCATTGTTGCAAAGCAGTTTTACGAAATACATTTTAACACAAAAATTAGATTAGAACAAAGAAATGTAAAATTATGTACCAAGTTACAAATCAAAGGAGGATTTTACTAGAAACTTTCCAAATGATTTTAGTGTTTATCTGTTGTTTTTTCAAACCACTGAAACTAAACATTCATCAGTTTATCTGTTAATTATAAATCTCAGATTTTTAGATGCTGAATTAACCTCTTGTCTGAACAGAATAAATATTGACACTATTAATTAATTATTTCATAACTTATATATTTACATAATAATTGGCTCTATAATTTATCCTATATATAGATTAGGGTGTTGGCGTAAATGGGTGCCCCTTGTTTTGTCACACTGAAGATGGCAACCCTAACTATACATTTGGTAATGTCTAATGACCTCAGCTCTAACCCTAGCATATATTTTCCTTTCATTCACAGGAGTTGTTGGGCAGACTTGGTTCCTGAACTGGTTCAGACTGGTTCCCCTGGACAAGATTGATCAGGTGGTGATGTCATATGGTGGCCTGCGAGGTGCTGTGGCCTTTGCCCTTGTGGTACTATTAGACAAAGAACATGTGAAGGCGAAGGACTATTTTGTGGCAACAACTATCATTGTGGTTTTCTTTACTGTCATGTTTCAGGTAACTCATTTTACAGTTTAGCCTCTGTATTTCTACTGCTCCATTTATTTATGTGCATGTGTGTTTTTTCTTTCTCTGCCCTTTACGGCACCATAATGTGTTGATAAAAGTGTAGTTCTGTTCTATAAATATTACACAGGTCTGTGTGTGCTTGTGTGAGAAAAGTGCAGGTAATTGCTTTGCATGGATGACATTTCCCCACTGCTGTCTCGAACTGCTGTTATTTCCATTACTACTCTGAAACAGAGATGAGTGATTCTAGAGGAACTGTGTAAATGTGGATATGCCCGTCTGGCCTTTGGCAATTTTTATGTTTGGCTTTCATCTGTCTGTGCATGTGTATTGTCATATCTGGGTATCCAGCCTACCACAGAGTATCTATCTGTTGAATTCCCCAGGATATATTGGCAAGCTTTGGAGCTCATCTGTCCACATATCTCACTAATAGACATGCTGATTTCATTGTAACACATTAAAATCTTCTCATTTTTAGGTGTCTTTAGGCTCTTTTTGTGTAAAAGTGAAGTGAGATCATCAGTGTATGTTACCTCATTTCCTGTGAGCAGGTGTGGGGGTCTGCTGGACTGTCCTCCAGAGGCCACAGTGTTCATCAGAAGCCAAGATATGTCGTGTTTAGTTAACCTGCACCATTTCAGAGTTTAATCTAGCCTTAGGCCCAAAGATTTGACAAGGACCTGGTACTGCTGTTGAAAATGTGAGCTGTGATATTTAGATGAAAGATTTTGTTGACATTTCTCTAATCCGTCTTCCCAGGGTTTAACCATCAAGCCTTTAGTGAAATGGTTAAAAGTGCCACGCAGCACAAACAGAAAACCCACTATTAATGAAGAGATCCATGAGCGTGTAAGTCAATATTGCTCGTTCTTCTTGTAAATTCTGCCTGTCTTTCTCTCTGTCCATCCCTCACTCCCTGTGGTGAAATGTGTGAGTGATGATATTGACCTTGCTGTCTGAGCAGCGCTCGTGATCTGATGACTAATAACACAGCATCACGACTGACACACTGACGTTAGACTCTCACGCCAATGAATTAATCATCAGAGCTCTTCTTTCTGCAAATAGTCTTACTGTAAATAGATGTGCACACATAGGCAGAGGTCCCATGGCCCCTCTATGTTTGCCGCAGCATCTTTCTAAAGGTTCTACGGCCCCCTGCTTGCACGCTCAGGGCGACCTCCTGAGCACCCTGAAACCTGAGCTAAAGATAGACTGCAGTGTTACTGAGATAGAGTGGAAATGTTAGGTAAGAATATACAGTAGAAAAGGTTTAAAAAAGAATGACAGAGGACATAAAATCTTAAAAAGCAGTATATGTCATCTTCTCTCTAAATAGGCACTGTACTAAAGCAGAGGATTCAGGCTTGAGGGGATCTAAAGAAAATATAATATTCATGAAGCCAAACTGGGTTTTATAACCACAACTATTTCTAACAGTCTAGTGTCACAAGTTTCAACAGTGAAGTGCTTCAGAGTTGCTAATGTCCCAATAAAATTTAAAAAACACACATTTAGCACAATGGTCATTGATTGGTCTGAATGTTTGCAAAGATCAAAACATTGAAAACAGAAGTCATCAATAGTTTGCAATATCACTGAGCTTGTTTGTCCTTCTGTCTTTAGGCCTTTGACCACATTCTGACAGCTGTTGAAGACATTGCCGGACTGAATGGCTATCATCACTGGAGAGACAAGTAAGCAAAAATGATAACTAATATACAATAGCAGGAAAGTAATAGTGTTATTAAATCTACTTTTTGGTACTGTAGGTGGGAACAGTTTGACAAGAACTATTTGAGTAAGTTACTGTTGAGAAAGTCTGTGTATCATAAGAGTGAGCTGTGGGAGGCCTATCAGAAGATCAACATCAGAGATGCCATCAGTGTCATTGATCAGGTAACAGTCTATCAGTATTACCTGTTTTTAAAGTAGGTTTTAATATTTTAGTATTTGTTTTCAGATAAATATGTTATGTAAACAGCATGGTACGTGAATGTGGTAATCTTTCAGTACAGTGTAGTGTATAGTGTGTAGTGTATAATGTATCTTAAAGTACCAATGTTACAATCTAATACTACCACCTCAAACACCTTTTAGTGAACGTTCCTTTCTGTATTATTATTGCACTTCAAAGTATGACCTCTAGATGGTGCCCACACTCAAATCCGTAAAACTGCACTAGGTGAAAACCTTACTGCTGTTCAAATAATAATAATAATAAAAAAAAAAAAACTGTTTCAAACTGCTGTTGTTTTCAACAGCTTCCACTCTGTAAAGTGTCTGTTTCCTCATCCAGGCTCATTCACACCTGTGAATTATAGCAATGAGCAGGGAAACACTGAGAGCTTTTCTCAGGCTCAAGACAGTTGTTTGAGAAGAGGGGAGGATAATTCCACCCTTTGTTAGTTAGCCTGACGCCAAAGTGTCTCTGCCAATACTGGCCCTTTGTAGACACCTGATACCTGTCGACTGCAACATCAAACCCATCTGCAAATACTTATCTACAAAGATAGCATCATACAGAGACCGACTGAGTGAGGGGGAGAGAGAGAGAGAGAGAGAGAGAGAGAGAGAGAGAGAGAGAGAGAGAGAGAGAGAGAGAGAGAGAGAGAGCAGAGTGATGTAATACCTTAAATATGAATGTATAGATTTTTCTAAGCTCACAAAAAGAGAAAATCTGATAAATCTGATATAAAAGGAGAGATTCAAATTCTCATTGTTTTGGAGAAAAGGTTTTAAAACAACAAAAAAAAGGTTTTTGTTGAAGTTTAATGTTAATATGTTTTAAATGTAAGATTTAATATTTGAATTAAGATCACTTTACATAGATTTTTTACAATTTTAGCCTTTCTATTCTCTCCATCACCACTGCACAAAAACTAACAATGTACTTGATCAGAAAAGTTTTATTAAACCTTGTAGGAGCAACGACAATATTTGTCATGATAGACTTCTGTTTCCCAATGAGATCATTTCCTGTACCCTTGAGTTTCACAGAGCTCTGCTTCCTGAGAGGGGTTAATATTAATGCAAGAAGAAACACATTAACACATGAGAAAACACACTTTCTCTCTCTTTCTCTCAGACCACCCAGTGAAAAAGGCACACAGTCAAAAGTACTAATTTAAAATTTGGGATGAAAAGAACACAAAGATAAGAGATATTTTTGCTTTTGTCTTTATACAAGTCATATTTCTGCATGTATTTTCCTAGGTTTCCTAAGTCTTCTGGTCTGTCGGACATTCTTTGGTGCTATGTGTATTTTCAATGCAATGATAGGTCATTTGGCAAGAGAGCAGAAATAGCTGGTGAGAGAACAGGAACTGCGGCTAAAACAATGATGCTTATCCATGTCAAGAATGATTAGTTATTCATATGCCAGAGTTGTCTGTGGTAAAAGAGTGTAAGGTGAATGTTTAAAGCTTGCTCATATGGCAGGAGAGTCTTGCTGCACAGGGCACAACCCATGAGGGTCAGAGAGAGAGAGAAAGAGAGAGAGAGAGTGAGGAGCCTGCAGTGGAAATGAAACATAGAAACGTCTACTCCAACAAGCTAATGCACATCAGTGCAGTTGTTAGGAATTATTGAGTCCAGATTTTAGATTTGTTGAAAATGAACGGATACTCGAGGTGTAACCCTACTTTGTGTGAGAATAATTTTCAGTGTTTCAAGGCTCAGAGTCGAGTGAAGTAATTTTGAACTACTTCATAGAAATTTATTGGAATACTCTGGCGTACTTGATATTAAATTCTGTTCTGTCATTCTGAGGTCCGTATTTTGTGTAATGACTCCATGGTCCCTTTCTTCTTAAATAATAAACTCAAAAATATATTTTATCTTCATGTTTTTTATAGATTTTTATTCCTTTAAATGTGTGTTAGCCAGTCAGAATCAAGGATTTGAACCACTGTGATATAAAGTTCAGTATTTAATGCTTGCTGAGCAGGAAACTGTTCTGTCTTTCTCAGGGTGGGAATGTATTGACCTCTGCTAGACTCTCTCTGCCCTCCATGGCTAGTAGAACCTCTTTCCCAGAGGTCACAAATGTTACCAACTACCTGTAAGTAATGAGTATGTGAGGGTCTCTATGTTTAAAGAGATATTTTATTTTCAGAGGACATTTTGTTTGGTTTATTGTGTGTTTGTGTGTACAAAAGTGTTTACTAGCATGTCTGTGGTGTTTTATATACGTGGTGTTCACTTGGTATTGATTCTCTGCATGTTCCCTTAGGAGAGAGAATGGCAGTGGGGTGTGTTTAGACCTCCAGGTGATTGACACAGTGCCAGGAGCCAAGATAGAGGAGGAGTTAGAAACACATCACGTACTTGCAGGAAACCTCTACAAACCCAGGCGACGGGTATAAAACACAGCATCACCCTGTCTATCAGTCTGTTCACACAGTGAATCATGCTGATGAGTGCGAATTATGATAAAATGGGTGCCACATTTAATGCTATGATTCAGTTAAGCTCTGCTTCTTACTGCAGTACCAGTCCCATTACAGTCGCCACTTCATGACAGTTGGGGACAAAGAGAGACAGGACAGGGAGGTGTTCCAGAGGAATATGCGTAACCGCCTTGAGTCCTTCAAATCCACTCATTACAAGCGCCACAAAAAGGACCGGAGTCAGAAAAAGGCAAGCTAAGTTAGCTGGACCTGAGGCCTGCAGTAGGTAATCTATATGAGAAAAGAATGTGTGTGTATAAGGTCATCTACCCAAGGGCAATGTTAAAACAAGACTGAAGTGTGCTGTTATGGGTAGGTAACATAAGCAGCGGAATACTGGTGTGTTGGTGTGTGTGTGTTTTATATACATACTGTATATGTACCTTATACGCATACATATAATAAATTTTTGTCCTCTGATTCAATTGCATCATTCCCCCCACCCCAATTTGAAAATTTCAGAACATATTACAGCGGAAAGGATCAGATGCCAAGGAGCAAGACATCATTGATAAACCCAGGCGTAACGTCAGCTGGCAGGACAAAGGTCAGCCACTAAATTAGTTAAATTCAATGATGTTTTGGTAATTAAAATTCCCAGTGCACTATGGGTAATATGTTTTTGTTCATGTTTCTGCAGATCCAGTTGTGGTTCCGATGGGGCCTGAGGAGGAGAAACATGATCCTTCTGAAACAGATAAAGATGAGGATGTAGGCATCACTTTTGTGGCCCGCAAGGCCCCAGAAACACCAACAGAAAGGCCGAAATCAGGTGAAATGAACACAATTGTGTCTATTATGGTAATTATGGTAAGTTTTTTGTTACCTGTTCTTAACATATAGGTTCTGTTCTTCTGTTCTTTTAGTGCCATCTGCAGTAGATGTGTGTCAGAGCCCAGTTGCAGCCCCTCCTTCACCCACATGTGGAGAGAAAAACCTACCATGGAAAAGTGGTGTGGGTTCCCTCCCTCCTTGTGTGTCTGTGGAGGCCACTAAGATTATCCCTGTAGACCTGCAGCAGGCCTGGAACCAGAGCATCTCCTCTCTGGAGAGTCTGGCTTCTCCTCCTGCTCTTCCAGAGCCTCAGCATCCACGGGTTAGTGTCCTTTCAAGGTTGGGAGGACCGCTATGGACCCCTGCAAAGGGAAAAAGTGGTGCTGGTCGTGCAGAATCAGGAGGTAGTGGTACAACAGGTCCAAGTTCAGGGGAGTTCCAGTTCCCTACAAGAAAGGAAGAAGAAGAGGAAAGTGCCCTCTCTCAGCAGCAGCAGGAAATACAGCCGCTAATGTCATCTTTGAGGCCAACACCCCCCGATCCTCCACCACCTGCTGTGCAAGCTGCTGGAAAGAGAAGGAATCCTTGTGTTTATCTTAGGAGTCTGGTGACAGTGCCACCTTCTGGTGGGGAGCCACACAGCAGGAAACCCACCCAACTTTAGAATCTTTTTCTCTTTACTACTGTTTCTTACCATTGGGGCCAACTGATCTCACAGAAGAGTAACTATTTTACTCTTACGATTTTTTAAAAAGAAGCAAGCATGAAAGTGCACCCCTAAACCTAACACTTACTGAGGCAAAAACAGGTCGCAAGAAAATATACAAATATGAGATCCTATAAACAGCATCATATCGCTATAATGTAAAATAGTTACAAATTGCCATGAGATTGTGTTGTTAGGGCCCTGAATCATCTCAATGCAGGCACCATTTTATAGCCTCAGGTGTGTCCTCTTTAGGCCAGACATTATTTTTTCACAAAATTTTAACAAAATTCATTTCTAGAGACTATTAATTAAGTTTTTTTTTAGTGCTAATAGGAGTAATGAGTTTAGAAATGGTTTGTAGATTATGCTGACTGGCAATAGCGGAGGGTCTATTTTTTGCATGTAGGGCAGTTTCTCACACAGAGGAAAACCATTCCACGTTCCATATGTGTTTTTGTTCAGAGGTTTAAAGTACTCTGCCCTGTATTATATACCTCTGTGCTTGTGAGTGTCAAAATGTAAACCTATTGAACATATATAAGGCTGAACCACATTCCAAAGGCTTTGTAGGTGTGCATGTTAAACAGTGTTTTCATTTATCTGTCCTCCCTCACTTCATAGTTAGTCTTAAAGTAGAATGTAATTTCTGTACCACTAGTGGCACCAAAGTAATATAATCTATTTGTTTAAACTTTCCAAATGGGCTGGACAACAGATTGACAGTGTGAGTTTAGGGTGGGACTATCTGTTTGTCTGACCAATGGCAGATGGAAGGAGTGTTTAAAACATGTTTGGAAACCATCTTTACTTCTGCTGGGTTTTTTTTAGTGGTGCAGGACTTAGACATTTCACTTTCATCTTTTCATCAGTTTAAATCTTCCCACCCCCAAGCAAATAGAGTGGTATTTTTAATGACAGACTGGTAAGAAAAAGTACCATTACAAAAAGCAGATTTAAGGCCATGTCAGAATTAAGGCCAGAGACATCTCCACGATAAATGTCTTTAATTCTACTTGAAAAAAAAAATATTTATTTTTGCATTTTTTTAATGAGTAAATGATCCGATAGTTCCCTCTAAGTTTTAAAAAAGCATAACAAGCCCACATCCACTACAGTAAGGGATATGAAACATTAGTTGACAGATAATTTGAGCATTTATGCTGTGAACAGAATCTACCAGCTTCTATGCGGCACATTACTGTTGCCTGTTGTTGTGCTGGCTAAAGAATATTGTCTTTAGTGTGTGTTTTTATTTATGTTTTTTATTTATGTATCACTTGCCTTTTATGCCTATGCTTGCTGAATAGTATTTTTTGTGAATCTGTACTTTAATCTACAAAGACACAAATAACCAAAGTGTATCAAAATTGGTTTCATTTTTTCACTTTATTGGCCTCATTCTTTGTATAGTGGATTGCCCTAATGTGGGACATTTTTTGTATTTCGGACTTTGTAGTATATTACAATGTTAAGCAAACATGGTAAATCCACACCCAATATTATTATATACTTTAATCACCATAGAAGATGTATCTATGGTGTTTAAGCTGCTGACCCTTTATTTTCTGTTTCTGTGCTAATGTGTGTATGTATGATGATTTTTGTGCCTTAAAAGGAACAGTGGTACATGCTAAGAAACAGGCCTTGTTTATATGTATTGTGCCTGTAAACAACATGGAGTGATTCAGTGCTTTGTTTGTCTTAAACTTGTCATGTTCGGAGGAATGTTGTCCAAATCATTTGACCCCTTGAAATTAAATTTTTGGAATTAAATGATCCGTACATTCAATTAAAATTGAATTTTCAGTTCTTACTAAGTCTTCAAATGTAAATGTGTTCATTTTGTAGATATCTATAAGGTATCTGTGTGCCAAAATTTGTTTTAGGTGGCTTCCAGAAATAAAGTGAACAAAAAACAATATGTTTGAAATTGAAAGTTTTGGTTTCACGCTTGCACCTTAATTTACTGTGTTAATAATCAGATAAATATATATATTTTCTATATATTCTTATATATTCCAGTCTGTCATCTTCAACTGGTCTCAGCTGGTGGTTCATCGGCTATAGAGGTAGGTTCTGAAACCATGTAAAGGGAACCTTTGGTCAATAATTAAAGTTATATTCCCCTCCAAGAGTCCCAAAGGTCCAGGCAGGGCTTCCCTTTTCTGCCATAAAAAGACTGCAGCGTATTTATGTGCTAATGTGCCATTTTCCTTTCTTTAAGCCTTTAGATCCCAGCAATTTAAATGTGGAGGCGGATTCCACAAACTGTGGAATTTTGTTTTCTGACCTAACCAAAATATAATAATATTTATATAATAATTTCTGTTTTTATTTCCTCACAAAATTTTCGCATGGTCATAAAAACGACGATGTATTCAGTACTATAATAGTTATAAATTATATGTATGTGTGTGTGTGTGTGTGTGTGTGTGTGTGTGTGTGTGTGTGTGTGTGTGTGTGTGTGTGTATATATATATATATATATATACTAACGTCTATTAAACAGAGAAAAAATCTTCCGCCACATTATGTAGTTCCGTGTCTTAGATAACGTAACTTAGCGCATTAATATACCGCCCTCGAGCCTGCACTCATTCGAACGATCAGAAATCGGAATTATATATTTTTTAAATATAAACACTTTACGTTTTTTAACAACACATTTTACGCCTTTTTTACAGGCATTTTTACCATGTTAAGAAACCAGCAAATGCACCCATGCCGTCTTTCTGTCAACTGAGTAATTGTCGTATCAGGTAACAGATAACAAACAATACTTGTCTATATGTCAGATTTTTAAAAACCTAAGCAAACATGGCTCGTGCTTGTTAGTAAAGTAAATATACACGTGTTTTAAACAACATTTATTCAGAAGTAATTGTATTTAAATACTAAAAGTTGGTAAATTAGGCGCGTAGCAATAGCATTGTGCATTTTTTGTGCACTGCATAACTGAGCTTGTGTAATGAGCACTAGTCGATGTAATGCTGCTTTGCTTTTATCACTGAGATTTTCGCATGAGCAAGCTTTATCATTCAGCTGTTAAAACCTTGTCTTTGTATTACAATCATCATTTGTTCCAATTGTCATTCAGTCGGAAAAACAAATATTTATAAAAAGCTAATTCAGAGCTGTCAGTGCAGCATCAAGGTGCAATCTGATTCTTCGCACTGCTTTAAGTATCAGCCCCAACTGTTTTCGGTTGTGTCTGGCTGCTGAAATTGTAAAAATTTAAAGCCTCAACCTTATACAGACTCAACTGTTATAAAACTGTGTTGTGGAGAAATGCCCATGATCTGTATCTCAAAGAATGCCGAGACCCAGATGTAGAGAGGTGGCATTGCCATAACTACCAGGACCAACTTCCAAACCTAAGGTCATTTACGGAGCCCCAGCAAACCACCTGGAATATGTATGATAGGTGTTTTAAAAGAGTAAAATTGGAGATCTTTAGGGCAAAGGACTCAAACTCAATCAGGAGCCATATTTTTTAGACCACTGGTGTGTGAGGTGAACTTACTTGTTAAACTGTAAATTGTTTCCATTTGTTGGCTGCACTTTATCCTCCATACATGTGTAATGAATGATTTTGTTAAAGGCCTGATTTAGTTGCTTTCTTTATAAGGCACTGGTGTTACTGCACACCAAGTTGCAAATTGTCTATTTGTAAGCAGAGTTTATAAGGGTGCTATTTAATAAGATTTTTTTCCCCCTTCTCAATGGCTAAATTTAAGTCCAAAAACTTAAAGAATACATTTAATTCTATTGGCTGCCTGTAGATTATGTGTTCCTGGTGCATGTTAAGTGATCAAAGCAGCATTAGTGTATGGGGTGCACAGTAGCTGTCATTCCTTGTGCAGGCGTCCGAGAATGGAGCTGTTCTTTCAGGGTTTAATTGTGGGGCTATCCAGGGTAGATTAGAGGGCAGTGTTCTTACAGCCCGCTTCTTATTGGCTGGGTGAAAATTGTTCCTCCGGGTGGAAAACCTGCTCACATTCTTAACAGACACTTTGCATTGTCACTGTGCAGTGATCATTGGCTATCTGGCTGGTGTGCCTGTGGGACCTCCAAACTGAGATTTGGAATTTTCCACATCAAGCTGAAGCGCTGACTAATTAAATATCCAAGTTCTATGAACAGCCTGTTTCTCGTTCATCATAATCATTTTTAACAGTTCATTGTATCACGTGCACACTTTGCATGAGGCTTTACAATGCTGGCTCTTTTGTATTCATGCTTACATTAGTTTCAGTGCCAAAACAGTAATGATCACATAATATATTAGCTGTAAGAAATGATTCTCAAAACAAAGTAGATCTATTGTAAAATATTACATAATTTTAAAAGTAAAGCCCATGGCGATGTTTGCCCTGATCTCTGTGTAGATAATCACTACTTGTGATTTTTTGTTCCGTCTTGAAACTGTTTGTTTTTTGGCATGTATCTACTTGCTGGATAGAAGAATTTTTACTAGTTTGCATAACAAGATTTGCTCATTCCCTGCAACATGCCAATGAAGAGGCATAAAGATTGGACATTCACAAGTTTCCCCGCAATAGAGTGTATTTATTCCTGTTATGAATGGCCCCAGGTAAAGAGGGTCCAAATGACATGGATTATTACGGGACAAATGATAATTCAAAGCTCTTGAAAAGGTCCCCTCTGATCACTTCTCAAATGTCAGGTAGGGTTGACCCCAAACACTGAAGGCTTTCTTCCATTGGCTTTCTTCATGAAAGGAGGTGGAGGAATTTGAAATGTACATATTTTACAGAGAAACTTACAGTCCTTTTCTCATACCTTCTACACAGGCTTCAGTTATTGTGTCTGGCATGCTGTTGCAATTGTGATTGTTGTTCTGCCAAGATTTAACTGTTAAACCTTCTTTATAAAGCAGTCAAATCCAAAGTAGTTTCATCTGTATGATGTATGAGAACTGAATTTAAATATGTTAAGCAAATAATAAAATATCTGTTTCTTGAATTTCAGCTGGGTTCTTTCCACAAAGGTGTGAATTCCAAGTTATGGTATTGTAGGGTCTTGTTTTTCATAGAGGAGCTTACATTTTCTAGCTGAGCTGTAAACTTTTTGCAGTTGTGAACTCCTGCCCCATAATAAGCATGAAGTGATTTCATGTCTTATAATTTTACCAGAAATTGTTGTGGATCGATGTGATAGGAACCCTTCATTGGCAGTCATGTTTGAAAGGGTGTATAAGTGTGTTCAACAGAGAATATCATATTTTTAAAATTGTTTTGACGTGAATCAGATACTTACAGAACATCAGTTGTTAGTTAGGGTTATTAATACAGACTTCAGATATTGTCTATGAACCTCAAACCTGTACAATCCCTCTAGAAAATAGTTTTAATGTTCAAAACAAAAGTGTGTCTTTATCCTTTTGTTATTGAACATGCTGTCTTAAGAACAAGTTTGTCTTTGCACATTGATCATGCTTTTTACTGTGCATGAATATTCGTTTTTTCTTTATTATTCTTAATGATAATTCAGCCACATTTATGATGATTAGGGCATTGCATACAGGATTTATCCACAAATTTTTATCTGTCATAAGATTTGATTATTTTTCAGAATGATGTTAGGTATACTTTATGACTGTTAGGTTGTAATCAGCCATAAATCTGAATCAGAAGTATGTTAAGAATGTGTTTATGTTTGCTCCTTTAAAAAGTAGCTGCTTTTATAATTGTGTAACATCTGTATCAAGGGTGTAGGTGAAATTCCTTGGGACATAAGTATAAGTGTTCGAGTCACGAGGACAGTAAACATGTCTTTGTTACTGTCAGAGTGCTTTGTTGTTGCTTTTGATGTCTCGGATTAGTCCATTACGGCAAGTGTAATTGGCCTTTTTTATCATTCGATACCCATTGGAAGTGACTTTGGAGATGCAGTGTTTTGCTCTGTGACTAGATCTGTTTAGCAGTAGAGACTAAGAGCAGTTCAAGATCAGACGTGATTTTTGAACATCACCACAAATGTGACACAGAATGTGGCTCAGGATGAAGTGAATGTTGGGGGTTAAAAAGCTGCATGAGGTCTTTGTAAAGGCTGACTCCTGCGTGTTTAGGTTTTATCCCTGATTTTTCTGTTTGATTGTTGTCACATTTTAAATCTGTTTCTGAGCACTTGTATATACACTTCTGAGCACTATACTTGAAATGTATAGAGGATCTACAGTATGAATAATACTAAAGTCTTAAGCTTTCAGCCATGTGTGTTTTTAGAGACTCCAGACACCTCCAGGATGCACACTTGGCTTGACTCTAGATAATAACAATGAATCTCTCATAATGTGAAGGCCATTCTAATGAGAGCTTTGGGTGTTGTACCAGATCTTGTGTAAAGGAGAAAAGCAGGAAGCACTGGTGCCATCTGAGACCCCCTGTCTAAGTTCAGACAGTCCAAATGTCAGCACCAAACTCCTTTCACTCCTGAGTATTCCAGCACATTTTACAATATGAAAAACAGAGTAGATTTTATGTTTTTTCCAGACATCACTGGGATTTCTCTTTAGAACTACAGTTGAAAGTCTGTGCATTTATATACTGGTGCATTTAATATCTTGACACATTACCAAAAGCATGTAAAATAAAGTTGTGAAACAGCATAAACTTTTTAATCAGCACATTCCAAGTTAAAACATTTCTATTAAAATATTTGCCCTTTAATTTCTAGTAATTAGGTCAAGTAATTTAAGATCTTTTCATTAACAAAAACATGATAAATGACTGCAATTAAAGAGCATTGGGGCAGATATTTCCTGTCTGTATTCTGCATTAACGTATGAATTCAAGACCTGTCTTATATCAGTCTGTAAACAGGCTTCAGCAGATCTAAGAACAAACCTTTGTTTTTCACCTTTGTGTCTGTGTCACATCCACACCTCTCGTGGGCAATTTCTGTTGACATAAGAGGTGCGTCAACCTGCTCTACCAGAGTTCCAACACTTTCCATACACTTTGTGATCCATCAAGTGCACGTCTTGGAAATGTTTACATCAAAACAGATCTCCCTGTAGCTCACATGAACTACACCAGCCACAGATGGCACTGTGTGTGTTTGTAATGGCTGGACTCGTTTGGCTGACATGAGGAAGGCTCTGTGTGATTGATGCACAAAAATGATTCTGTTACAAATACAGGACGTGGTTTCCAAGTCATTTATCATCTGAAAGATTTTGTAAAGTACAACTATTAAATAACATTTTCTGCTATTTTTATTTTCTTTCGTTACCCTTTTATTTTCTTTTGGCACCGTTTTCCATCTCTCATTCTAGTGGATTTCTTGGTTGTGTTAAAGCATGTGTCTTGTAGGACTGTTGTGTTAAGGATTGTATATCAAGACATTTTGTGCCTGTGAAAAGTTTCACAAGCCGTACATCATGATTTGAGCATGAATGTGTTTCCTCTGTATCAATGCAAGTTTTTAGAACAGCTGTGTGTGTGTGGGTGGTTGGTTGTACATAGAGTTACAGACTGTGTGTGTGTGTGTGTCTGTGAGGTAATTCTGTACTTAGTGTAACTGTCTTTACTACTCACATTGGCTCAGATGGGAGAGTCTCACATGCTCCAACAGGCAGGTTTGAGAAAAAGTGGGAAGAAAAGGGCTACATAGAGGGGTTTACACTCCCTGAGAGAGAGAGAGAGAGAGAGAGAAAGAGAGAGAGAGAGAGAGGTTTTACAGAGGGGAAAGGGGAGGAGCATTCTCTGGGTGAGTTACCACAGTGACAGGCAATCTCAGTGTATTTGTGTATGCTTACAGAGTGTATGTTATCTTTCTCTCTGACATGCTATCAGCATTCCCAGAGAGAGTCTTTGGAGACTGTCTGGGTTCTGATGAGTGTGATTCTGTAGCACTGAAGACCTTGGATTAATAGAGGGCTGCTGTTGAGCAGAGGTGCAAAAATCCATAGAGGGTGAGTGTGACTTTCACATTGAACATTGTGTCTGTCTGTGTCTATCTGTTTGACTCTCCACCTGTCTCTGGAATTCCTGTCCACTCACTCAGCCTACAGTCATAGTTTTCCATGCCCGAGCAAGTCATCCTGACAGTTCCTATCCCCCTACTTTTCTTCTGCATGCCTTCACTGTTTCTCAACTCTCTGTATCACTTATCTCTCTCTCTCTTTCTCTCTCTCTCTCTCTCTCTCTCTCTCTCTGTCTCTCTGAATATGAGTAGCTGATAAATTATGTTTTGTTTTCAACATCAGGATTTTAGGTTAAAATTAGAAATTTAATATGTTTACTCATTTTCTTTTTTATTTCACTTGTGACAAGTTTGTAAAAACACAAATACTCTATGTAGTCTTAATTAATAAAAAACATGCATACAAGAATTAGAAAAATGTTCTTTAAATCTGTTTTGGAAGGAGTATAGACACTGCTAGGCCTATGTCAACTATTTTTTTAAAGTCACAACAGATATAACTATTCACTGTTAAACTATTAATTATACTATACTAATACAATATGTGGACACCTTATACATTTCTTGCTGTATTTGGTACATATTGCTGTATTTGGTACATCATACTTTGATACTCATTTTGTGCGCATGAACGGATGCCTGAGCTGCTCTGCACATTGTTATTGTTTCAAATAGCCCAGCTAAGACTTTGTGTGCCATGACTGCAATGAGTTTACACACCATTAACTTCACACACGTAAAGAAGACTGTTCATATATTAGCCAGGTCAATGCCACAGAGGTACAGAGAGAGAGAATGTCAGAGGGTAAAAAGGGAGAATGAGAGAAAGAATGAAAAGAGTCAGGCTGTTAAAATGATAACGACTTAAGATGAATAGATCTTGAACGTTTGGAAAGCGCAGGATGGATGTGACCGCCTTGATTTAATGCTACTGCAGCCCCTGTTTGACACGCCTGTCCGACAGCAGAGCACTCTCATAATTTACACTGGGCTTGCTCCATAACAAAGTGTAGGAAGACTGAACCAAAAAACCTCTCTGTGATTCTCATCATTGTGGAATCCATAGCATGGCTGATCCCACAACAGAATATGATAAAACATACATACACTGGATAATCTTTACCTTCATATGACCAGCCTCCTGATTTGGCAACATGTCTGCCAGGTTTTTTTTCAACCATGAAAAAGTAACATTATGATCAAAACCAAGAGCATATTTTAGAACTACATTTAGAACTACATACTACATACAAGTGTGTAGTATACTTTACTTACCGAAAAGGTATGTTTTACATATTGATAGGAGTCATGTGAGCAAATGATACGACTCATGTGAGCAAACTGTGCTCTTCCTGGTAGGGTTTAGTAAAAAAGGTACCGAGCCAGGGGCAAAGTTTTGTATGGGTGGGCCATCTCTTTCCTGGGCAATGCAGTAGAGGTGCTTAGTGGGCCCCCTCATCTCAGAGCCTAGAACAATGTTCCGGTTATCCCCGCCATGACGGCACTGCTGCCTGGAGTTAGAATACTTCAGTTTTTAAAGCAGGAAAAATGGCTGAGAGGGACAGCACAAGAGAATTTTGGAGAGAGTCAGACACAGGATATTACAATATGTCTGTATAAAACAATAGAGTGACCACATCACTCTCAAACTTTAATTTCCTCTGCTGAAGCTCCAACCGTCCACCTTGTCCCATTGCTTCCTCATCTCGATACACCACTGTCCACACAACACTTATACATGGGGATAAGAGAGACTAAAAAACTAAAAACTTGGGCACTTAAATATGTGGGAAAATAAAGAACTGAGTTATCTGATTAGCCTTCCTGTAGCTCAGCTGGTAGAGCATAGCTCAGCTGTAGTTCAGCTGGGAGCAAGGTTGTGGGTTCAATCCCAAGGAATGCAAGTACTGATAAAAAAAAAAAAAATTATACATGGAATTCTCTGTAAGTCGTGTTGGATAAGAGCGTCTGCCAAATGAATAAATGTAAATGAAATGTAAATTTGAGGTTTTCCTTCACACTTTTGCCGGACTCTGCACTCTTTAGTTTTCATAACCTTAGGTTAAATCACTTTACTATTCAAACAAAAAACATAACCTCTCTCAGTGATTTCCCCTATGATAGTATCTACTTCTCATTACGTTTGCGTAACAGGTTGGCTGTGTGTGAACCCTCTGGCTGAACAGAAAAGATCAAGTGGGTCCACAGAACTGCAGATGGGGCCAGAAGAGAGGCAGTTATTTCCAGATGGATTGAATTGTGTGTTCAGATGAGGAAACCTCATAATCTGTCATGTTTATTTCCAAAGAGTTCAATTTCACCATCATGTAGCTCAGCAATTCATCTTGACACCTTAAATTTCCATTAATTAGATTTTTGAAGTATGGGTGCAGAAGATGAAGGTTTTATGCTCCTGAACTCTTCATGTCTTTTTGCTTTCATTCTGTCGTGAATTGAGACAACTGTCAACACAAAATTATGAGAGCTGTGATGCAAGTTCTGTTGTACAGTGAACATCAGTATTGTCAGGGAAAGAACTTCTTTATCTTTGTGGGGTGGCAGTTTTTTTAAAATTCTTATCCTTATAGTCACACTTATCCCCATAGTAATCAAACTATTGCAGTGGTTACTTATTCATTTAATGAGCTCTCAGTTTTGTTGCCAAAACATTAACATGCCAGACAACAAAAGTTAAAGAAGATAATGTTAAGTAATGGGTAGAGAATAGGGCAGTTACTAAGTAAGAACAGACTAGAGAATGATGCTGATTTTCGTGACTATATCCATATATATTTAAAGCTCAGTTGGGCTTGGGTGGATCTGCTCAATTCCTCAGTGATGTAACATTTATCTCTCAGTGCTGTCTCTTAGCACATGTTGTGTAGTCACAAACACTCCTCTCTTTATCTCTCCTTAGAAGATATAAAGTGTTATTCTTCCTGTTTTGATCTGTCAAAACTTTTCCTGTTGCATTGTATACATCAGTTAGTTCCATTGCTCTAATCTGATTGGCTGTTCCAAGAGTGCTGATATTTAGTATAACATCACTGTTAGCGGGATGATTTTGTCCTCTCTTTAGAGTAATTAATCTGTGTTCAGCTTTAGATTGTCAGACTTATCTATCAGTTTGTTTGGTGCTGGTGTTCTTACTTCAGCAGGATTTAATATTCTTTCATTTATTATTTTCATTTTTCAGATTAAGGCTACATTTGGGCCACATTGTCATACAGATTTACACATCTTTATTATTATTTATTAATACCCTTTTATTTTCTTTTGGCACAGTTTTCCATCTCTCATTCTAGTGGATTTCTTGGTTGTGTTAAAGCATGTGTCTTGTAGGACTGTTGTGTTAAGGGTTGTATATCAGGACATTTATTATTTAAATATTAAATATTTATTATTTAGACAGTTATTATTTAAATATTCAATGAAATATCCATTTTTGTTTATCATTAAGTAAACATCACCATCTACATCATTCTCTACAATAAGCATTTCAATTCACTGTCTAAACTACAAACCTCTCCCTTCTGCCATAATCAAAAATAAATGTGTTGAGTCTGTTTACACATCAACATGAGACAGCTGTTGACTCAATAAGTGTCAGAGCATATCTATAGACATCAAACAATATATGTGTTGATGTCGCACACATTACCCATGTGTGGTGTAAAAAATCATTGGTTTTATTGGTATCTGTTAGGATGCTTAGTAGTAGCATGTATTACTTTTTCATGAGGGTTGCATGTGCTGATGTCCACAAATGGATATCTAGCTGTGATTAGCCTACCATTTATAAGACATTTGCTGCATGTGTCAGAACTAATTAATTAAAATAGATTGAACTGAAGCTAAACTAAAGTAATGAGATTTGTTGTGTTCTTTATTACAGACACAGCTGCTTCCAATGTACTCTACATTAATTTTTTTGCCCAACAGTGTTGGCTTATAGGCTTAAACCATAAATGCACTATAAAAGTGTTTTTTCTTTTGTTTTGTTTTTTGCTTTCTCTCTTTTAGAATTCACACTTAATTATGTATTTAAGCTTTATATACATAATAATCCCAATGTTACTGTCAAAACAAATATAAACTTAGTCAAAGAGGTTACAAAACAGAGAATACTAGAAGCAGCAGATTGCTGTTGATATGAAATCAGGCAGGATATGAGCAGTAGTTCATTGTGATAGACGGAAAAACGTCTATCACAATGTACTGAAAAAGATGGTGGGTAATAATATTTAGAGATGGTAGCTATGTTTACATATATATTGAACAGAAGTATATTACCTAGAACTCTCAACAATGGCAAATGCAAAAAACAAATATGCAAATACAAGTATTTGTTTTACATTTTTTAAACTTTTTTGTTTATTTCTATGTTCAGATTTTATTTTGAAAGTACCCCATTGTATTTAGATGTTACGTTCATTCTCTAGTCGTAACTTGAAACAGATATGCTGTTGTTATCTAAGATGATGCTAAATGCATGTCAGCTCATAAAAGCATTAATTTCCTAGTGTGTGTTTCCTAGTGTCTTTTCTTTTTCTAGTCATCTCTCTCAATGGCGATGTTGTAACTTGTATTTGATGGTATTTAAGGCCAGAAATTCCCTCACTATGAAATACATTTTTTCTTTCTCCCTCAGAATTACAGGAGGCGCCTTCGTCTTTTCACATTCTTGGCAGATATGTTTTACTAAAGTCTCTTACAAAAGTGTATATATCATTCTGCTCGGATTGACAGATACATGATCTTAACTGTTGGGAACTGTGCTAGTTCTCACACAGCTTTTCCTCCTGAGAAGAAAAAACAGTCTTCTCTCTTGCTCAGGCTCTTTGATGAGCACATGAAAAGATATGGTACATTTGTTTAACACTCCCCTCATCAACAGTGAATCTCTTATGCATGTTCTGCAATTCATCTGTCTAATCCTTGTTTTCATTGCTGATGACTCTGGGTGGTGCTCTGATTGGCTGCTTTTCTCCTCACTTCTGTATGATTGTGGTTGTGGGTTGATCATTTTTACCCTCAGCAGCAGATGTTGGAATGAATTTTGGTGTGCGGAGTGTGTTTGGTCCAGCAGTTTTTATGTTTTTTGATTTATGGTCGTGTGTGTACCGCTTTTGGATCATGCAGATGACATTATGGTGTAAGTCTGTTCTGGATCGGTGATGTTTTTCTCTTTCGTTCTCTCTCTTATTCTCTTCCTCTGTTTAATAAACAGTATAATCTAATAAATCTAAAAATAAATCTGTTTCTCTGTCTCCTGGGACACTCAGAAAAGCAGAGGGCTACAGGTTAACTGGTATCAGCAGTGCATTAGTCACTCATGCCAGACAAACTACGTCTCTTCATGTCTGATCACTTAATCAGATTGAGTTTTGGAGAAACAAAGCAGGACAGGCGGCCTGGCATTTTGGCATGGCATGTGTTTGAAAATAAGTATCTGTTTGTGTGCGTGTAGACAAAAGATCTGTGCTCTTTTTTTAATGACACGCAAAAAACATGATGTTTTTATCTTATTTGAGTGAGCATCATTTTGTAATGTAAATAACAATTAAGCTGCTTTGTCACATAAAATATGTGTAAAAATTACTTGCACTGAGAAATATTATGTAAGTACAGTGCTTCAGGGTTCTATAGGTGTGTGTAGGTGCATGTGCATATTTGATGCACTATTAGCCTTCATTCCAGCAGTTTATTCCTCACTTGCTAGATCTCAGCTGTCTGTCACTGCCTGAGGTCTGCGTCTGTTGTGCTGCTACTTCCAAACACACACAGATTTTTATCTGTGGCATGTCTGGAGAGGCTCATAGTCTTCCTCACTCATGGCCATTTTACCATTAAAGAACTAAGAAACAGCTGTAGTGATTAGTTGTCCCTTCACCTTCCTCTCTCTTTGTCATCTCTCTACATGCCATCTGTTGTTTTTGAAGCATGCCAATTAGTCATTATGTTATCAGGCTTGTAAATGGGTACCATTATTTCCATTAGAACTAGGCTGCTAGCACTCCCTCAGTCTGGCCTGTAGAGGTTGTCCTCCCCTTTGCAACTTGTCTGACACTCTAAAACCTGTTGTATAGCATTACTAGCTTCTGAGATAAATCCGCTCTCCGCTACCTAAATGTGTAATTTACGAACAGTCCTTAACACCTCATCTTCTTCTCGCTTTAAACAAACAGATAGGACAAAATCCCTGAAACAATAAATTATCCTTATAAAACAGCTCAGCTGTTTTTTTACTTTAATTTTTGCTGAATTTATGTAGACTGTGATTAAGTTTATTACTGCAAACACACAAACACAGCAGAACTGAAAATTATTCCTTGATCACTGCCTTGGGTGAAATACCGTATTATACAATGAGCCAAACAACAAAGAGTTTAATACAAAAGACCATTCCTGCCCCATGGCAGAATATCCACTCTCCTTCACAAAAGCTTCACAAAAGCTCTGTGTGTAAGAATCTAAAACAGCGTTTTCTACTTCCTGTTATGCATTGACTGTGTGCAACTAAAAAGATCATTTAAGTCTTTTTACAATGTGACACATTATTGTCAAAACATGACTGACTGAGAATCTGACTGAGAAAGACACAGATATGTGAAAACCTTTATCAAAAAAAACCACACACACCACACATTTGAAACATGATGAGTAGTATATAACTCTTATAAGATGGACTTCTGTGTTTGAGTTATTGCTTTGCCCTGTTTTTGTTTCGTGTTTTATTGGTAGTTGTGCAAGTGGTTTGGTAATGAGAAAGTAAACATATTTTTCATACCAATAAAGTACATTACAACTGGAATACTGAGAGGGAGATCAGAGAAAGAATTAAATAAGAATTAACTACTTGTTGCTTGCATGATGGTGAGTTTATCTTGCTGTGTGAGAAATCTGTACATGCTCTCCAGTTGCTGTTTGCGGATGGAATGTTAGTGTGTCTCTTCCAACCACTGCAGAGTGCTTTGGCTCCCCCTGTTTACTGCTTATAACTCTTTCCCTCAATCTCAACTCTCCACAAAGCCCTGGAGAGAGTGAGCAACAGGCAGAGTAGCATTTTGGATTTTTAGCCTCAGATAACTTTAGAATGTTTATTATTGTGTGTCGTCTCTCAGATTATCTTAAAGCTGCAGTGTGTAATTTCTACACCACTAGCGGCACCAAATGGAATTGCAAAAATACTTCTTGTTTTCAAACAGGTTTCCCAAACACTCCCCATCCAACCCTGCACTTCGCTTTCCATTGTTAGGCCAGGGAGATTGTCCCAATGAACCAATGTTGCAGTATTGGACTGCTCAAACAGAACAACGTTTTAAAGGTACCACAGAGCCACCCTGTTTACAATACTCAGGAAATTAACTGGAATGGCTTACTTATAATTAATAAGTTTTTTTTATTATTCAAAACCAGTTTGGAATGTGTAAAATCTCAGGTAAAATTGCCCTCAGCATGTTCTAGAACCAAAGGAGCAAAGGAGCATGTGTTTTTTAGGGCTGGTTATAAGTATATGGGTTTTAATTAAAGAACGGTCACATGCTTGTCATAGTGTTGTAGTGAGGCAGGGTCACTATACAGACTCTATTTATACTGGACCCCTATATAAATAGATAAACCCAACCCACTGATGAGGAACTTTGCCACAGAGACCCACATACCTAGATTCAATTTAGTATGTTCTTAATTTAAAATTCAGGACAGGTTTATATATATGCAGCTTGGTGCCAAGTTGTGGAATTCCCTTGCTCTAAAGATCAGCTTAAAATACAAAGCGATTGATTTATTGCCAGCTAGATGCTGAGTCAGACAGCGGAGTACATGTGAAAACAATGTTCTGAAAGCTGCTTATTTACACTCATCATATTTTATTTCAAGGAAAAGAAAATCTATATACTAAAGTATATAGATTTGAAGAGCTTATTTCTTAGAGATTTGTTATCTACCCAGTAGCTTAACCAGTCAAAGGAAGACCCGATTCTGACTTAATGGACATTATAACTAAAAATCACATCCACTGCACTGGTTCAGATATGCTAGTATATGAAAATGACTGTTCTTTAAATTATAATTGTGGTGCTACATTTAAAACACAGTGTAATGAATGAGTTGAATGAATGAAATGCAGATGGAACAGAAAGAGATTTAGACAAAAAGAGGCTGAGACACAAATAATTACTCAAATAAAAGCTTTTTTTCTAGCTTCCTCTAATTAAAAAGTTATCTACCTTCTACCATTTAAAAGGTTTTAATACCTCTTAGAGCAGCTGTGCTTTTAACTGAGGCACTGACCCCCTGTGCACCATGTTCACTTTACCCCACAAAGCTGATCTTTTTCATTATTGTCCCTTCGACTCAGACAGGAGAGCAGATCAAGTGTCAGTCACTCATCTTGGACACAACCTCCTACTGGAGCTCTGTGTCTATTCATTGGCAGTGAAGAAGTCAGCAGGGAGTCAATCTCTGAATGTGTCTGTCTAACACTGTAAAGCCAGATTACTGTCATTACCATGGTGTCGCCTCAAATGGCCGGTAACTTTCCTGACTCATTGTGTACTAACAAGTAAATTATATTTACTAATTTGTTTTGGCAGATCAGTTTTTATTTTTGTTTTTACTAAATGTGCTGTGTTTTCAAGAGAGCGCTGTATTTGCATTCCTCGCACATGCTGATTTGGATTTGATCTCAACCCTTAAAGCAAAGTATTACATTTCCGCAATTAATTCAGCTCAAATCTCCTAATGTAATTCCTTTCAAAGTTTGCTTCCTGGATAATTTGAGGAAATGTGGGATTAATGTTTGAAAAGCTACTATTGATTTACATTAATAAAATGTTCTGCATTCAAAATTTAACTAACACTGCAGTATTTGCATGGAAAATAAGACACACTGTTATACGTACTATGTATCTTGACAATAGTAAAGTTCTTTGGTGCAGACGTTGTTTCACAGAAACAACGTCTAAGTTTTAACATAAACTTAGTAAAATTCAGTACTGTTTTTTGCTGCTTTGCAAGCAAATTCATATGTAGCCAAAATGAGTCATCTCAGCTATTGGGGGAATTATTATATCTATATTTGCATTTGCAAAATGCATTTAAATGCGCTTCAGTGTGTTTAAATAAATATTGAAAATACATTTTAATATTTTTCTTTGATTGTGGTTTTCATTTCTGACTTTGTGTAGTTGGTGTATTTGTTTAGATAAATCAGCCATGTGTTTCCCTTGTGTTGTGCTGGAATCCTGCTGTATACATTTGCTCCAGCAGCCTCATTTAGAGAGTGCTGGGGAGGGACTTGTTAAACGTGGGTGGGGCTTGGACTGTTTGAGTGACAGGCATGCAAGCAATGTGAGAGAGGAGGGGCAGAGAGTGAGGGGCGGTCTCTACCTCGTGAGCTGCTGCAGTGTGTGGGGAGTGTTTCAGTGTGTCGGAGACCTGCAGTTTGGAAGGGCTTGTGAGCAACACACACAAACTTGCCCACTCAGCACACATGTACCCACACACAGACACAACAGCAGCACGGGACACCACAGGACTTGCTGGAAAATGAATCTTGTTATGAAAATTGTAGGAAAGACAATCAGCCAGCAGAATGGTGAGTAAATACTGAGGTTTAGAAGAGCATTTGGATGGCAGTGCTGAGGTGCTAATGGCTTTACCTTACGGGGTTGTGACGGGGGGGGAGGGGTGGTAGAGAGGGGGCACTGCTACTGTTTTATTAGTAAGTCTGTTTTACTGTTAGAACACATGGCTTCCAAATAACTGTATATCAGTCAGAGTGTATAAATGAGTGTACTAGAAAGTTTCACTGAATGGATGTAGTTGATATGTATGGTCGTTTTCTGGATATCTGTGTTTCTGTCACATCTGTAGGATCTGTAATTGCTCTGTGTGTAAGTAATGGATGAATCTAGTTTTGGACTGTGTTGTCCTTGAGGCAGGTAAAGCAGCAGAGCGGAGGGAGACTGTGGATTCAGCAGAAATAAGCTCTGTTGAGAGCTGATGGTGTGCTGGGGTTGTTCTGTAGGTTTCATAGAGCAGCCAGGATAAATGTGCCTGTGTGTGACCTCTCTTCAAGACTGTTAGGGTGATCCAAATGTGAATGTGTGTGTGTTCAGGCATGTCAGGCCAGCTGTTCTTTGCTTTACATCTCAGCGAGCCTGTAAAGAGGTCTGCCATGCAGAGAGGAAGTGCATGTGTATAAACCACTCTTGGCCTTTCACTCCCTTAAAGGTGAAGGCTCCCTTAACACCATGATATTTCATCCACAAGGAAACTGACTGTCCACAGTTAAAGCGAAATACTGCATGATGCATCATAGGACATGATGTTTAATATACATATATGGATTATAATTGTGGATCTATGAGAGCTCACCTTGAGCAGAACTACCATAAATAGAAATGTAGAAAGTGGCCGTCTTTCTTTGGTTGTTGTGGTCATGGCTGGTTTTGACAAAAATGTAGATTTATGTGGAGGTGATAACATTTATTGCTTGCAGCTTTATCACGTCATGCCTGATTAGGACACAGTTATTCACAAGTAGACAGCATGACCTACAGACTGTCCACCGTCTGTTCACTGACCATCTGATACTTGTTGCGCACAAAAGTGGAAAGTACTTTCTCAATCTGATAAACTCTCATCTGATTGGCTGATTTTACATAGTTTCTGGGAGTAAGGTCATACTGGACTCCCTGTCAGTTTCTCTGGAAGTTCTGACTGCAAGATTGGACACAGTCACTGTAACTGTGGGGAACAAAAGTTATATGAAGCTGAGAGACAAAAAGAAAATGGAAAATGAGGAATATCTCTCAGAAAACACGTTCTTCCTCATTTTCTTTCTTTTACACTCTCTGCCTTTCATCTGGGCTAGAGAACAATGACATGTGTGGATTCAATTTAGCCTCATCCTCTATGTTTGGGTTTGCTCGAGTTGATATTGAAAATGGGCCCAGAAATAAAAGAACTGAGGGCAGAGAAAGACACAAAAGTAAAGAGGCAGTGATTGTAATTGTTTACATGAGAAATACATTGTTATTGGCATACTCATTTACTAGCCCAAACCACATTTAGTCTGTGAGCAGGTTGCTCAGTGCTGCATCTGCTTTCTGAACCACAAGCTTTCGAAGTTCAAACCACTTATGAGGCACTTCCTCTGACCTGGAGCGTGTCCTTGAGTACGAACTCACCCCCATTTCTTTTCCAGGTACACTTCTGGGCCTGTCCTGTGAGCAATTGCTCTGTCCTTGCAATTAAATGAGCTGGGTATAATTTATAACTGGGTACAATTAAACATCTTATTTCAAGCCGTCCAAACATGAGGCTGCATATGGTTCAGTTTTTCAGAAAACACTGCAGCTTATAGTCAGTGATCTGTAGCTTACAATAGCCTCAGCGTAACCGAAAACAAATGCTTTTAAAGCAAAAATGCTCCTGAACAGTCCCACTTGTTCATTCCACTCGCTGCTGCTTGTCAAGATGTCAAAGCTTTAAATTAGGCCCATTTATATAGTCTCCTTCATTTACCTTTATTGCTTGTTTTGTGTCCAAGGGTAGTTTGGCAATGAGACGATCTTTAATTCAATCCACTCACTGTAGAGACGTTTGTCCAAGGGTCACTGGGTTATCTAATATCTGCGTTTGAAGAGCAGCTTTACTCGGATGCTTCTGTGTTTGTGTGTTTATAGAGTGGTCAGAGGTGAGAGCACTGAGTTGTGTCTGTTTTATTTTTCAGGTAAAGGGCTGTACCTTGAGTCTGCTCTGATGTGTTAAACTTTAACCCTTCAGAGTAAAGCTGCATGCTTGAAAGATTACATCAGTCGTGACTTAAGAATTTCACAGCTCTGTTCTGTAGAATATAAGGGTGGCTGCGTTTGTGGGTGGTTAGTGGGGACAATTGTCTGTTTTGATGCATGTGAGCTTGTATCTTTGCATTTACTTGATTTAGATGTGAATTGATTAATAAAAAGTGAAATAAAATTAGCTGTAGATTAAAACACAAGTCTGTGGTTTGTCCCCATTTGTGTGAGAACAGTGAGGCAGATCTCATGATAGGCTGTTTTTTTATTGCTGAGCTAGAAGAATTCTCTCGATGGCTCTCCTGATCCCACCAATTTAATGCAGATTATAAAGCCTGGTCACAACTCTCTGTTTCTCTGGCACATTCCACTCTTTATCGCTCTCTTTCTCTCTGTTATTTTTTTCAATGTTATTCGAGATATCAACAAAAAACATTCCCATCACTTTCACCACCGAAGTAAAAAGATTTATGTTTAACGCTTAGAGTTTATAGTCAGACCCCCAGATATAGTGCAGTCCAATGTATGACTGCAGATCCTGGGATTGGTTGATGAGGTTAGTTCCTTTCAATGATATTTGATAAGCCTGGTATTCAGTAATACAAATACTGTTAGGCAACAGGTCACACGGGGGGTTACGGTATGTTTGGACCAACCAGTTTACCTTCATCTATTCTAAACTTTGACCTTGTAATGCTGTATGCTCTTTGCACAGATAGAGCTGTTGTGAGGTACGAAGATGAATCATCCAGCATGTTTAGGAATGTCAGCTTGACTTTGAAAACGTTTTGGTGGAAGGGTGTAACAGATGTTTAATGTTAGAAAAAACGATTGAAACTTAAAGGGTTAATTTTGTCCTACATGCCTGTAAATCATGGAGACTGGCTCTCTCTGTGACGGCTGTGACATATAAACACAACATGCAGTTGAAGAGAGAGAAAAAGAGAGAGAGCGAGAGCGCTATGCAATGTTGATTTCACCAATCCCATATGTGTAGACTATAGCACTGAATGTTATGGGATGAGATTAAGCTATGGCTTGCTTTCTTTTTCATTTTTTTCAGGATTTTGCATAACGTTGTAGTTAAGGTTGCTTTTTTGTTACAATCTGAGCCCAAATCTTTTCTCCACCACCATAGCTTCAGATATTGTCTCATTACATTAACTTCACAACATGCATATCGAAACATACTTTTTTATGTACTCATAAACTTTCTCCTTATATTCAGGGAACAGACATGGAGGGAAAGTGTCAGAAACCTCTCTGCTTGTATGAATGGTCCATTTGCAGAGAATGCAAAAGGGGGGTTTACGAACACAAACACTTTAGTTAAATATATATAAACATTCATGTTTCAGTGCATTCTGCTAAACCACTGCTCTGTTACACCCTCTGACCTTTTTTAGAAGAGCTCAGAGGAGCTTAAAAGAACACAATTATACAGAGCGCTTTGTTAACACAGGCCACTGTATCAGACAGTAAGTTAGAAAAGTCTCTGGTAGACTCCTAACTCTGACTTAAATTATTTTTGGAAAAGTTTTTCATGAAGTTGTTAATAGCTTTTTAGGACACCTGCAAATTTCACAAAACAAATCCTTTGGATAGAGACTGTAATTTAAAAACATATGTTTAGAAGCAAACAAAACTAGGTAACATTTTCACATTTTCACATTATCATGTGATCTCCCGAATGTTGTTTATGTTCCTCACAGTTGGTACCCATGTGTCTGCCAAAGTCAACCATAGTACTACAATATATGTAACCCTTCCTCAAAGACCTTTCGCTGTCACATCCTGCTGAGTTCAAGCCCAGACAGTGTCGCCACACAATTCAGCTCTCAGCCAATAGAGTGTCAGTACACAATAGAAGAGACGAGGACTCAATCCATCAGTGGCAGAGGGCCAAAAGTCAATGTTTTTTGTGTTGAGCTCATGAATAGGCTTTGATCTCAGTGAAGCCACTCTGGAGTTGTACACCGTTCTGGAGATTAACCCCAGAGGACTTGAGATTTTGAGTTGTGTATTTGACTGATTATTTGCCAGCGGGTTTAGATAGTGTCTCATCTACAGGTTTGGATTACAAGGAAAAACTGATTAAAATTAGATTGGGTTATTTTGAGAAGATACTTCCCCTGTGAGTCTGGTCCCCATATGAGGTTGATTTAGATGAGCTTGTATCATTTCACCACTGCTGCTCAGACGTGCCTTAATCCATATTCCCTCGCTCAGGATTCGTAGTCATAGTGACATGCCTTTTCCTGAGAATTAATTAGGTTAATCATGGCTTACTTCTTACAAATAAGATATGAGATTAGCATCCTCAAACTGCAAGTTTTGTGATTTTAAGATCTGTGTAACATCTCAACTGTGAGCTGCAGTTTTCTGTTCTCGTTCTCAGGACTTATTGATATGTTAGCAAGGTTAGACAAACACAAACATATGCATTGGTCACACTCTACAAAACCTTAAAGAATGACTGCCTCCAAATGGTGCTAATGATGCACGTTTGATTGTTTTGAGTAGACAGCTGTATACTGACGGGACCTCACGTGACTTCTGGCTCTGGCTTCATGGCACACTGTTTACAGGCTGACGCCAGCGCACTGGCAGTGAGAATCAGAATGATTGTTGGCCTGACGCCTGCGGGTCAGCATGTGGGCTGTCTGATGACTGTCACTCTTCAAGCATTCAGTGAACGCCAACGAGATATGGGAATGGCTGGCATGATCTGAGAGCAGTATTTAAATACTTCTGTCACTGTTCATCAGCTCTTGTGACAGTTTGAAATCTGCACTGCAAATGCTGGGATTAAGATGTGAATAATACATTTTCGAAAATCAGATGAGAGGGAAAGCAAGCTGTTTTCAAGCTGCCTTTCCCACAGAGGAACTGACAGCTCTTACACTAAATCATGTGGAAAGCACACACTGGAAGGGTTTTTAAAATGTTTGAGGGCTGGAAGCAGAGTGAATTGAACATTTATGACTTGTGTGAGCATCACATTTGAATCTCTATGGAATGTCAAAGGACATTTTATCGCTCACACCAGGAATGTGATAAGCCCTGCGTGGAGCAGTAATTTTGATTTTCATAACCTTTCTGGCTTGTTTTAGTCTTTAAAATATATGCAAATCTTCTAGGAAAAAATAAAGAAACATTCCAAAGTACTAAATTAATTTTAGCAACATTATGTTTTATTTTCTAATATATATTGGTCATAAATTTATGACCAATATATATAATATATGACCTCCGTTGTTGTCCTCAAGATTTGGTTTCTGTTTCAGCCAATAAATAACGATATCAGTCAGCCACCTCTGCTGCCAGCCTCAGTTAAATGTAGTTCCACATTTACTCATTCAGCTCATCTCCCTGAACCCATATCCTGTTCCCTTTATGAAAACTGCCTCTCTGGGGATCCATTTTTTTGGAAAATATCTATAAAAGTACTATATTTCTAGTGTGCTAGTGGATAAATATTTCCTGAATGTGTTTTGCTTTATGGATGCTATATTTGAGCACTGGAAAGGTGTTCCAGGTAGATTTGAGTACACTCAGTAGTATTTATGTAGTTACTGGGCATTCTGATGTGTCATGGAGCAACAGTTGTTTCATCTCTTCAGGAAGTGTGTAGACCCCAATGTGCCCGTGTCCATAACCATATTATTATCAGCCTGCTTTTATTTACAGGGCAAGAAAATGTATTTGTTGGGGGATGGGGCGTGGGGGGGGGGGGGTGTTGAATGGGTTCTGTCTCTCTAGTGTTGTTTTAATTCCCAATAACGTGCCGCCATCATGTTGAGCCCCTGCTGGAGTTTCCACCCACTAAAGCTCTGTGGCACAATAGCCCAGTCACCTGATAAGCTGGCACAAAACAAACACTGGAAGCGGAAATATTTGGTCACTCTTTGAGGTAGAAACTCTTGTTTCTCTTTTTCACTGTCACTCTTCTTATTTTCGGTGTTGCTCTAATGGACAGCTGGTTCATTCTGTATCTGATGCTGGGGTGAAAGGTCGGGTCCCTAGTGATCTGCCCTGCCATAAACTCCCAGAATGTGTGTGTCAGTACATGAATACTCATTCGACAATGTCCCTTATTACTTTATGCATCTGTTAGAGCTCAACTTTTTTAAACAAAAACACTTTAATCATATTGACTCATTTTAAATATTATAAATTATCTAAAATAATTTAATAATAGGTCTAGCAGCTTCATTTTTTTTCAGGTTTGGATTTCTAACTTATTTATCACATGGCAGTTTGTTCCTGTGTTGTTGCACTACACAATACCTCATTACCTGTCCCATATGGATTATGTACAACTCCCCAGAAGTTTGTCATTTGTCATTTTTTACATTGACACATTCTCCGCCACCATGTGTGTTTGTTTATTAAATATTCTGTACAATTTCCCAATGCCTTTAGTTACGTAGTTTTTATTATACCATGGTGGTATCAGATCTACAGATAATACACATTTCCACAGTTTCTCTCTGTTATGTCTCAGTACTGTACACAAACATTGTTCTGTTTTTCACAACTATACTTTTTCAAATGTGTTTGTGTCTTCCTCTTCTTAGAATGTGGCACTGTAAGGGTTAAACAGTCAGCAGAGGTCTTCACTGTTCCCCTGAGACAAATGCAATTGATTGTTCACCAGTAAGAGTGTGACCCATAGAGGTGCTTTATTAAAGTAATCTAATATTGTCCAGCTAAAGGCCAAGCTGCTGTCTTAAAAGGGGACAGCTTGATTTAACAAAGCCGTATGCTTTGTACTCCCATGTCATGATTAGCATTAGTGAAAGGAGCCTGTGCCATAAATAACACTTCAACAACAGCATCAAACCCAAACACAGACAGCCCTCATTAGATTGCTCATCACATTCTGGGATATGGTTCAATTCAGCATGTTAATCTAAATTATATATTAATTTTCACAGAAATAAGTGGTTCTGTCTGGGCTTGTCTGTGTGTTCAGTGCAATGAAGAACAAGTCCAACCGCAAAAAGCTACAATATATCTCTCTGAGAAAGTGATACAACACACACACACAAGCTTATGAGGCACAGTGTTTATCCCATAGGCATGACTAAAGAAAGATTCTATTGTACACCAAAATCTCTCTAACTAGTTTTACTAATGCCTAAAAGAAAGAGAGCAAGTTGACTTGGGGGGAGAAAAAAGGGGGAAGAAGGCGTGTGTGGCCATTCAGATCTGGAGGAAATTAAGCAGTCTGCAGCAAATAGCAGTAAATCCCTCTCCTCTCTGACTGGGCCCTTCTAGGGTCTCCTATTCAGCACACAGACTCAGCACAAAGAGAAAGCTTTCCTACCTTTAAAAGGTAAAAAATAGGGCAGGAATGTTAAGTATTTGACTTGAAAATGTTTGCTTTTGCGCAAAAGAGGAAGTCTGCATTGATTCCCCTTCCTTCCTGTGTCAGAGTGTAAAGTGTAGAACACACTGCAGTCACAGTCATACTCATGACTGAGCATTAGTCATGAGTCCATGAAACCACAGCCTCCTCTAATCAACATCTTTCTCTCATGCCATGCCACTGTGTTGTCAGTGATGTTTTAGTTAGAGGTTTTAGTTTACTCAGCTCACGGTGATGGTTGGTGTGTGTTATTGTACCGGGTTTAATGGGGGTCCTAATGATGTTATACATTATTCAGCAGAGAGAGTCTGTGAGATTTTTTTTATGTGGGCCTTAAAAGAGCTTTCCCCAAATCCCAGAGCCTGCTCTTTGATTGATGCCTTCTTGGCACCTCGATTGGAACTGTTTAAGAGGAAAACCCCTGTCTGCTTTTGAAGGCTGTCAGGCTGCCAGCCTAAAAAAGTCTTTGACTCCTCTCAAATTCTCAGCTTAATGATGGTCATTAATGGTTCTGGTTCTTTGTGCTACACACTGCTCTCTTTTATTCACACACAATAGAATCTAGACACAAACCTTTTCACACTGGGTTTGAAAAAATGTCACAAATCAAAGGACTGTCCAGCCACCTAAATTTCTAGATTTCCATTTGATTGGCATTACTTAAATAATAATAAATAAACAATTTATTAATTATTTAAATTCTTTGGCACATTATCATGTTTTATCAACAAGTTTTTCGCATATTGCCTTTTTTGTCCATATTATGCTGCCTTATTCCACAATATGGAATTCATTTATTCTTGAAGTGGGCTATCAGATTGAAAGCTACAGTATATTGGAGTTTTTAGAGTGGAGAACAGAATAAGAGGGAATGCAAAAGAGAAGAGTGATAACGAGAGATGAGGATGAGATAGATGAAAGAGAGAGACTGAAAGATCTGAACTGTGTTCTCAGAGCTTCATATAGTAATCAGTGTCAAAGACCAACATAAGACACACACTGATCAGTCAAAGATGTGAGTCAAAGAATCACACTTTCATCCTGTGAGCCTGTGTTATTTCAGATGGTCGAGATGTATGGGGGGAAATCTCAGTTCCCAATATGAGTTACAGAACCGATTTTAAAATGGCACAGCACATCCACCAATAACTGAAGGCACATACAAGTACAAACGTGAAAATTGCAGCAGTTTAAAAGACCTGATGCTCTGTGTGTTAATGAGAAAATGGTTTTATGTTTATCTGTGTTGGACTCTAGTAGTCAAAACTGATAATCTCTACCTGCCAAACAAATACTGTGTCTGGGCACAACACTATGACTAGTGGGGAGTGTGAATGTTAAGTTAGTCTTATGTAGCTCAGCTTTTGACTTAAGACATGAAGTGTGAGCTCATTTTGGAACTAAATGCCATTAGAACAAGAATTGCCAGTCTGATGATCAGTTGAGATATGTAGATAGGTGACCAGGTGTTTTTTTTGTAGAATGACATTTTTGGGGCAGGTAAATTTGAAGTTGATGATGTCAAACAAATTGTAACTTTTGATTTTCGCCAGCTTTTTGGTCATTTTTATGTGCAATATAAATAACCTGGTTTGCACTTTCATCATCTGAGGCTGAGACTAATGCAATGTAAATATGCTCATAACTAAATAAACAGCAACTCTGCAGACCATGTAAGATATGTGCCTTTGATTTGTATTCCATCGTCTTTTATTGTGCTCTGTCGTATCTTACTTTAGCTGGCAGTCTCACTACATCCCCTTCTGTAAACACACCTGTAGACATGTTGTCTCTGGTAATTTCTTTTCCTGTAACGGTCAGTGTTTTGTGTGCAAGAAGGTCTTTCTCATTCCTCCTACATATTATCTCCTCCCTCTCATCCTCTGTTGAATGCTAGTGGAATTAAAATATTTACTCAGTGTGCACCTGTACAACTGCCTTGCTTGCAGCTGTGCCATGTTTTCCTTTAGTCTGTTCATTTCCGTGGTCTTTGTTTCTTACTTTCAGCATAAACATCTAAACGTCAAGTCTGGCCCTGCTGTAGTTTTGCTGTCATTACAACTTGCCCTCTAGATTATAATCTGTACACACAAAGATACGCTAGATAGATAACACTCTGTACACAATAATAGTTTAACTTCTTGCACTGTCTATGAAGAGTTATCAGTCTGAAAATGACTGCTGGCTCTGGCTGACATTTCTCAGACGCTATATGGTATACTGTGCTTCTGATCTTTAGTAACCCAAGTAGTGTCGTGAGGCTCAACTGGTACTGTAAGTAAATACATCATGTAAAGACAGCCTGAAAGCCAGTGGGTGAGTTATTAGTAGGGTAGAGCTTCTTTCAGGGAGGTTTAATAGTTTAGTGATGCTAGTAGGTCATAACTGGAGATAGATGATTATGGATAATAATCATTAATTGTCAGGTGTTTGATTAAGAATTGTACTATTATTGATGCATTGATCCTCATACTCAGCTAAACATCACTTCTTGGGGTGGTAGTATTTAGGATTTTCTGTGAGAGCTTTAATAACATGGTGTAATACTTATATATTATATATCAGAATACAGTCAATTAAATAGTCAGACCTGCTGTTAATTTAAGCGTTCAAACATAAAGCGAGATGAAAAACAAATTTTACATTTCAGCATTTTGTGGGGACAGGTGAGCCCTATTGCAAACCTCAGTGTTCCTCCTCATTTATTTTGACCATCAGTTTTCACACTTTGTCATCCGATGAACAACAATGACATCTTGAAATGCCTAAGCTGGCTTATCGAAAACAAGGAAGTAACTGGGAAATATAGCAAATGCCCATTTGCATGTGTTTTAGGCCTATAAAGAGAATAATATATATTAGGCTGCTGTATAACAGTCCTTAGGAGATCTACAGTATAACATTTACAGACCAAACCAAAATGCAGAAAGTAAATGTTGACTTGTAGACCACGAGGATAAACAGTTTACATTTGTGGGGCCTGACACACACAAGCTCAACCACAAAAGTGTTAATGGCAGAGGAAGAGATCATGCTTAAGAGAACTAGTAGACAGTAAAGTTGAAGTAGTTCAGTAGACTATTTCTTACAGTGTGACTGGAGCAGCTGATATTTTTAGCAGCTTTTTGGTTGGTCTTTAAGGGTCAAATTTCACTGCCTGTCGCTGTACTCTTCTGAGCTTCTCAGAGTCAAAGGCTCATCATGGAGACCACCAGGAACGCTGATCAGCTGCTTTCCAGACACATGTGGACACAATATCCTTTGCCTGGATATTAACAGACAAGAGCAAGCCTGGATGATTCAGTGTGCTTTCAGTGTGTATGTGCTGCAAAATAGTCCTGCAACAGTCCTGCGGTTTCTTGGTTTAATGGAAAACATATTACATTTCATGCTGTTCCAATGATCAGAAGACATCTAGCATTCTCATTAAGCATGTATTATTTACAAATAAGGCAAATAAACTGTTGAGATGCAGTTTTGTTAGTTTGGATGAAAAAATTTTTAGTGTGTTGAGTGTGTTGTATGTTTCTCTGCAGGACTCTGAATCTCTGGACAGCTGTATCCAGAGCACGCTCTCTGCTCTCTACCCTCCATTCGAAGCCACTGCGGCCACCGTGCTGTGCCAGGTGTTAGACGTGGTCGAGACAACATATCGTGGGGACGGGCTGCGCTACATTATCGACTTCCTGGTGCCTGCAAAACACATCCTTCAAAGCATTCAACAGGATGCATGCGTAAGTTTCAAAGTTCAATTTTATTTTATCAAGGAAATAAAGAGAAAGATAAAAGGGAAATGGAGTGTTTTTTTGCCTGATGAAAGTGCTGAACCCTGCTTAGACCAAGATGCCTGTCCAAGCTTATTTTTGCTCGTTGAGTGTTGGTCTAGTTGGTTACTGGAATGACAGAGTTGTTTATCAGTAAAAAATGATGAACCAAAGAAGGCTTGCTGGTTAACCTAGTTAAGAAGCCTGGCTGGTACACCAACATACCAGAAAAAACAACATATGTCAATGATCAATGCTGTTTTTTTAACACGGTTGGCAGAGATTGAATGAACAAAATGAGGATCACTCATAGCAATCAGCATATTTTTTATTTGCTTACATAAACAGGAGTCTGATACATGCTTATGTAAGCTAGTGAATTGTATAGACATGCATTTACAAGCGTTCAACAGGATGCATGTGTGAGTTACGCATTTCCCTTTCATTCTGTCCCACTCTCTTACGCACTGCTTCACTTGTTCATTTAATTTGTCCTAAGCTCAGCGTGCCCAACTGTATTGTCTCAGTGTGGAATCAGAATCTCGCAATTGATCTCTGGTTGTGTTCTGTCATGTCCTCTTCTGTGTGTTATGTTTTGTTAACAGAGCCCCCACTCATCATTAGTCATCATGAGGGTGTAGCCAGAACACACACGCATGTTAAACAAAAGAAATGGCAGGCCTGTTGGCCCGATTGTTTTTGTTAGTGCTTCTTGTTTTGGTTATTTGAGAAGAAGCCCCCAGAAGTCCTATCAGCGCTTCAGAGGGCAGGGACTTTTCCCAGCCAGATCTTCAGTGCAGCCCTTACACACACAGTTAAACACATGCACACACATGTGCTCAACACAGCTGTCTACACACACAAACACATTCTTCATGCTCCATTTTAGCTGCTGGTTGCTCAGTTACAGTTTTCATCATGACACCCCCATATGCTGTATGCTCACCATACTTGACTGAAAGTGACAAAGGGAGGACAGGAAAGAATGGGGGAGAAGTTTTTTTTTTCCAGATATAAGATGGCTACAGTGATGTAGGTAGCCAGACCTACATGGTATACAACATACCTCAACAGCCTGTGTTAAAACACCAGAAGTCTGAAATACTTTGAATATTCTAATTTAGGCGCTAAGTCAAACATCAAAGAATAGAGTCAGTGATGCTTAAATGAACAACTGAGACACCCTGCAAATACTTCCCATAATTTCTGCTCTGCACTCCCACACAATGTAATATCTGTGATGTCCCATCCGCTGTAGGTCTGCTTAAGTGGAGAGAGGGTAGAGCTTTAGTGTGCACTTGAAAGAAGACCTCTGAACAGAACCCCTACCATTTTATTCACCCACCCCCAAAGTTCCACAGTTTTTTTGTAATGTGTTGTGTGTTTGTGCATGTGTATGTATCAGCATGTGTATTTATGCTGTCCTGAACACTGTGGGAAAAGCTGCTGCTTGCTGCACCTGGGGTCAATGGAGTATCTCCAGGTCTGTCTCTTTCTCTCATGTAGGTGGGGGCCACAGCTTGGAGTTTTTTTTAAGGTGAATGAGAATATAATAATGGGAAACAGAAGCTTAAACCGAGAGCTCTGTGAATAAAAAGCCCTTTCACCCCCCTCATACCCTCAGCACAAGGACACACAACCCTCTTTCCTCCCTTGGCCTTCTCTGCCTTTCAAAGGAAACGGGTCATTTTCAACCATCCAGAGTCAAACCCAAGCAGAATATTCATTTCATCTCTGGTATATCCGAAAGCAATTCTGCATCATGTTACACAGAGTGGGTCGGTAATAAAGCCTGTGACATGACTGTCAAGGCATATAGGTAGAAACTCAGTGAACTGTAGCACCATTTTGGGATTAAATGAGCTTTGTTACATTTTGTAGCAAAGAGCAACTCCCAGTTTACTTCTGTTGTTGCCAACTCAGTTTAGTCTTTCTATTGCAAACAAAATTCATTCCGATGAATTAAACAGGGTACAGTGACTGCAGGGTTTTGAATTGGGTTGCAATAAAGGGGCTTATTGTCTAACTGTCTCTGTGAACTAAAGAGGCATCCGGATTTAACAAGAAAAGAATGTGTCTTTCATAATCCCTGTCCACTTCAAGCCCTTGTGATCTTATTATCTGTTATTCACTGTATTGAATGTTGACATTATTATTCAGTTGAAGCTTTAATTGCTTTAGATCAAATTTACTTGTATAGTGCTGTTCTCAATACATTTTGTTTAAAAAACATTTCAAATAATGTCTTAAATGTGTCTTAAAATCCCCAGATTACTATGTTTTAGTGTCTTAAAATCCCATTGAGCAACTCAAATGTGATAAGGACAAGCTTTCCAAGATGTTTAACTAAGCTGAATGGAGAAGAATTTTGACAGTTCTGAATCTGAGCCCACTTCGCCAGACTGACAAAAATACAAAATTCATGCAAGCGTGGTGTGTTTGGGAAATTAACACATCAACACATTGTGTGGTTTGAACACAGAGGAAAAAGCATGTTATGGGAATTAGTTGATAACAATAGTTTCCCATGTAGGACATGCCTGATATCTCCTGTCTGCACACTTAGTATGGGAAAAACAGAAAACATCTTAAGTAGCTAATTTATCTTATCTTACTGCTTGTGATGAAGGCCTGAAAAATATTTGTGCCAAACATAATAATTTAGCTGGATACAGTGTTTTTCAATAGATGACCTAATGACAGAATCCAACCACTCACACTGTTTTTATAGATTTTTTTCATTAATGTAATAATACTTGGAATGTATTTTTTGGATATGTGAATAAAAACATTTAGATTTACAGTGATAGATTACTTGACTGATTGTTCTCCTTCCATTCTCTCTACAGTTCCCGTATTGTGGTTTCCTGTTTCGTCATGAAGGCTGGCCACTGTGTATCCACGAGAAGGTCATAATCCAGCTTTCCTCTTTGGACTGGCGTGTGTTGCGGCCCAGTGACTTCTACTTACAAGTGATACCTTCACATAAAAGCCCCCCACGCATCAAAGTGAAGTGTTTGGCAGTTAGCGGGCAGCATGTTGAGGAGCTGGACGTACCGGAGCTAGCATACACCTCTCTTTTCACCATGGACTGGCTGGACTCCATCAACCGGGAAAGGAGTGTAGTCAGAAGAACTGCCCTAGAACACTGTCTTTTATCAGCAGATAATGATATATATAGAGTCCCATGGGAAGATATTGTTCACCCAGAATTTATTAGCAGACCTCCCAAAATTATGCAACAAAGTACCAATGTTGGGGTGGCGCAAGAACATGGGGACAGATTGGGAGGGGATTCTGTCATTGGTCAGGAGGACAACCCTGATGACACAGAATGTACAATTTTTATTGACACTTCCACAGTCCAATCTGGGGAGATGGACAGTCAAAGCAAAAGTGTTAAGCTCCTTCCTGCTCTTGATGAGATCAGTAAAGACAGCAGTGGGCGGAGCTCTAGCTGCACAGCAGAAGATTCAGAGGGCGAGTATGTGGAGCTAGCTGATATCTCTCTACCACGTTTTTCTCCACAGAAAGGCTCTCTCACTCAGGCCATTAGCATGAATTACAGAAATCTACATAAACCACAGACTGCTGTATCCACTCACTCTAAAGCCAAACCAGCAGAGAGTTTTCCAAAGAATGGAGCATGCTCGCAGAGCATGGTGTGTGCCATGCTGATTGAGGAAAACCTGAATGATACCTACCAACCTGTGATCTTAACCTCCACTGAACCAGCTGTGATAGAGAGTCGGCATCAGCAGGTGGAAGGGCCTGAGCCCATCTGTGCTACAGGTACAGCCTCCTGTGACAGTGTGTTTAAGCATGCATCTGGAAAAGAGTTAGTAGCTCAACACAACAGTAATACTGTTTCACATTCTGATATCTCACCATCCAACACATCACAATCTGACCATGAACTAGTCAAAATCTTGCAACCAGAGAGCAAATCAGCAAACACATCACAACTGGAGAACAAACAAGTCAGCAAATTACGAGCAGACAGCAAGCCAGTAAGCATATCTAAACTAGACAACAAACTTGTTAGCACATCACAACCAGACAGCACACCGGTCAATACTTCACAACCAGACACTGAGCCAGTAATGGCAACACAACTAGACAACAAATCAGCAAGCGTATCTCGATTAGATAGTGTACTAGTCAGTACTTCACAACCTGACTGCAGAAAAGTAGAACTAGAAAGTGATTTAATTAGTGCATCCCAACCAGACAACAAACCACTCAATGTGGTGCTAGACAGCAAAGAAGATAAGACATTACACAAAGAAAACGAAGTGTTAACTGGTACTTTAGAGAGTGAAAACGTAGAGCAAGCTAGTATTGAGCCTCCTGTGTTTGAATGTGCTGAAGAACCAGATATCAGTTCTGAATTTAAGCAGGTAAAAGGTGACAGTGATTTGGAAAGTTTTTCTGATTTATTGCAAACATTTAGTGATGGAAGCTATACCAGTAAAGAATCTGATGGTGATTGTAGTGCCAGTGCTCTGGAAGGAAATTGTCCTGTTTTAGCTGCATTGCAAAAGGAACAGGTCTGTGCCTCCAGCACCACAGTGCCTGGGGACGATCTGGTTACAACATTTTCACAGGGTCAGGTGAGGACAGAACCCTGTGACAGAACAAAGACAGAAGTAGAATTCCCAGAGGAAGAAGGTTGCCAGGCAAAGGAAGAACATGTAAAAAAAGAAGTAGAAAAGCCATTTTGCAAGGACACAGAATATATGGAAATGAAAAGCAATAGATTAATAGAAAGAAATACAGAAAGAATTATGGTGGGACTTACAGAGGAACTTGTGACAGCTCAAACAGGTCTGGTAGATACAATGCCCAGGTCTGACTTCACCGCATCAAATGTTCAAGTTCATGAGGAGGACAACTCCTCTATAGAGACAGACAAGGAGAAACCAACTAATGTTGAAGAGAACAGGGGGAAGGGAGAGGCAGCAGAGGAAAGAGGTATTGTGACCTTAAGCTCAGAGGTGATTGAGGGCGTTATTATGAGATGCCCTGCGGTTGTGAGTGAGCAGGAGGCCGTAGTGACCAGCTATTCTGAAAATAGAGTTGAATCGGCATGCTCTCAAGTCCCTGACCCAGCTGCAGAGTTGCCAAACACAAATGGACACACACATCCAGAGCAAATGGACAATCAGGACACACTGGTGAAGGGTAAGGACACACCAAACGCAGAAGGAGGGCAAACAGAAAAGGAGGTGGACAGAAAGGGGGAAAATAATATGAGGAGAGATGAGGAGGGTCAAGAGGATGGGATTACTTCTACTGTGAATGGTTCTCCAGCAGAGCTTCAGCACCTAACAGACATGGAGTCCCATTACCATCAACATGAAGAGCAAGGTAGAGTCATCTTTGCCATAGTCCATCCCTCACACCTTTAGTTTGTTCATATGCTTTTTTATTTTAAAAACCATCTATTTTCCATTGATTCCATTCCTGCTGCATCTACAACAGCTTCCTTTCCTACCTCATTTGCATCTAAAGACTTCCTCCGCTGATGAAGAAAAACCTGCTCTTGTTCCTCCTCCTCCTCTTCCTCATTCACTTCCTTTTTAAACCTTTTCACCAATCCTTTCCTACTTTATATTTTATATATTTTTTATTATTATATTTTAATTATTTTTCTTATTTTTCTCCCTTTTTTTATCTTTTGTCCCTCCTCACTTTTAATAGAATTGTATTATGTATGAATTGCATTTCACAAACCATCTCTGTGGCAGCAGGAGTCATTTTTCACTGTTTATCTGTTACCATGTCCACCTAAAATATTTACACTAGATTAGCAGGCTAGCTGTGGTGTTGTCTTGTGTCCCTTAGAAGGGTTCCTTAGTCGCAGACCACTGACAAGTTACAAATGGCTCTCAAATGGTCCGTGCTATGGCCTGAGAGAGCAGATTTCTCTTCAGGAGAAAGAGCTGAAAGAAGAGTGTTCGAGGGTCTGGTATTACTTACACCGGGTGTTTTACAAGAACTGGCTTCGCAGCAGGTCATATTCCAGTCTGTAGACAGTTTGTTTTCAAATGTAGAGACACATTAATTTCACTGAACACTGTCCAAGATAGATGGTGATTTACATCTGAGACATAGAAGGAAACGGCTGAGGCCGATGGGTCATGTGCAGGATTTCTGCTTGCGTATTTTATTTAGATAAACACCATTTCTGGACTATCATTGCTGTGAGTAAATCTAAAGTTGCATGTAGTCAAGAATGTTTTGCATGACTGGGAGCTGCTTGTCTCTACATTCATACTGTGTTTTGTCTGCAGACAGGGAGAACTGCAGACGCAATTTTTTAGTAGGCTATGGCCAATCTTTGGTCTCCTATGAATTTCTGCCCAGGTTGTTATCAGAGTCCTACCTTATCCTTCATTCTGAAGATTTCGTTGTGCTGGAAGCACTCACCTGGCTCAGGTGTGGTACAGGTGTGAAGAGAGATATATGAGGTGAGGTGGGTGGGCCTGAAGACATTGCCTGCTGTGAGACTTCAGGAAATACCCCTGCATTTGCCCCACTGTAAGCAGAGGGGGGTTACGGATGGAGTGTTTAAGTAATAGAGGAAGGGTGGGGGTTACACTGCTTTGAAGAAAGAAATGCCAGAAATTATAAATGATGGTGTGTTTGTTGTGGTAGTTTGACTATGATGGATCTTATTTTTTCTCTGTCTTAGTGGGTGGTTCACAGACCCAAAACAGTGTTTCAGCACCACATCAGTGCTAATAAACGTTATTACTGCAGTACATCCAAAATGGAGCTTATCTGTCAGTTTTAGTCAAAACTCTTTTGCTTTGTGAAGATTAAAACTGAAAAGTAAAACATCAGGTCAGCAGTTTGCAGAGTTTAACCTGAGTATAGTTTGTTTTGAAAGGCAAGTTACCTTTGCACAATGTTATTAGGCTCTATAATACCTCTTCAGCATGAAAAGCAATAGAGACTTTAATGAGAATTCAGGCTGTAAGAGAAAGCTGATGAGGCAGGCAGATGAAACACACACACACACACATTTACAAAGACTGTGGAACCTAGGTAGTTTGGTTAAGCTCAGTAACTATTTCTCCAGGGAGCCTCATTTGTCTTGTGATTGTTTGGACTATTGAATTTACTGATAATTTTTGGAACAGACATACACATTCAGTACATACACATATTTACAGGAAGGCACTCTTTTGGGGAAATAAATGTGTCTGCTGTGTGGAAATATACTTGTTATAAGTTTAGTGTTTTAGAGACATTCTAAATGGTCGGGCTATTAAGGGTTCACATCAGACAGGAAATGAAATTCAGATAGAAAAGAGAAGAAAGAAGTGCATTAAGAATGAAGGCAGAGGTGATAGCCCATGGGCTTTTCCGGGCTGAACTCCAGACTGCGGTGAGAGAGTGTAAAGCCAAGACCCTTTGTGCTGTGCCCTGTCTGGAGCAGCACTCAGCTCCTCAGGGTTTCTGATGGTCGACTTCCTCTGTCTTGGCAAGGAGGAGTTTAGGTGGGTTTGAGTGTCGGGAGAGTTTGGTTGGAGTTTAAATAGAGTCTTATTTGTCAAATTCAGTGTAGCTTCTACCTGACTGAAGAATAACATTCCATTATGTTTAGATTCCTCAGAACCTCACGTCTGCTGTTCCAGCACAAATCCCTTCTGAAATATAGCAATCTCAACTAGATTTTCCTTCAGAACAATTTATCCTTGTTTTCCATGTCCTTGTGTAAGCTGTTTTACGAGTCATGGGCTACATTTGGAATTCCCAGGGCTGTAGCTCATCTGTTTTTGATCTCAGTATCTATTTTCTTCAACGGTAGCGGCAGTGCGTGGCCGTGCAATGGAGCGAAGCCTTAGTTTTATGACTCTCGGAAGCTGATCTTTACTTATCTCTGAGCCCTATCATGCTGTCAGGTATACGGGGCATAGATCCAAGCCTCCCTATGGTTCGATGCACAGAGTGATACCTGGAATGCTTTGAATTAGCCAACAGAGTGTGGCTGTGATTTGGGGGTCAAGCTTTGTGCTGGTACAGATTGGACAAATGCTCACACTTTGTTCTGTAGTGGCAGTCTTTTCTGCACTTGTGTTTGTTTACCTCAGTGTTTTCAGAATCTAAATAGTTTGTATTTCTTATGACCAAAACATTGTATGCTTGACTTTTTAAACCAAACAGAAGTGTCACACTGCAGCTTTTTGTTACTAAGCTTTCAAAATTAGCAACAAGCTATTTTACAGTAATTAAATCAGTGTTATCTACAATCATACTAAGGAGTTAAGAAATGTGTTATTGTCTCTAATGATAAAACAGATTGTAGATTAACTATCATCATCTTGATGTTGTAAACTACTGTAGCTTCACTTGTAAGGATTTTGGTATTGATATATAATTGTTTGTACTGTGGGCATGTGACTCAAGCAGTCTTCATATTCCAGCATGCAGTCAGGATGTAAACCTGTCTGCTACTGCTTTGCTGGCTAAGAGCCAGAATAAAGACCAATCAGAAGGTCCTCTGCCACTGCCAGCCACCTCCCAGAAGACCATACCTGTACTGAGTGAGACCCACCACATCAACCCTGATGTGCTGAGCTCAGGAGTGCTCTGCCTGCCTGGTGAGGACTTCTTCCAACACAGATTATTTCCCCAAGTACACATTTGGTTTGATATGGTCTTAAAAAGCTACTATTTTTTAATCTTCATTATAGGAACAAGAGATAAATTAGGTCATGCACTTGTGACAGTGACTATGAGGAACACAGTCTGGTTAAACCCAAACTGTAACAGTGCAGAGCTGGTGCGGATCATGGTCTATTTCTACACCACCCTCAGGTGAACTGCTATTGAGCTCTTATACATTTTATTTGTTATTAAACAGCAGACCTTTCTAGATTTGTTTTTCTACTTTACTCCTTTATCAAATCTGTGACCTTGATTTGACTCTCCACATGTGTTACAGGAATGAAGTGCGTGCCCTGGGTTTGACTGTCCTGGTGGATGCCCGTAGGTGTTCTCCTGTCCCTGCCCTCTTTAAAGCCTTCAATATCCTCCAGGTAGGAACGCCCTGAGAGTTTGATATGTTAGATAGGAGAGATGCACGGACACACTCCTTGCTGTTCATGTCCTTCAGGGAATACATGCTTCTATAAGCAACCATATCCCTCACAGAGAGCATAGCGTCACATACCAGTGTCCTCAAGGCGTTTCCTCTTTCATACTTTAAAACTGTGTGGAATGCACACATGTCGTGAATCCTAATATTTAATCCTAACTTCAGACATCTGCTAATGGGGAATTCAGCAGACAGCAAACTAAACTAAACCTGTGAGAGAAGTTTCCGTCAACAAAATCACAGTTATTGGCTAAACCTTGACAGGCTGGCTCCTACAAGGCAAATAAAAGCAACACATCATAAATGTTAAAAGTGATTTACCAACTGTGGAAATAAACAATTACATTCCCATGCATTCATACACAATAACACATGCTGAGACATGCTGACACAAGAGTATGAAGATTGAGAGAGAGAGAATCAGGTTTTGTTTCTCTTTCCTCAGCTGGGATTGGTTATTGTGCAGAAAACAACAATCTAATTATGTTCTGATACGAGAAGCTGGATTCCTATTTATATCTTCTTTAACATTTATATACATTTACTTTAATGTTTATGGAGAATGGATGGCTTGTCTTATATGAGTGGCTTTACAAAGTCAGATATACTCAGGTGAACTGATTTAATCACCTCATCAATCATTTGCATGAAAGATTTGAGGAAATCGATGAGCACTCAAACAACGGTTCTTCAGCTCTTTCTGCAGCTCTTTCTGCAGTATCTGAGATACTTCTAATGGAAGTGGCTCCTGGGTTTGTGCCATAGGCTTTAATGCATATTTCTGCTGCTTTCTTCTACTGCCAGCAACCAACTCAGCTAAGACAAACAAAGATGTAGACCATGCCAATGGTGACTTCACCAACCGCCTGATTTAAAGAGAGAGATAAGAGTCAGCAATGAAAAGTAAAATTGAAGAATGTTTCTGCTCATGCTGTTCTGCACAACACAAGGCTCTTTGAGAAGTTCTTTTTGTCTCACAGCTGCAAAAAATTCCCCATATGACCTTTTCTTTAACTTTTTTCTGTTTCTTTGATCTTCCATTCTTATGATCTGTAATCCATGATGAGCTGCATACAAGTGCTGTCTTGTGGAAGATGTGGCTTTACACAGCATGTGGAAGATGTTGATGATATAAGCTGCTGCTGAACAACATAAATGTCTCATGCATTCAGATGCCCTTCAGTGCATTCAGGGTCAGTGCTGATGCTGACAGAGGAGAGTTAACTGAATGAATGCAGTAGGTCAGTGACTGTTCTTCAGGGAGCTGACAATTGCACTTTCCCTGACGCTTCTGTATTCAAATAGATAGGTTTGAAACGTGGCCAAGTACAGTATTGATTTTTCTCATGATTTATAAATTGATTTGGCAACAATATGGAAAAAAAACACGTTTGCACTTTTGTTCATAAATATTGTTTTTAGCTTAGTTGTGTAAAATGTGTAAAATGACATATTCCTGTACCATTGTCTTCTCATCCTACCTGGTTCTGATTTACCTGATAATAATTATATTAGTTATGTGGCTATGGTTATGTTCTGAAGGCTTTGAGATCTTGACTAGAAAATGTTTTAACCAGTATGTGTTCATGTTTGTGTTATATACACCAGGATGTGTGGGTGACTCCCTTACTGCATAGCTGTGTGTGCGATTCTTTTTGCTGATCATTAATTGACTGACTGGGCCATTCTCTTAAAACAGACCAAAGAGTGCCTTATACATTTATTTATATAATATTGAATGTAATGCTACATATTCTTTTTAAATAATTCATGCTCACACTGATTCAGACATATCTGACAAACTGTGTTAATGTTGATACTGCGGCACAGTGGGGAGCATATTTATTCTTGGCACATTGGAGGGATGCTCACGGGGGTGATGCAGATTTTAGATAATCTCAGTTCAGTTGTTTGCCAGTTTATTTTTTTTTTAAACCCAATAAAGACTAACTCTGTCTTTAAGTGGCATGGCAGTGGAAAGCTGGAAACCTGACCCAGCTTCAGTCATATCTATGCTTTTAACCTGCTCAGAATCAAACAACTGCTCTCCCAGTAAACGGGCAATAAATATCAGCAGTTAATATGTCTCAGGCTCTTTTTGTTGATGTTTCTGGAACATTCCTCAGTAAATTGTTTTTTTAACAAGAGTTTTTTTCTTGCTACTGTTCTGATTTGGCTATAAATAATTTTGCATGACTCAATTAATGCATGGTGACATGGAAGAAAAAAGACCCAAATCTATAGCTGACGCTATAGATTTTCCCATGTCTGTTTTTACAGAGTGTTGTTTATCTTTTGTTTCATTGTTATTCATGCTGACATGAGGATTTTCTTGTGCATCTTAAAGCTCATGACAGTAGAGTGTTCTTGACTGGTTAAGTAACCTTTTAAAATTTTTGTTAAATGACGTAAGTTCATAGTTCTGCAATATTCTGGGTACAGATACAACTTATAATTGTTGACAGCATCTGTGGCACAATTTTCACAGAAAATAATTTTCATTTGAAGAAATCTATAGGAAGTCTATAGGACAACTGTACATCACTGAAATAAATGTTAAAAATATCAAATAGTAAACATTTTTACTGTATATTACATTCTTAAACATTTCACATGTACAGGTATTACATTTTTGAGACTGGTGAAATACAATTAGTTTATCACCTTGTAAATAAAGATTTATCCAATCATTAAACTCAATGTCCTAACCATTCAAACATAGGAAGCTTTTACATGACTTAAATGAGCCAAAATGCCACAGGATGTGTCAACAGAAAACTATTTACATGGCTCAAACTCCACCCACAGGACACAAAACAGCTGTTAGTAACCTAACAATAATTGGCCATGGTTTAGTGATAAACATAATGACTAAAGTTTAATTTCTGCAGGAGGCCATGCCTGGATGCATCCATACATTACTGCTGTTAGCTGACAGAGATCTGCCTCTACGCATGGAGAAGGCTTCTTCTATACCGGTAACACACATACACACAAGCATAACTCCTGCATTCATGTGTTATGGTGCCATGTGATGTAAAGTGTGCACTGTGCAGCATATTTACTAAGGGACAGAAAAAATAAATGTATACATTATACCATCTACCATCTGTACCATGAAGTATACAGTAAGTAAGTAAAACCATACTTTACAGTGTAGAAGAGAAAATGGATTCCTAGTGAACAGTTTGGTGTCAGTCTACTGTAGTTTTCTAGTTTTAAAAAAAACGAGCCACGACCTGTTATCAAATGCAGCCATTAAATGAGGGACCATTTTAAGAATTAAACAGCATTCAGTCAGTTCAAGGGACAAATATTTAGGACTTAACTTGTAACACAGCATTCTGTGAGTAGATTGCTATTTTAAAACACAAGTGCCTAATCAGAGTGCCAAATATATTCTCGGCTGAAGAACTTTCTTACTTAGTTACAAGAGCCTGTCACAATAACAGCTGGGCAAGGCCTATTTAACAGATAGCATATCCTAGTTATAATTCAAGCTTGTATAACTATTATAGCTGTTGTGACAGCTGAAGTGTTTTTAATGTCTCTACAAACATATTTTTAATGTTTAATGCCAAAGCCCAGACCTGACATCTGTTGCATGTTTTTTTTTGTTTGTCAGATGGAGTTGTTAACATCATTGAAATCTCTCCATAAGCATGTGGACATCTCTCAACTTCCCATTGAGTTTGACGGCACTTTTCCTTATTCCCACAGCAGCTGGGTCTCTTTCAGAATGGTGAGAAAATCTTCATCATCATTGTCATCATCTTGAATGTTCTCACAATGTGCATTGTTGTGCAGTAGCTGTTACATTTTAACATAGAGGAAAAAACAGTATTCATTAACAGGAAAAACACATGAAAATATTCAAAGTTGTATCATCACTAAACAAACAAAACATGGAGTGCCATGTTTTGACTTATGCCATGTTTTGGTGTGCTTATATCAGATATTTTACAGCAGATTAAAATGTGACTTACTTGACTTATATATCTGATTTTTAAATCAAAGCAGTTTGTATAATATTCAGAATTTTCTTTAATGTTCTGGTTTCTTGTTTTTCTTTGTTGCATTTCAGAGGTTGGAGCAGTTGACTAGCCATTGTGAGGATGCTGTAAACCTGCTTCAGAACAGCATCAGCAACCTAGAGTCCACAGTGCTGCCACCTACAGCAGAGGTACTGTACAATGCTCTGAGACAGCTCTTCTAAAAGCAGTCCCACAGGAAACACCCTTTCTCAACCGTTTCATATATTCCAGCAAGCCACAGCTGCTGCAGTACATCTATCTATCATAAGCAAAATTTATTTACCTGCTGCAGGACTCTTGAGCTTTTATAATCATTTTATTATTTAGTGTGGCAGTGAACTGGAAGGCATCACCATGGCACTGATGTTGTCTATTCTGAATGTGAGGGACTTCTGTTCTGTTTCCATACAGCGGTGGCACCAGTGTCCAGTTACAGTGATTTATGTATGGACAGATTCATTTAGAAAAGATGTCGAGTTTTAAAAAATAGTATGAAACTTCAGTTTATGTGTGCTTTGGGTTTATATGTCAAGGCTTTGACCGAGTTGACCTCTGCCTGTCAGTTGAGGTCATGAAGGACCTTTTTATCCACAGGTTCTGGGCTGAAACAGGGCCTCACGAGAAATAATGATCTCCCAGAGGAGTGTTTATCTGTAGCCATCTTTAAAATCACTTACTGAGGATTTATTTGAAGAGTAGAATGGAGAGGCAGAAAGGGTTTTGTGGTATGGATGTTAAAACAGCCTCTTTAAGATGGAGTGATGCTTAGATGTTAAATGGCTTAAAAAACAGAACAAGTCTCAGCCTGTCCTTTTATCTTTTTTCCAGTTGTTCTTTGTTTTCTGTCTTCCTCCATTAATCTAAATGTTTCCTCTCTCCTTTGTCATGCCTTTTACCCACAATTACTTTCTTAAAATTCTTTCTCTTTTTCCCCATAAATCTCACGTCTTCATTTATTTGGCGCTCTTTTTTACAGTTTAAAAACCCCCTACTTCTTATTTTCTCCTATTTTATCCTTTGTTTTTACTGAATATAAAATGTTTTAAAGCAATTTTGTACACTAAACGGGTACAGACAAAAAAGCAAAACAAAGCAAAAGCAAGCTGGCACCTTCATGCACTGGGACTTTTAAATGCAGCAAAGCAAGTACGCCCACATACACCCACACACACACCTGAAGGTGTGGCAGTAATGTCCCTTACACAGTGTACTGTAGTTTAAGCTTATTTGATCTTTTAATTAGTACAAACATGACCTGGGTTTAGGTAAAGGAGGTTTGTTTATTATTTAATGAATAATAATTAATGCATGTGTGTGAACACATATACAGGTAATGACAGTGTGTGTGTTGCTGCAGTGGGCACTGGTATCATCCGTGGAGTCCAGGGAGATGATTAGGAGTTTGTGGGACAGAAACATAATGATGGGGTGTGTGTAACAGAATGGACTGTTTTTTTAGTAAGACAAGCTGATGTGTTTGTAATTACAAGGTGCGGATGTGTGATCTGAAGACAGAATCTTTAGGGAGCTAAAAGAAGCATTTACATTATGCACTACTATGTTTCTTTAGTTTGAAATAACCTTTAGATAAGGTTATAATTATGAGTTTAAGTTAATGGTTAAGGAATAGCAGCCAACAGGTGCTTAGCATACATGGGAACTCATTCTGTAGTGTTCAAAAAGCATCCCAAAGATTTACCAAAGAGCAGCTACTTTACAACATATGATACATTTTATGTTTTATGTTGCTGGGAGTGTATTTGTAAGTATGTGTGTGTTTTTGTAGGAGGCTCAGACCTTACTGAATAAGTACAAAGAGCTGATGAGCAGCGTTCTGGATGACAGCAGGCTGGTGCGGCTACAGCTGGAGGGAGGAGCAGCTCTGTCCCGTCTAAGAAAGGAAGAGACCAGCGTGAGCCTGACTGAGGACTACAGGTGAGACAAGATCATCACAACACAAAAAATTAAAAACATCTTAGCTTATCTCTCAGCTGCCTGAGAGAGAAAAAAACTGGTGAGAACTTGAGAATGTGTAAGCCTCTGATGATCAGGGTTGGGATCAGCTCCAGGTTAAGGGAGTGTAATGTTTTCTCACAGCTGAGCCCAAAAAAATGCCTTTATCTGCACACAATTATTTTCATCCTGAAACATAGACATTCTCAGACCTGAAGGACACCAGTATAGCATGGTCCAGTTTGGATGCAGTGGAACTTTGGTGCTACTTCCTGTCTGTAGTATTTAAACTTTGTTTAAAACATGCAGACATGTCTGTGCTGACTTACTTGCCTCTTGCTCAGACACACAGTATAAACATACACTTAGAGCTCAGTGTTTCTGAGGGTCTCCTCTAATATTTCCCTAATACTGTGAAAGATTTCAGGATCATTCATTTTGATCTGTCATCAGTAGGCCCACACAGACCCTGAACACTATTTTGCTTGTTTTGACTGATTGTGAGGGAAAACTTGTTGAATACTTTTGGATTCAATGGTACAGTGACTGTTTTCCAACATACGCGTTTGTGAATGAAATTAACATTAACATTAAAAACATTAAAATTAGGTAAATACAATTTTTGCATTAAATTCCACATGCATTAACTGTTTAGTGAATTTGTTTGTTTCTTTAACCTGATTTACTTGTTTTAATAATCTACTTTCCTTTAGTGGTGAATTCAGAGTTTTGTCTGTGAAAATGTAGCGTTAAGGGCTGTACTTATTCTAAAGTTGCTCATTTGCTTCCAAATTGAAACCTTAGCTGCAGCGTTCACACACTAACACATCACCTGAATGCTGACAGACACACAAAGACTCAGTCTCACAGGTGTGACAGAGACTAAAGTGCTGGACAATAGTGAACAAATCCGGCTTTTTCTTTCTCTGTTTTTCTGTGTTTGTGACACTCACACTTTCACACATAACACCTCTCAGTCTAGACTTTGTCTTCATAACATTTCTTCAGGATACTGAAGGTGAACTATGACTTCTTCCTTTTTCACTGACTGAAATGCTTTTGTTATTAGTCCCAGTGCTTTTGACAACCTGCTGTTTCAAAACACAATAAATGTACATAAACAGGAAACAAAGCAACATTTTTATTTTTTCACAACTGTCCATATCAAACAGTCAGTGATAGAAAGGCATTCAACACCAGGTCTAAAATAACTCTGCTATAATAAAACAGCTTAACACTGCTTTCTATCTAAACACAGTACTATGACTAAATGTTTCACTGAGATGTCAGTGAAGGCTTCTGATTTTGTCATACATCCATCTTAGACTTTCCTTCACTCTTTTTGTCATTCTCTATTGCTGGAATGTCTTTGATATCTTCCGCATACTGTGATAGCCAGTGTTTGTTTTGGGTGTGTTGTGAATAATTGGTGGGTTTTGGACTGACTCAGTGGTCATGGATTAGCCTCTATTGCTGCTCATTGTGTGTAACAGATTCTTTCCAACACTGAACATCCATTAGAACCCCAGCTTACTTAGAAGAACAATTTACCAAAGAACTCATTGTTTATTCATTGTTTAATTACCCCCATGTCGTTTCAAAGTGAAATGACTCATGTACATTATTTCAAATCTTCTATAGACATGCAAATATATGTTTACATATATGTATTTAACAGCAAGGGGCAGTATGAGCTGTGAGAGTCAGTATGGCTGTGTTGTGATGCATGCGCCATGTTTGTTTGGCTTGTGCGACATTTTGGGCTTTTGAGCTATGCCACCTTCCTGTTTTGACTACCAAAAGACTTAACAAAGATAAGAATTGTGATGTTAATATTGACATTTTTGTTGTGGGTGATAAGCATGTGCATATTATTAAGGGGAAATGTTGTATGAATGTTTGAGTACAGCACAATACAGTATTGTGTAAGTGAACCACAGCAGTGATGAAGTCATCCAGTAGACATCAAGCTCTGCTGCGGTACACAATGTGCTCTGTCACTGGACTGTAACTTTATACAAACATTTACACATACACAAGTACATTTTTACTCATCTCACTGATATGCATGCAAATAGATGGATTTTTACTGGTATACTGAACAGATGCATTCACCGGGTGCAGTCAAGTTTCATTTCCTTGTTTTGTCTGTTTTTTCTATTTCACACAATACATGCACACACTCTAGCACTACTCTACAATGACTCTCCCTGCCAAACCGTTCTGTCCGGCAGTTATACACATTCAATCTCTGAATGTCTCATCCAATCAGTGCTTTCTGTAAGATTGTCTTAGCCAATGGGATTCCAGCCCTTCATTCTGTGTTTTGTTTTCTGCACAAATGCTTAGTGTTCCTCTCCGGCACTATTATCAAACTCAGGACAACATCTGAACAATTTCTCTTTTTAAATACTTTATTTTGAAGAACATTGTTGTGTTTGTTTGTTATAGAGATGCCATAGAGAGTGCAGGAAGTCTTTATAACCAGGTGGACGAGCTGGTTCACAGGCTGGTGATGCTGTCCAACAAACGCACCCAGGAACTGGAGTTCATCATGGAGTTTAAGACTCTAGAGAAAGGATTCAGAGAGGTGAGGACTTATCCTTTTTACTGCTGTTATAAGCTCTATGACAGAGCAAAAGGTTTTAAAGCAGACGAGTGTCAATAAATACTAAGAAAGTTTGTAATTCCTGTGTACAAAAAAACTTTATATAAAAAACTTTTATATTTATTATTGTTTTGCTGGTAATATAACTGTTTAAAAAACATTTAAGGCAGTTTTGTTAAACTAAGTAAAAGCTTATTAAGCTTTCACTTAATAAAAATCTAGGCTCAGATTTGTGGACCCAGCTGCAGTTGTGGACCCAATCTAGCTAGTTTATAGCAATATTTTTTTCATGTTGTTTTTTTTTTTTTTACATTTTATTTAGTTTTTAGTAAATAAAAAAACTCACTAAGCTGCATTGTTTTGGTGATTTATTCATCTCATTGTTTTAATGACTGATTGTGCCCAGCAGGCAGAAAGTGGAAAAAATTTCTATTGGCATGAATACAGTGGAAATTGCCAAAACAGATTCTCCAAGCACACACACACTCCTGGAAACCCTGAGAAAGTTTAATCCAGCACCACAGCATCTGTATCACATGTCATACACTTGATTAATGTTTTTGTGTGATCACGTTTCAGTTGATCACAGGAATTATAAGAATTTAATGCCACACAGAAAAGAAGTTACAGCCATAATCAGTCATAAATGCACTATGAATGTGCATCATGTTTGAATTCATGTGCTCTGAGTCATTTTGTGTTAAACTAAATAAATCTGATTGTTTGTGTGTGTTGTCTCTTAGGTGAGTCAATGGATAAAGGAGGTTGGCGAGTCGAGACTAAAGACACTGAGTGAACTGGAAGATTCCTTGGAGCAACTACACCATAAACAGACTCTCTTCAAAGATTTTTACACAGCCGCATATGTACGTCAGCTCCTATTAAACACGCTTCACGCCGCTCCTTACACCCTTCACCCTCACGTCTGCAAAGTTCATAAATGTTCTTAACAAATGCCCGATACCATTTCTGTTTGGACAGTGAGATCTTCGAGTAATATTTTACCACAGGAGTCAAACATTTGCTTAATTGTGTCAACACAAGCTTTAGGGTGTTTGTGACCGTTTAAATGTAGTCGGCTTATTCATACCACAGCACTGTGTCATACTGGGTGTGTGTGTGTGTTCAGGAGCACTGTAAGAGTGGAGAGGCTCTGCTGAAGCGTTTGGAGAAGTGGGAGGACATCTCCTCTGCAGAGCTCCAGGTGTATGAGGTGAAGGTACGTTCATTCTGGGTCCATCTGCATGATTTCTCCCAGCGAGTGGAAGACACCAGGGAGAAAATCGACAAGACTGTTCGACTCTACGAGTTCTTTGACAAGGTGAGTAATCAGCAGTTGCTTATAATATCTAGACCTGAATTGGACACAATTTGTTTTTTGTTATTAACATTCTTAGTTATTTTCGTGTTTTTAACATCAATTAAAAGACTGCTGTGTTTTGTGTTGTTTCTTAAGTGTTAAGCATTAACATTTTCTCTGCATCTGTCCTATACACACAACACTGTAAAAAGTGGTAAAAGAGTCTTAAGTGTTTTGTTCTAAATATTGCTTATTGTTTTACATTACTTTTTGGCCTTTTCATACATCATTTGAATAGATTATTTTATTTATAAATCATTATGTCATTGATGCATAGCTTGTCTCAGTTAAAATGTAGTCAGTGCACCAATGCTGTCTTACTCTAATTGCAAGGTTTAAATCAGAAACAGTGTTTCTAAGGCTCCAGCTATTACGGAAATCCCTGACTGGCAATGATGTCAGGCAAACAAACACATACACACACAATTGTCTCTATGATCGGATCCTAAAGAGTTCCTTGTGTTTCTTCTCTATTGTGGCACAGGGTCAGTGGTGCACGCTTCAGACTTCACTGCCACTCCCCCCCCACACACACACTATCCCAGCAGAGACAGATGGTCTTGTTGGCTGACCACTATCAGATTTTATCATTAGCATAATCATAGTACTCTTTTCTGACTCATCATAACATCCATACACAATCCCCTAGCTCTGTTGGCATGGCGACCTCATCCAACCCTCTCCTGCCATCTGTTGGCATATTGACAAATGTCATCTGTGTGTATAGTAATCAAAGACAGATTTTTGTTACAACAAAGTTACAAGTAAAGGCTTAAAGTAAAGCTGAATTAATTTACATACAACTGCATGTTCATTAGTCAGTGTCATACGGGTTCTCAGTGGGATCAATTTTACTGGCTTATGTTATTCTTATTTACACATACAAATACATCACCTGTCCTTTTACATGCCATCTTATAAATGTATATTTATGCTTTTCTTAGGACTTGAATCAAATCACACTGTTTGGTGGTTAAATATTCAGTTCATAACACCGTAGGTTGTATATTAGCGTTGTGTGACCATTGTATGCATATATATATATATATATATGTGTTGCTTGCTTGTTTGTGTATTCTACATGAATGGTCACTGATAGTCCAGAGCCTGTTTTGCATACTGGGTGTGTTGCGAGTCTCCTCATCCAGGGCTCCAGTGCTTGATTTGTCTTTAATGACAGAGCGGCTCATCCCAGATTTAGACAGTGCCTGTTTGAGTTTGTTACCTAGCAACTGGTCCCACCCTGGCTGATAAACTGGGCAGTGTGGATTATGGTCATCGTGAACAATGTGTGAAATGACAGCTGAAGCTGAATAAACCCACAGGAGAGGAGACTTCATGCTGAAGTTATTATAGTCAGACGTCAGTATTAAACAGACGTATAGTCAGTATTATAGTTTTTGCCAAAAAATGTGGCAAAAAATAAACAGCACCAAAATAAAAAATATTTTTTGCATTAAGAAGTGTTGCATTTTATTTTTTATCTGTGCTCCAGACGTTAGGTTGTGGCACTTGTGCGAGAGATGTGGCTTTAACTTCTGACTCCTCTGATTTGCGATTCCTCAGACTCCCTTACCTTTCTCTGTACGTTCTTTCATAAAAAGTGCCAAACCCCCAAATAATGTAAATTGTATATAATGTAATTTAATGTGAATTTTACTTCTGTGTGACCTATATAGGTTTCACTCCAAAATAAACCAAAGTGTGATGAATGAGTGAATGTCCTCTGACCTTACTGAGCACCCATGAGCTTACTGACACACATTGGGTGACAAACATAATATTGACAGTCTATTGTCTAGATCAGAGGCCTGCAGGCAATCACAGCAGCCAGCAATGCAGAAAGTGACAGCAGAGCTGTGAGCATGTGCCCTGGGGCACCGCAGACAGTAGAGGCCAACGTGTGAATCCTTTCTGCTCCAGATGGTCTCTATGTGTAAATCTCCAGAGAGGGAGGAATCACCGAGATGATTCCTGTTGTCTGATGAAAGAATGTAGGTGAAGAGACAGTCTGACTAGATGCTTGCTGAACAACAGAGAAGACAAAGCAGGATTGTCTACTGAAAAAATACTTCTTTACAGCTCGCGGTTAATGTGGGTTGATTTCATCAAGACAGATCACAAATCTCTCTGTATTGTAGGAGGAAACTTTCCCCCGTTGTTCTGTGTGGTTTCAGGTCAAAACACATACAGTAGCGTCACATGCTGAAAGGCAGAGGAAATGGCATCTTTGTGTTTCCTTTCATTATAATGATAATAGGACAGCTCAATAGTATCCATTCACTAAAGAGCTGAATTAACACTCTGCAGGCCTCTGCTCACTAACACTGATAGTAATGTATTTCTGCCTCTCTCACAGTGAGTGAAAGTGGGTTCATCTCATAAAAACACACAATTTCACTCCAGAAAATAATTATATTTAAAATAATCATATTTTTATATTAAAACAATATTTTACATAAAGGGCATTAGAGTTTTTAGGAATACTAATGTTAAATATAATTAAACTTGAATTTCTTATTGTATACTTTTGATGATTCATACTTTATGAAGATGGGTACTAGTCACACCTGCTGAATTAATGGAAGTTTATTTAAAGCAATAAAGGCAGGTTTAAATTTCATTCATCATTTCATTTATTAAGCACTGACATAAGTCACAGTTGGTGGGTTAGCATTGCGTGTGCACACAACATCCTGTGAGCGCTGGGGTATTGATCAGGTTATTGATACTCTCATGTCTCCAGTGAATGAACTCTTCCCCACACGCCTTCTGCTGTTCTCTCTCTAATCTCACTCCAGCTGAATTTCAGTGATTCACAGCTTGCTCAACCATACAAAACAACAACATAAAACACTAAAACTTAAAGGTACTAGTGAAATCATCCATCAGACCACATGGTTAAACTATAACGGATCATTTCCTGCAGTCATAAGTATGTATATCGTGTGCATGTGATCAGGTTTGGTGTGCTGGACATTGTTTTATCCAGTCCATTTCTGCTCTGGATTTTTTTACTCACACCGGTTCACACGGTCCAGTTAGCACCACTGTGCCAAGTCTTCGTGTCCCTAGCTCCCCTCTTTCCTTTGCCCTCTCCAGTGAGAGTCTTTGTAGTGTTGTTGACAGACACCCTCCTGTACCATCCCCCTTCCTTCTAGCCTCGACCCCCCCTCCACCCCCTCTAGTGAAGTTGCTGGGGCAAACCCATCTGGTATTTAGACTTGCATTTGCCTGTGAATAGCAGGGAGGTGGGGAGAGAAGAGTGGGCGCCACTTGCTCTCTCTCCCTCAGTTATTTTGTCAGTCAGAGAGAGAAAGAGAGAAAGGATGACTGCCGCTGCTCCATGCTCTGGTCACGGGACCACCGGCGTCCTAGCAGAGCAGGAAAACGGATATATCCACGAAGAGGTAGGAGTTTAGAGGACCTTTCAGGAGCATTGTGCTGATAGAACAGAGGCGTTTGTCTGATCTGTAATATTTGTACTGTATGAGCCCAGGAAGTTTGTTTTGTTTTTGATTTATGAAAAGTTGACACAAGGCATCTAAATCTTGGTGGCACTTCTAGTGTAACAGGTTTTCTCCTGTGCTGTTTTTTAGGATCATATGTGTGTTTAATTTCATTTTAATTGAGGAGACAAATGAGCACTTTTGAATTAAGCGTTTCAGGTGTCCATGGAGAGTTTCAAAATCTTCAGTCAATCTCCACCCCCTCTTTCTCTCTCTCTCTTTACTTTTTTCTCTTTAGTCTGTTCTATCAGGATATGACTTGTAAAGTGTGTTGCTGAGAAAAGCTCAGGCTGTTTGCTGTGGGTGTGTGAACTGCAGTGTGTTTAATAGTTTCCTCTGCATGCAGTATTGACCAACATTCCCACACAGTTTAGATTGGGGTTTGCTGCCCAGGGCAAATGGTCTCATCAGGAGGTTTATGCCATCCATTATCTCAATGTAACTCCACACCTTGTTAGTCAGATCGTTATGGAAGTGGATTATTTTACGACAGCTTTGCCTCAGGACTGTGTTCTTGTGAGTGTAATACTCTGTCCTTCATGTGCTCTTAATTCTATAGCTCTATAGGTGACATCAGTGATTGTGACATCACTTCTTCTGTACTCCTTTTCCAGCCCAAAGGTTGTGTGCTGCTGTTGCATGTTATACTCTGTTTGCTTTCACACAGCATCCTGTCATGTAATGTAATGTAATACTGTGAGAGTTAGAGATCAGTGACAATTACTTAAGACTATTAGGAAGTGCAACTGCCCTTGAAATTGGATTGACCAAATCTCGCAGTGTCTATTTATAAACAAATTATTCACCTATTAGTGAATAAAGGTATTACACAGTTTATTCAGTTAATGTGATCTGCTTTAGTCTGCAGAAATCTGTTTGTAAGAGTCTGCAGACTGATGGCCCATATAGTCCTAATGATGCAATTATTAATTGAGTCCATGGCAGACACCAGCACAGTTATAAGATCAATGGATCTGAGGATTTAAACAAAACACTGTTAACAAAACAATGTTAACATGATGTACATGTGTGACAGTATTTAAAGGTAAATATGTTGCTGTTATTTAGTATGTGGTGCAAGTACACTGTTTAGTAGTCATTTAGAAACTTAAAAGCTTAGCCGCTTTGAGACAAAAAGCACCAAAGCCTGCAGGGCATCTGTATTTATCTACATTGCACAAAACAGTAAAATACTATAGTTCTGACTACAACCTTTGTCATTGATAACTGATATCTGTCCTATTTTGTGATGTGCAGTGTAGATAAATACAGATGCTCTGCAGGTTGGCAGATACTCTACAAAAACAGTGGAAGTGTCCAAGTGAGTTTTAGAGTTAAAAGGTCAGTAAATCACAATGCAGGGTTCAGTGTGAGAATGTGGGCAGATACTTTGAAATTGCTAGACCCCTGATGTAAAACTCATCCCCTTTAAGTCATGTACTTCTAGCATATGCCAAACTCAGTGTGTGTGTGTGTGTGTGTGTTGTCTGTGTGCATTTCTGGTTCAATGTGTGTGTGTGCTGTTCTGGCTTTACACACAGCAGCACATCTCCTTCTCACTTTTCTTCTTATCATTCTGGGGTTTCTAATAACATTTAGAGACTAGTGGATCTACTTTCTTTTCCTGCTGCTTGACTGGGCCTGAGGCATGTGCCCCCTCCCTACAACAGACCACCATCTTTGGACAGTTTTCCCCAAAACTAGACCCCAACTCTACTTTTCCACACCTCATTGCCCCCCAAACCCCCAACGGACAACAGGAGACAGCACTCAGGAGGACAAAACATGCCCCATGCTCTTTTAATTAGGTGTGTCTGTCTTTTGTTGCACTTTGTCCTTGTGTCCTGCTCTGTTATGGCAGAACCTGGGGTTAGCACCTGTGGATACAAAACACTGACCTCCACACTCGTTCAGTGACAAGAAATGAAAGATGATAAACAAATGTGTGTGATGGTTGACCTCCCATGATGTTCTTATAGAGTTCAGTGAAGAATGGGAGGAAGACTGACAGAAAGAAAAGGCAAAGTAAAAGGGTTGTCGCTTTTCTCTTCACAGCTTGTAATGACATGTTGACTAATCGCTGGTGAGTTTGCACCTTGCACTCATTAGCCACCTGGATGGCATGTGCTGGTCATAAAAATGCCTCCAGTGCTCCACAAGAGTTTAGGGCTAGTATTTTTACTTCTCTATTTTTATTGTCACAAAAACAGGCACAAAGAGTACTAATCATATTTTTATTAACTGTTTTTTCCCCATTTTTAAATATTTTATTTCATTCAATCATTTTGTTATTACATTTGGATTTCTCCCTGTTGATTTAGTTTGATGTTGAGTGCAAAACAAAAAACATTTGAATTTTGGGGAGGCAAAATTGAGTTTAATCATTTTAGTCCAAATACCCCTTCATCACTTTAATGAGCATATAAACAGCAAGTTGGCAAAAAGTCTTGCTGATTTTAGATTTTCATTTGTCTTCCTGTGTTGGATAATGTGTTTTCCCTTAGGGTATGTGAGTGTTTCCGTAACCTAATAAGCTTTTTGGGGCCGTGTGGGTTTAGTTGAGGCGTTTTAAGTAGCCACTCACTCTGATCAGTATTGTGATTGGTTCTGATTAATGCCAGTCTGATAGTTCTAATGCAGTCTGATTGGCTTGCTCTGCAGACCCTGTTTTCCCAGCCCCCTCCTGTGTGCAGTTCAATCAAATTACACTCAGACAGAACATACACAACACACTGCTGTGATTTTTGTGCCCTCACGCTACCATAGACTGCTTGTCCTCTACTGGGCTGTCACAAATTTAAATTATTTAAATTTGTTTTCCAACCTATTAATACATTTGTACATTTGGGGGTCATCATTCTTCATAAACAGCCTTGTTTTGCAAAACAAACTGGTTGGCTGAAATTTTAATCAGTTTATTCAAATTTTGTATGAAATCTCCAAATAATGCACATGGACAATTGTAATCACTCTTCTAAGTTCTGTTGTTTATATTTGGTAACTAGTCTCTCGGTCAGTTGTTAAAGCTGATGATTTTCATGTAAAACTGTTAGTGTCAATGGACGCAAAAAACAGATTCAAAGTTGCATTCTGAAAACTCACGCTATAGACACACTCCCCTGCAAAACAGAATAATTTCCTGTTAGGCTCATAAAGTTGGACTAATGGGCAGGCGGTGATGATTTTACAACTCTCACCTGAACGTTCTGCCATCCAGGCCAGGGCAAAAAAAAAAACACAAACACAGAATCTCCCCGGTCCTCTCGGCTCATTTTCCAAACAGTCATTACCCCCAATAAAGCCAGCCAACCTCTCACTATATGAAAAACTACCCCAGTACTCTGCAGCACAACAGTTTGTTTGACATCTGTTCTCTATGAACACACTTCTAATGCCTTTTGAAGTATCACACTTATAAGTAGTAGCAGACACACACTAACTAGTTCAAATGTGTGTCTGTATTATTATGGGTTTTTCCCTGTGTCTGAACTGCAGTTAAACCAGAGAGGAAATAGGAAGTGGAGCCTAGTGCTCCAGATAGACCTTTAGTGGGCCTTGCTTGTAGAGCAGCTGCTGTTTGTCTGCTTCCCACTACTCTACATATGCAACACATTTATTTCTCAGCGTGCTTTATTCAAAACCAGAGAGAGGAGAGCATAAGCACATCTGTCACAGACTGCGTCGTCTCTCCTCTGTGTGTGTGTGTGTGTGTGCATGCCATCGCTGAACTCTTCTTTCTTGAGTCTGATTGCTCAGGCTTTGACATTCATGAATCTTTATAGAAAACACAGAGCCATTCCCCCCACAGCAGACACGTGCATACTCACATACGTCACCGCAGGGACACACAACAAAAGAACAAAACCGAGCTGAATCGCACACTTCTGAAGCTTTCCTCATCAATCATAGGGCAGCATTAATCGATCAGACTGTGATTAATGACTTTTATTGGCCTTTGGGATTGGTGAATTTAATGCACTATTATATTGCATTGAAAACTACAATTAGATTGAATTAGTAAAAATCACAAGGGGCTAGTTATCATACAGGTGCCATCTAGCACTCCCTCCCTCTTTATTAACCCATTCATTTTATGTGCATTCCTTTAGATTAAACTCAGATAGAAAATCAGATAGCAGATGGTGTCTGCCATGTTGTCTGCCATCAAGCAGAATTTACAGAATTTAAAAAAGGGTTTTTCCCAAAGGTAACTGTCTGTGGTTGGTCTTCCAACACTCAGCTGGGTGTCATCATTAAAAAGGGTCTCTCTCTCTTTCTCTCCCACTTCCTGTAGCCTATAGAAAATCAGACATTTTCTCTCTATTTTGCTCTTTTTTTTGTCGCTTTTTGGCACAGGAGGGTCCACAGTCTTGTCCCTTTACATTCTCCTCAATATCCCTCTCCTCCTTTATTTTCACTTTTTTGCTCCCCATTCTCTCTTTTCAGAGATGGAATTCCCAATCACAGCCGGGCAGAACTGAACAGCAGTGAGCAGTAATGTGTGACTGCAGTGTTTCATTTCTTTCAGTCATGAGGTCACAGAGAAGTGGGGCCTTGTGTTAGAGTTAAACAGTCCAGCCTATAGCTTGGTGCTGTGAGTCCAACATCACCCGTTCTTCCTAAAACCCAGTGCACATAATACCATTCTCACACTTTGACACGTGTTATCCTTAAAGAAAAACACATTCCTGGCATTACTCAAACATGAGATCAGAGAGAACCTTTTGGTGGTTTTCTTTTAAAGGAAATCATAAAAGCTGATTTCTTTCAAGTTTAAAACGCTCCTCTTGACCCACTTAAACTGCTAAGAGAATCATTTGTAGGAGTGCACAAAAGCTCAGTCTAAAGCTTGATCTGTACAACTCCCTTACTGTTCTGTCTTAGCACATCTAACACATCCTCTCTCTCTCTCTCTCTCTCTCTCTCTCTCTCTATTTCTCTCTGTTTCTCTTGCTCTTTGTGCAGGGATGAATAGTGTGGGGCCTTTTGAGGTGCCTCCCTTAGGCAAACTAATTCAGCTCTCACCAATCAGAGCCCTGCCACACACACACACAGTTCGCACTTCAAAGAATCTTACACGCTAACCAACCAAACGATGATGTCATCCTCTGCCCACAGTATTGTGGGCATCATCAGATAGAGTGAGGAACTATATTGGGCTATAGATCAAAGTGTCTGCTTTATTCCACTACGGGAAAACACAGGGGTTATTTTTCTTCACAGTAGGGGGCAGTTTTGAGAGCCGGATTGGCCTCAGAGTGCAACCCCAGGTCTAATGCAGAACCTAAGGGCGAGTTTATCACCGTAAGCAGTTGGTGCTGTTTTACTGCAGGAACAGACCTCTTTATAGTTTCCCATGTCTGTTTCACACATTAGGAGTTTAACAGAACAGGAAGGGGATGGAGAACGGCAGTACATAAGGATCTCAATCAAAACTTAATATAACGCTACCTTAGAATTATATGGTTCTGTCTACGTTTTGACCAATTTTGAGATATTGAGGTTTAAAGTTTTTGCATTGCATTGTAAATACCAAAACTGAACTTTTTTGTTTTTCAAATTAAACATGCATTTTTAAAAAATAAAACACCTTAATAGTGTCAAGTTATATTAGAGTAAGAATATGTCAATAACTCAATTTTGACAAATTGAGTGATAGTCAAAATGTCAGATAGAACCTTATAATTCTAAGGTAGCAATAACACAGGTTAAATAAAACTTAAGTTCTGTTGAAATCTATGGCATGCTGAAAATCATTATTTTCATTTTCAAAACAAACACAATAAAATGTTTATTATTTTATTAATTGAGTATTTTTATGTATGTATAAGGATAGGGAAAGTGAGCATTTTAGAAAAGCATGAGCATGTTTTATTTAGGTTTTGTACTATTTTAATTACCTTTATACTTTATTCTTTTTGCAGTTGAGGTCATAAAAACAGCATGCATAATAATTACAGAAAAATTATTTAAATGTATTTTAAAATAGCTTTAGATTAGTGCAACAGATTACACTGGCAGGATTCTGCTCTGATTTATGTCAACAGCCCACCTACTTTTAACTGAATAGTCCTTTAAGTTTTACTAAATGCAGCGTGTTTACATTTATGGGTTTGGACACTTTTATCCAAAATGATTTGCAGTGCATTCATGGTGTCCTTTTATTAGTATTTGTGTTCCCTGGGAATTGAACCCATGACCTTGATGTTGCAAGCACCATTGCTTCACCACCTGAGCTAACAGAAAACTGCCACTGCTATTTGTCTGTGCATTTTTATATCTTGGTTACGCAAAGTCAAATGACTAAGTAAGCTTGCATAGCATATTTTATTTGGTCTTAAAATTCATTGTTGCTGTTTAGTCTCAGTCATCAATTGTTGTCTTTGCATCCTTTGTGTCTGTGTCTCTCCTCTATCTCCACTGCTCGGTCGCTTTTTGGCGATGTGTATTGTTAGCGTGGATGGTTGACCTCTGACTCCTGCTCTTAGGGGAGACTTTAGTATCTGGGTCCTGAAAGTATGTGGCCTCCATGTCACCTTAACCGGAGATTGGATATTTTGAGAGAGGCTTGGGAAGCCAGAAGATGTCACCATGTCACGTAGCAGCTAAAAGAGAGTGTGAAGGAAAAAAGAGGTTTTGTGTGTTCACAGAATAAGATAGAAGAGGGGGAGTTTTGCTTCTTTCTCAGGAATGTCTAAACACAGGCCTGTGTTTGCAGCCAGCACTGAAGTGTGAGTGTGTGCGTGCGTGCATGCGTGAGAGAGAGAGAGAGAGAGAGAGGGAGGGGTGCTTGATCTGTTAATCCCCTTTAATGTTTAACCACTCATTTTCCAGCATGATGAACACTCACATCCTCATGAGCATTCACTATAAAAACTTGCTTGACTGTCAAAATGTTAATGAAAAATGTTCATTCAGAGGATATGAGAAAACGTGGGTGCTATGGCTACAACAGCATTTTGTGAGACAGGGGCTTCTCGTAAACGGTGAGACAGTTAGTTAAGCGGTTGGCATTTGTCTTTGTGGCAGTGTGCTGACACACATAGCTGGAACTATATGCTCTCCTGCTGCTAAGCTGCATGTTAAAGCCTTCTTACCCAGACCTCCCAGCTCCTGGCTAAAAACCTCTTTATTTTACAAGAAAGAAGTGCTGAGAGGTTTCCCACTCTCTCTATCCTCATTCTGTCCCTCATTCCCTTTCTGCCTTTTTCTGCTCTTGCTTTGTCATTCACACTGTTCTCATAGTTTTTCCATTAAAAGAGTCTCTTGTCCCATCTCAAACTTCTTATTGTAATATACTGCTTTAATTCTCTGTATTGCTTTCGCATCCAAAAAGCTGTCCTTTTATCTCACACAAAGTGTTGTTTTCATGTCTTTCTCACATATTTTTTTCACTGTGGGTGTTCTGTTCTTTTTGTCACATCGTCTGACTCTCTCGTTCCCTCTCTCTTCCTCTCTTTCAGGCATATGAATGGGCACTGGAGGGCATGCGTCATTTGGCATGTGTTAGTATGGAGGATTGCAGCATGGCTGAGAAGTGCCAAAGCATGATCACATGTTTGGAGACCTATAACAGTCAGCACCCTCCAATTCCCGACGCACGTTTCCAGGAGATGAAGGACCTTGCTGGTGAACTGAGGAGCGACCAGGGACTCAAACAGTGGAAGTTCGCCTGGTCCAAGTGTCAGGAGACCAAACAGATGTTTGAGAAGAAGCTGGAGACAGCCCTGCGAACCCGCCGTGATAGCGACTCCAAATCAGTGAGCGCTGCATCTTCTCGCCGGAACTCGGATATTAGCAGCAAAGCTCAGGAGCGTAGCAGTAGCATTTCCTTCTCGTGTCGGAAAGCATTTGGTGGAGGCTGGGGCCGTGAAAGACTTTCCTCCCAGTCTAGCACATCTTCAACACCTAGCAGCCCTTCAGGCATTCGCTTGGACACCCGTGACTCTGTCCAAACCCCTACACGAAATTCTTATAACACTGAGCAGAGAATTCCCCATAGCACGCCTGTAAGATCCCACAAGCTAACGCGTAGTGTCTCCACAGACGAGTCTCCTCAGGGGCAGGCATGTGCTTCTTCATGCTCCACGAGCTCAGGCCTCTCCTCTAAAGAACCAAACCGCAGGGTTCTGCGCAAGACCCAGAGCTTTGATACGTGTGGCAGTGAGAGTGTCTCACGTTATGGGACCTGTCAGCGAACTCTGAGTGAACCTGCTCGGAGAGGAAACACAGGAGTGTTTATTAAGGGTCTAGAGGTGAGCAGCACCGAGGTGATCGATCGGCCATACAGCCCACGACTACCGCCCATGCATGGGTGGTCTTCTGTCGATTCACACTGCAATGGGAGTCCTGCTTCAGAGCCACGCAGCAAGGGCAGGTATGTCAAGCTGTGTGCACGTGCAAGCATTAATGCACATTCACCTATTATAACATAAACACAATCAACCAGGGAGGTCTACTAAATGCAGGCCATGAGATCAGCTTACTGAGGCATGCTTTAGCATAAAACTTCAGACTTTATCTAAACACCACTGTGTGAATAGTGTGTAACAGAGCGCACACACACACACATACACTGGGGCAGTAATGTATTACCAGCTTGCAGTGCTGCCAAGACACACAGACAAAAATATTTAGCCTGTCTCACAGGAAAACATATGAATACTGACAGGTTTGACAGCTGAATTCTTAAATTAGACTCACACACAAGAATGCCAAGGTTTTGAAAATCCTCTCCCAGCTTAAAACATGCACAGACTGGATCCTAAACCCTGACATTTGTTAAAGTGCCTTATGTGTACATGAAGAAACTATGAGGGAGCGTGTGATTATGTCTCATATTAGACGATCACAGCCCCCAGAATCGTCTGAATCTCAGTGGATGTCTTTTCCAGCTGTGGGCCCTTCTGGTCACCTCTTAACCCCCTGAGAAAGAGCCTGAGATACAGATTACTTTCCCAGGTGGAAGCTGCTCCACTGAGCTTTGAAGTAGTGGGGAACGTATTTGTGTTCTGCTCCTCCACATAGAGAAGATGGATGGAGTTCGATAATTATACAGATTTTTAAAAAGTCCTGACATCTGTGTGTCTTTCTTTCAAAACACATTCTTCAGGTTCCTTCTTCCAGATTGCAGTACAGAAGTGATGTTGATACAGATTTTCGGATGTTTAAAACTAGCCTTTTGGTTCTGTGTGGTCCAGTTATTGTGAATATGTAAGAAACACTGATAAAAATCAAGTCTGAGATTTATGTACTACTTAATACTAAGCTAATTTTTCAGTTGTGGCCCTCGTTTATACTGGTGAGAATAGAAGGTGCTGCAATTTTTTTTGTCCTAAACAGAATACATAAAATATCAGGACTACTTCACAGATGGGTGTCCTGAGAGATCACAGCTGTCTCTGTGACAGGTTTAGGTTCAATTAACCTCAAATATAAATCTTACTACAAGCTGCTGTTGTTTAGCCAATCAAAAGATTTGGTGATGTGTTGAGTGTTTTAGTGTTATGGCTGCCTGGAGAGTTAAGATAGCAATGTGTGAGGACATCTGACAAAGCTATTAGGGCTATCACACACTGTTCTCACTTTAACATACACCCAAACAGGTAATCATTTAAAACATGCATTTATGCAAAGCAAATTACAAAACCTTCATGCAAGGTCAAGGTCCTAATAACATATTCCATACAGGTATAATTGACAAAACAGTTTTTCCATTGGTGTAAATGTAGGCACTCAAAGTACGTTAACACTTTGTCATATATCTCTCTCTGTCTTTCAGTAAACTACGTCACATCGTGGATGAGATGGTGACAACAGAGCGGGAGTATGTGCGTTCTCTGCGCTACATCATTGACAACTATTTCCCCGAGATGGAGCGAGCTGACCTGCCACAGGACCTGCGTGGAAAGCGCAGCGTCATCTTCGGCAACTTGGAGAAACTGGTGGACTTCCACAGCCAGTATTTCCTTAAGGAGCTGGAGAGCTGCTGTAACCACCCACTGCGTGTCAGCCACTGCTTCCTGCGACATGTAAGAGTCACTTTATTCTCTCTGCCTGACTTTTTCTAGTAACTAAGTCATGTCAAAGTGTATCTTTTAAATTTTACCATTATAATAATAATCTCTAAGTTATTTAAACATTTTGATGTTTGCTGCACTTTCTTAACATTTTTGAATGCAGTGGGGATGGTTGTTCAAAATGACATTTATGGCTTGAGTAACATTTTCCTGGGAAAATATATATTTACATTACTTTTACAGTTATGCATTTGGCAGATGCTGTTATCCAAAGTGACTTACAATGCATTAAGTTATACATTTTATCAGTAAATGCCTTTGAGAATTGTACTTTAAGCTTAATTTGTACATTAGAAACCAAGCCAACAGTCAGCATTTTGTTCCTAATCCATCACCAACTCATTATAGACCAAGCACAATAATTTAAAACCAACGTACTGTTTATTCTCTTTGTGAGTTCTGAGGTCTTTAAATGAGTGTGAGACCACCAACCTGCCCCTCCTTTATTTTCTCTGTAGTTGTGGTGAACTCATAGTACTGGCTCATGTGAAGATCTTTACTAATGACGTTTTCAAAGGCAGTAATTCATAAAAAGAGAAAGACGCACAGTGTAAACTAAGATGAAATCATTTTTGACATATTCCTGGCACAGCAAAACCTGCACTGAAATTATGGCACACTCCATATGAACCTAAAACACATTACAAAACCATTAAGCCTTTCCAAACAAAACTGCACCTGGAAATTATTTGGCAAAATGTTCCCTCCCTTCATTTTCTGAACAATAAGAGGAGTTGTTCTTCAGGACATGAATATGGAAAGGTGCTCGATAACCCTGACATCCTGCTTTTCTTCTTTTTTCATATGAACCTACAGCAAGACCAGTTTAGCCTGTACGCCTTATACAGCAAGAACAAGCCAAAGTCTGATGCTCTTCTGGCCAGCCATGGAAACAGCTTCTTCAGGGTGAGCAACTGGATACATGCTGCAGACCATTGTGCATCAAACTTTATACTACATCTGATAAGCTTTGAGTTAGTGTTAGAAAAACACTGTCTCTGATGACGCAGTATACTGTGTGTTTATGTAAGCATCATCTTTTTTGTGCTGGTGTGAAGTTTGTATCCATCATGATTTACTTTGTGTAATGTTGATCTAAAGATATTTGTTACATTATCTCACATTGCCCTCACAAGTTGTAATTCTCTGTTCCCAGCATAAGCAGTTGGAATTGGGGGATAAGATGGATCTGGCATCATACCTGCTGAAGCCCATTCAGCGCATGAGCAAATACGCCCTGCTGCTCAAAGACCTGATCAAAGAAGTGAGTGAGGTCCAGGAGCAAGAGCTGACGTACCTGCGTGCAGCCGCGGAGATGGTCAAGTTCCAGCTTCGCCATGGCAATGATCTGCTCGCCATGGATGCCATCAGAGACTGTGATGTGAGTGTGACCCATACAGTGGTGCATCTGTAGTATCTACATTAGTAGTACATCTGATTCTCTACACAAGCATTTCACGCTCAGATACTGATACATTCACTTCTGCTCTCAGGTGAATCTGAAGGAACAGGGACAGTTGGTTCGTCAAGATGAATTCACCATTTGGTATGGCAGGAAGAAGTGCCAAAGACACGTATTCCTCTTTGAGGATCTAGTGCTATTTAGCAAACCTAAACGAATAGAGGGAGGCCTGGATGTTTACATATACAAACATTCATTTAAGGTAATCGCTTTAAGGAGAATGTGTGTTATACCACCTTATATGTCACAGTATAATGTAATTATATTTATATATTATATATATCTATCACTCCTTTCTGTAGACGGCTGATGTAGGTATGACAGAGACATCGGGTGAGAATGGTCTGAGGTTCGAGATCTGGTTCCGCCGGAGAACATCAAAAAACCAGGCCTACATCCTCCAGGCCAGCACCACTGAAATCAAGCATGCCTGGACTTCAGACATTGCACGGATACTTTGGCAACAGGCCACTCGAAATAAAGGTAAGAAAGAAATAAATGAAGTGGTTGTGCTTCTAAAATTCTTTGGATTTGACAAACTTTCTTATTTAAAAATAAGAGAGCTGAAGATTTTATTTCATGTTACACACTGTAGTGCCTTAAAATATTTAAAAAACTGTTTTTGGGCGGTTTATGTACTAGGACCCTAGGCAGATAGGAGGCTATTCAAAACACTCATCATTTTTGTCACACCACTATTATGTTTACACAGTTTGGCATGACTTGTAGTGTGAGAGAGTGATGCACATTAAAGGCATTTCTCATTCTTTCTAAATTATTTTGCTTGCATTTTTTTCATGTTTATCAGTTACAAACAACTAGATTTGGACTAATTTTAATGTTTGTCAGCATCTTACTGTTTACGTCATTGTCTGTGTGTGTTAAAACGGGAAAAAAATTAAAAGCTTTTGTGTAATTTGTGTGTGCATGCAGAAATTCGAATGCAAGAGATGGTCTCTATGGGGGTGGGAAATAAACCCTTCCTGGACATTAAACCCAGTGATGCTGCTATCAATGACAGAGCCATTGATTACATTATGAAAGGCAGAGGTGAGCCTAATCAGACATACACTAATCAGAATAACCCGGAGCGGGTCGGTTATGTTGACTTTGTTTTACTAAATTCTTTGTCTTGTTTATTTGTTTTGTGTTGATTTTATTTCTCATTTTAAGCTAAACTGTGAAAATTCTGCTCTACTAACATCACCTAACAGAATGACTAAAGGACTTAATACTGTAACAGATTTTTCAAATATTCCCCTGTCTGCCTTTGTTTGTATACAGTGTTGATCAGTCTGGCTGGTCAGGGCACAGGTTACATTCTTTCAAGGAATTCTTTAAGTCTTTAAGTCTACATACTTAAAGCTGTCTGCATATTAGGCTTGGAGAAGAGAAAGCATTTTAACATTGAAAAATAAGTTAGTTTAGTAATGTAAATAATAATAAACTATAATTGTGTTGAAAATGGTGGTCTGTGTTTGATAGTACTAACATTATTCTTGATCTTCTGTTACAGGGGCTAGGACAAGAGCCTCTATTGCTGTCTCTCTGTTTGACCACTCAAACCCATTTAAACGAGCTGCAGTAAACACTCCTGTTAGTGGGACCCCGGTGGCCAGTGGCCCCTCTTCTTCCACACTGCTGGGGCCATTAAACCTTCATATGTACAGCAGCCAGACCCTGTTAGCAGGGGAGAGACCGCTCATCAGTCCCTGCATCGAGGAAGACGAGCTAGAACATGAGACCAGCAGTCAGCCATCTATGAGTACGTAGCCTGAAGTTTTATCAACAATCAGGGCTGGACCATAGTTAGGCGGGTTGACTTGCGCTGTATAACATAAAGATTCAGAGGTGGATACTGGCATAGAGCTGCTTTTCAGTTCCAGTCCATCCTTTTCAACAACCACACTGCATGTGGAAGTAATGCACAAGTGTGTATTTGAATCGTATAAAGCCTTTCATGGGTCAGATATGACTGATGTCTAAAGGAGCTTTTTGTGGGTTCTTTGCTGCATGTGGTTCATATTTTTTCAATGCTGTGCTGTTTGTAGATGTCAGAGAGCACATGTGATGTTGAGGTTTGTGTCTGTGTCTGTAGCTACAGAGAGCTCGGGTTCATCGTCTCACTGTCTGTCTGGTAGCGGCTCAAGTGGTTCAGACAGCGGATGTGTGTCCAGTCACCTGCCGGAGCCCCTGTCTGAGGAGCCCAGCTCCCCATGTGACTCCTCCTGTTACTCCTCCATCACCTCTCCTACACAGGAGAAACCTCGCTTCAACAGCCAGTACATCTCAACGGTTAGTATTGTGTGTGTGTGTGTGTGTGTCTGAGAGGGTCAACGGTTTGTTTTATGCGTGACCCTTACCTTCAGGACCTTTAAAGCCCCTATCTTACACACCCTTCCACAATTGACATGGCTTTGCAGAAAAAAAGCCGTGTAGCTGTGTGTGGGTTTGTTTAAGTACATCAGGGAAATGGCTCACTCTTTATAAATTGAGCAATATCAAATAAGCAAGTCAGAAGTGCCTTTTTTGGCAGAGATAATGACAGCTAGTTAATATTGCATAGTTTGGCCAGGTATTCACAAACTAGTCAAAAAAGCAGCCAAAGCATTAAGCAAGTTATTACACCCAATGTGAAAGTGAATCAAAAGTGCAGAAGTGAGTTAATTCAGCCTGTTTAACTGAACTAACCACAGAGCTACCACTACATACATGCACATCCCACATCAAATATCTGATCAGTCTCATAACACCATGCTTGCTCTGACATTAATCCACACGCTCCAGAAGATACTGATCACCTGATGAACAACCCATAGCAAGTGTTCAAACCTCCTCTTTAACCTGTGATATAACCCCTACATCCCTTTCCTTCTTGCCACAGGGAGAAGCTCAGGTAATTGGTCCCTCTACTGTAGTGTGAGCTCAGTAACCACTGCTGCAGTAAGTCTGGCTTGTGCTCCATGACATCACAATCTCTCAGATACATTAATGTGTGTTAACAATCATTATTCATGATTAATTAATCAAGGATGCTTGTATGTAATGTTATTTTATTGTGTATCCCATAGGTTTAATATCTGGCTGTTTGAGAATGAGAAGACTATGTTACCACACAGAAGAGGAATACAGAGCTACTATTTATTGTTCCTGTTGAGTGCCAGCAAATCTAATCTCACATGGATTTTAAAAAGCGCTCAAAATAGCACTGTTTCTTTTTTAAGCCACTTTTTAAGCTTTAATAGCTTTTATATAAATCTAAAGATAAATCTATAAAACTGAATATTCTTGTATTTATCGTCTTTTTAAAAGTTTAGAACGGTAGTGTTCTTTTCTGTATTATTAACTGTAAATAATTACGGTAGTCATGTAATATACGCTTCAGAACTGTTTTAGTTAAGCAGTTTTCACTGTTGTTTGTTGCCCCCTTTGCTGCAAACTGCAATAGATTGATTTTGAGACATATGCCTTATTGTTAAAAGGCATGTCAAAATTTCTGAACATCAGTTCTTAAAAGTTACACAGTGTTTAGAGCATTTTCTAACTTACAATGTGGTGTTATAGAATTTCTGTTCTTTATAGTGTTTCCATAAAGACTGTGCCTCCTTTTTCAATTCTGACCTGTGGTCAGTTGGTTCAGTTTGGTGTTATTATGCAGAGGAGTCCTGTGCCAGCTTATGATAGCTTACCTGATCCAGAATCATATTTCGGTAGAGCAGAGTCAGAAGTCATCAGAGCATTAACTATCCGAAGACTGACCTCAGGTCAGTTTAGCCCTACACTGCTGCTCATAGGTGCTGGGTACTGCTACTGCCTGTTTGGAGAGATGCTTTAACTGATGCTACAGTTAAAAGTAAAACAAAAAACAAATTGTATATTATTTGTAAATAAGTTGTACCAGTGGTGCTTTGAGGACATGGCATTTGGGAAGTACAGAACTATTCTAAGTTTGTACATGTATGGGGATCGCTACAGTGCCATTCTTTGTCATCAGTACAAATCAAAAGTGTACAAACAAACAAAAAACACCATACAGAAGCGCTGCAAGTTCCACTTCTAGCTGGAACATGAATGTGTACTCAAGTGTTTCATTTTCTCATCCTAATAAGTTCAAACGCAATAATAAAGATGGATTGCTTTGCCCTGAAAGCGGTTATGAGTTTCTTTTCTTTACCATTTTCTTTATTGGTGGTTAGTATAAGACACAAATTTCTCACAAACCCTGGAGGCCTTTACACTGATTGAGTTTCTGCCCAACACTGGTTTAGCCCAATTGATTCATTGTTGTTAATAACGTGTGTTTAACCCAGATACCTGTAAATACTTGCAGGGTGAGAAATGATGCTCAGTAAAGTTTACTGTTGAAGCCTGAGGAACTCTGGCTCTTCCAAAGGAAACAATGTGTCTCCAGATGTTTTCTTCAATTGCTTACTTTTTCAGTTGTTGAAGCCTTCAGTCTTTGAATACTAGCTTCTTATTATAGTCTTCTTACTTATCCAGATTTCCATAGTCTAGATTTTCTATTCTTTAAATACAATCCCTGCAGTCCACCTTGGAGTGAAGAATGATCCCTGTCAGGAAGTCATGACTTTCACTGGCCAACATCAGCTCTTCATTAGTAAGACTAAAGCATGCAAAAGGCCACATCTGGACAGAGAGATATGAAGTTGTTTTGCATGTAGGAAATACCACCACATTTTCCAGTATTCTTTGTTTTGGGCACAGAAATGGAAACCACAAACCCAAGGGCAGAGCAAAACAATGAAGCATAATTGGCCACATGAGTGAATATTTTGCGTTTTGAATGGATTAGTGAGACTGCATGTGGTTCTGCAAGACCACTCTAGTTTATTTTTCTCAATCTTTAAAAATGTTTTGCACCATCAATTTTAAAGCTGTTACTGCCAAAACTGAACTAGAGGAGAGTATGAGTGTATGATGGGCGAAATCCTTTTTTGTAGCTTGCATAATTGCTTCACATAAAAGCTAGAACACATTACCAGGCAGACAGGAAATACTCAATATTCATACACAGAAAATTCTTAATTATGCCCTAACCTTAAAATGTAAACCCAAATGTAAGTATTGGACTTAACCGAAACCAACTGCTAATTTGCCTATGCATAGTCCCAACCCAAACTAAACATTTAGCACAGGTTAGGTGAATACATGTGTGGACTGAGTACACTTTTTTCACATAAAACTCTTATTACAATGTCTTTACAGATTTTTATTATCATAGGGCTCTTCATATTTTTCCTCTCCATTCTATCACAAGTGTAGATGTTGAGCTACTTTGAGAAAATAGCATAAATAAACCTTTTTGTGAAGCTTTTTTTACCACTTGTAAAAAGAAAACAGGATTTTTCGTCAGTTGTCACATTAGTGTGATTTGTATCTACTTCTCTGTGACCTTCTCTTTGCTGTATATAGATAATAAATCTGTCTAGAAACCAATAAAAATAAGGAATTTGACTGGCAAATACCACAAATCCCCCAGCAGGTGGCGCAACATCATGACTCCAGCAGCTCCTGAGTACTCCTAAGTACATACACATACATGGTCCTTAGAGGGAATATGTGCTGTTTTTGTTGCAGTCTATATCTATGATGTGATCTATGATACACAGGGAGCAACATAAATTAGGTGAACAACAATTAACAAAACCCTTTTGAAAACTGTACTCCATATCAATTCAAACAGGAAGACAACAGAGAACAAGACAGAGTAGTGAGAGAGAGAGAGAGAGAGAGAGAGAGAGAGAGAGAGAGAGAGAGGAAAGCACAATTTGTAAGGTGAGTGGCTATACTGGCCCCTCTGTGAACATACGTATTGTATGAGATACACACCATGATATACATCAAAGTACTGAGGTTTAGACATCTGATAACATGACTATATCATGACACCATCACAGTGCTTTTGGTGAGGTTTCTCAGCAGCCCATGTTTGAGCACGAGGCTTGTCCCTGTGAAATGTGTCTGTAGCACAAACATGACACTGACCTGTGCTGCTGAAATGTGGGAGCTGCTGTCCTACAGACGCTGTTGAGTGATTGCAACAGACCCTCTGGGCTTCTTGTTATGTTTACAGCTTGCATTAGTCCCTTTTGTTTTGTCACACAGGTACCAGAAGTTGTGTCTTTGCATTGTAAATGGTCCGTGTTGTTTTGCTGTATGAGTTCTGGCTGTATATTTGTACTGCCGTTGTGCGCCAATCATCTCTCTGTTGATGGCATTAATCAGCACTGCTGTAATTGCAGTCTGTGCTCTCCAGCGTTTGTCTGGGTTTTGTCCTTGAGCCATCCATTGGGGCCTCCACCAGTATGGCTGATGCTGTCCAAAGGTCTCAGATGGAACAGACCAATAGGTCTCCTTATCTCCAGCAGGATATTCAGCATGGGGGAGATTTATCATCTCCAAAAAGGAATTTGATGCACTCATTAACCGCTCGTTGTTACATCTCAGGCACTCAATACCATCTGGAGCAGGTGACTGAGGGCCTGCGCTGGAAGAGAGTTTGAATGTTCAATAAAAGGAAGTGGCTGTTGAGAAACTCAATGCAGATTTTGTTTCACTGTGTGAATGGTCCTCAGATGATGCTTGTGACACCCCTGTTCACTCTCTTTTAGGTGGCTGCATCTTTTCACACAGCATATGTTAGTGGAGTGGAAAACAAATACATGCTCTTTGTCTTGAGTGTGTGCTTAAGGTCTCAGTGGAGAGGAGTACATTACCTGGAGTCTGCCTCCTAAATAATAAGTGGTCATCCACAACCATGTCTCCCTGTGAGGGAGAAAAAAGTTAAGCCATTTTGAGCCCAGACATATTCCCAAATGCACATTTTAATGTAAAGTTGTGGCAAAAATAAACAAGAGTTTCGATGTATAAATATTATTTATGTATTTAATTTATCCTCATTGTGTGCACTTAAAATGTGTCTTAGAAGTGGAAGTATGGTTATTGATTAAAGTAATGCACTTAGTTTGTCTCTTACAGCTTCATTTTGTATCACAGCTTTGTCTGCTTGGTCATCTACATTAATTCTTCATGGCATAGATAAAAATGATCTGCCTACTGAAGCTTTTTGCCTAGAGTGACTTTGCTTAATCGCAGTATTTTATTTAAATTCCACAGGCATGTTGCTACAGAATACACCTAATGACAGACGCTGTACTGTGAATCTGTCACATGAGTTCCGAGAGCTTTGCAACCATATCATCCATCAGAGAGTGATGAGATCTTTGCCAGATCCATTAATAAAGCTTATTTATTTGGTTTGGTTGGGTAGATTTTGTGTATGTACACAGAATCTCAGAAACAAATTATTACACTAATAAAATTTCTTTCTAATTTCTTAAATGCTCAGTTAATAATGTCCTCATGTTCGCAAACAGAGTTCAGAAAACTCCTCCTCACTGTATACCAGCAGCGTAATAATCAGTCATAAGGCACTGCGCCATGGACTCCAACACAACAGAGAATGTAGCTGAATAGCAGTCGAGCTCTAACAGTATTTACTCGCAGTTACTCCGCAATTGAAATTGTGAAGTATGACCAAGAGATGGCGGTATTGTCACATTCATCTGTATTCACTGGGCTAGGCTCAGTCTCATTGCGTTTTTTCACAGATGGGAGCCCTCTAGTTGTTTGAATACATGTAAGAAATGTGACCCTTTCTAAGGATTTACCAGTGCCTGTCATTTTCAATAAGAGTGAGACTGACACAAAGCTTGTTTTAACTTATTTGTTCATACTGAAAGTAAAGAATGCTAACAAACTAATATACCGTTTCTAGAAAAGGCATGTGATTTGTTTTTAGAGTAAATCCTCATTTCTGTTGTTTGAATAACATAGTGGGCGGTTGATTTGCTTTGTAAGCTAAATCATACGGAACTTGAAAGCAGAGTTTCACTTAGTGCTCATGATTCACTGAAACAAGACAAATATGAACAACAACTCTTTTAATAGTGACAATGATACAATATCTGACAACTGGTCACCTACAGGGAACACCATAGCTTGTGTGATCCTGGGTCTGTGCTTCCTGGTGGGCACACCTGGGAACCTGTTAGTGGTGTGGACCATCTTGAAGCACGTCAAACAGCGCTCCCACACGGTGCTGCTGATTCTTCACCTTGCAGTTGCAGATCTTCTGGTACTGGTCACTCTGCCTCTCTGGATCTACTCTCTGGCTGGATCATGGGTGTTTGGTGAGGTTGCCTGCAAAGCCATGGTATACATCATCAACGCATGCATGTACAGCAGTGTCTTTCTCATCACCATTATGAGTGTGGAACGCTTTCTGGCTGTCAGGTACCCTTTAAAGATGCTGTATTGGAAAAGTGGGACATCCATATCCAGATTTCTGGCAGTGATCTGGATCCTGTCATTTATTTTGGGAATTCCAGTTATCCTGACTCAATATGCAGAAGATGATGATGATGGAGGGCAGCACTGCTTGTACCGGGAGTACAAGTCTGTATCTTTACAAGTTATCTGTATGTGTTTGGAGACTCTGCTCGGATTTATTATTCCATTTTTAACACTTGCAATCTGCTATTGCCAAGTTGCCACAGAGCTCAGAAAGGTGCGCTTCAGGATTAAACAGAAATCTGTCTTGCTCATTGGAGGAGTGGTAGTAGCCTTTATTTTGTGTTGGCTACCTTACCATACCCTCAACATCATACAGACAGTGCTTCTTCTAACAGGAGAATTAGATGAATTGTCCCATATCACAGAAGGTGCTGAATTCATTTCTGGAGCTCTGGCATTTATTAGCAGCTGTGTGAACCCTGTGCTGTATGTGTTTGCTTCCAGAAACTTTCATGGAAATCTAAGACAATCAGGGATAGTGAGGCTCTTCCAAGACTTATCATCACAAACTCCCCAAACAAAAGATGGCAACTTACAGAATTCTGGATTACAGCATGGCAAGATCCTGGAAGATCTAAATGGTGGTGAACATAAGGAGCTCACTGATATGTTAGATACATTAGATGTTTAACTATTTTGTTATGGTAGAAGTTGTCTTAATGTCATAATACTGTATTTTTCCACACATATGTGTATATTTTATTTGGATGTTTTGGCTTTTAAAATTGTTCTATGCTTCAGTATGTTTGACAGTTCAATACATGATAGTAATGCTTTGTTGGTTTCTTAATACAAAGACTTGACCAATTAGATCTCAATCATACACTCTACTATAAAAATCTTGTGTTAAATAAATCTGCCTAAGATCTTATACCACTCCCTTACCAAAAAGATCATTGTTCTGTGCATTATATAAACTGGATAAAAATGTACAATAAGGTAAGTTGACAAATCTAATGTCATTTCTCAATTTTCTTAAGACTTTGTTGCAATTGTTGTAATAACATTTTGTCACTCACTGTACGGCTAATGATGTATTTAATTTGTATTAAATTCAAAACAAAAATAATAGTAGAGAAATATTTCCTTTTTATCTGGAGCAAGACTACACTTGGGGTATACTCTAATATGATTGGAAATCAGTTTTGCAAAGTAATTTAATTAATTTTCAATATGAATAATTAAAAGAAACAAATATTTTGTCCTATAGCAGAATTCATTGTCCTTGTTTTTTGCTCCTCCCACACACTTTTTAATTGTCTCTCTCTTGCCAGACAATCATTTCAGATGTTTTTCTTGTCTGTGCTTGGCGGTTTCTGTTTCTCTCAAAGGGGAAGTGAGTTCTTGCTGAGACAGACTTATTCTCTAGCTCAGTGTTTAGAAGTTTAGCAGACTAAAGTTGATCAGAGAGGGAAACATGAATGGTACGAATAATCTTCAGGAAGGTGAGGAGACTGAGGTGGGCTTAGTGGGGGCCTGTGTGATCCTGGGCCTGTGTTTCCTGGTGGGCACACCTGGGAACCTGTTAGTGGTGTGGACCATCTTGAAGCACGTCAAACAGCGCTCCCACACGGTGCTGCTGATTCTTCACCTTGCAGTTGCAGATCTTCTGGTACTGGTCACTCTGCCTCTCTGGATCTACTCTCTGGCTGGATCATGGGTGTTTGGCGAGGTTGCCTGCAAAGCCATGGTATACATCATCATTGCATGCATGTACAGCAGTGTCTTCCTCATCACCATTATGAGTGTGGAACGCTTTCTGGCTGTCAGGTACCCCTTTGCCTCTGCTGGTTGGAGAAGAAAACAAGCACTGAATAAGCTACTATTAGCAGTGTGGATGGCTTCATTTGTCCTGAGCATTCCTGTTATTGTGACTCATACTTTGGGTGGTCCTCCAGGACAAGTCCAGTGTACATTTAGGGAGTATACATCTGATATGCAGGAGGCTGTGTTGCTCACTTTAGAAACTCTTATAGGCTTTGTCATTCCTTTTTTTACTCTGGTTGTGTGTTATGGCTGCCTCTTCAGTCGCATAGCTCTCATGAACTTTAAGTCCAAGCGCAAATCAACCATTCTTATCTGCAGTATATTGGTGATATTTGCACTCTGCTGGATCCCTCATCATGTGGGGAACCTTCTCTCTATCATTGCAATCGCTGTCAAGTCTTCATACCCTGAGGTGACAAAAAGCTTAGAGGACGCATGTATCACAATGACCTTTATAACAGGAGCTCTGGTGTTTATCAGTAGTTCAGTTAATCCGGTGCTTTACGTGTTTGCTGCTCGTACTTTCCGCAGCTCCCTCAGAGAAACTGGGATTCAGAAGTTGTTCCAGCATATATCCAGTACAGCTTCAGGTGAAGGGAATAAAGAGTTATCATTTGTTTCTAAAATACAGAGTTCACACAGCAGCACTTCACAGTGTCTCACAGAGACAAAACTGCCTGCAGATGTGGATATGGAGGCTCTATAATGTCAACCAACAGTAATAGGCCATTACTCTCAAAATGAAGTGCATAATGCTTTAAATGTCATTTTTTATTTTAGATTTGTATTCCAATTTAAACAACTTTACCTTGTTTTAAGTTAAATGCTTACTTGTGTTTTGTGCCCTTTATGTTGAACAAATTGGCATTAATGGTAGTTCTGATACATAGTATATTTAAATACTCACTAAGACATTGTTGCTTATATTGCAACCTCATATTCAACAATGAAACAAATGTGTGTTTCAAAAAATGTATAATTCAATCATAAGACATTTCTGTATGCTAATCAAACTGTGTGTTTTTTATGATACAAAGCCTAAACAAAACTAAAATAAAATGTAAGCAAAGAAAATCCCACTTTGATCTTTCATTTGTTGTGCATTGATTTCAACATCAATCTTCAACATCCCCTTTCCTCATATTTTCACATGTGTTTGTGACACTTGTGTGTGAAAAAAGGAAGTGGGCATTAAAAACAACAGAGGTCAATATTAAAGAAAATTCCATTTGTCATTCTTTTCTGTAGTACTGTATTTCTTTCAGAGAATCACAAGTCCAAACATACTAACACAATTGTGCACAGACCCTCTTTCCAATTCCAAAGCAGGTTTATCAATTGTATTCTGAGTTGAACTAAGTGTTTATTTACTCTAAGGCTATTTCTTCTAAGTACCTCTTGGCACCATTTAATAGAGTCTCAGATATCCAAATTATGTATTGAACTTTAATATTCAAATTCCTCAAAGCCTTCCCTTATCGTGGGTTAATAACAGCTGGCAGGCTTTTGAGTTCTTATAGACACTAAATCATGTTTCTCAGAGAACTGAAAAGATGCCTAAAGCTTCTTTAGAGTGTTTCACCAGTGTGCCATCTGAAAAAACACAAATGCTATATCTGGAAGCTTTACATTTCCATTTCCTTTTACCATTACATTAATATTATAATATTGTCAAAACTATGAAGGGTGACTTCTATCAACACAAACATAGTAATTCAAGGCCTGTCAGGAAAATTGTTTTAACCTCTTCTATGATGTGTTTGTGAGCAGGGAAAGAGAGACAGATGCATTGTGCCTGTGTGAGATGAATGACAGATACTCATGTCTAGACCTGTGGTTTTTCCCTCTGTTTTTACAACACAAATTTAATGACTAAAATCAGATGACCATTGCTCAAGCAGAAACCATAGAGAAAATGGCAAAATGAAAGAATGAACACACATTGCTCTTTGTCTGTAGAAAATAAATTATTTTAATAATTGTAAACATTTTAGTTCTTGTATAACTCTGTTCATGCCTCTGTTTAGTAAATTAACAACGAAATCTAATAAAAATCATGCCATTATAAACTATGTGTATGTATCGAGACACTTGGTTTCATAATGTAATAAACATTTCCACACAAAGGTCTTAATTTGAGTGCTAAAAACTCAAAATAAACCCAATTGTAACATTTATTTACATAGACCGAACGTTTTACACGTTAATGTGGATTTTTTTAAAAATTGAGAAAAGAAAAACAAAGGTAAAAGCCAACATAACAGACTGGCAAAAGGACCTATTGTATGCAGCTGCGAACCAGGACAAAGTGAAGTCTTATCTTCTCTACCACTTCCTAGCGCAGAATACACCAATCAGTGCGGGTTACATAGGCGCTTGCAGCCTAACGCCCCGCCCTCACCTTTACAAACCGGCCAATCATGGCGCTGCATCGGGAGATTGACTCCAAACAGGGAGGCCGAACCAAAGCCAGGTAACCAAGAAAAAAAAAGAGACAGCGAGAAAAGCCTTCAGGGCTTGTAATGGGGTTAGCGTGAGACGAAGCAGCACTTTTTTCTGCCTTCTTTACCAGTCAAACCAGTAACTCTGGATAGAGAACACACAAGTACCGCAACAGGTAGAGTCTCCTGCCGCACTTTCTCTCTCGTGTCTTTCTCCTGGAGTAATCTTCCTCTTTCCTCGTGTACTACAATTGAATTTCCATTTCTTTTGTTTGCTTCTCTTGGAGAAAGGTGAACCCTCGTGTTACTGTTTTATTTGATCTTTGCTCTTAATTGTAGTTTTTACCCTTGTGGTCCCTGATGGCTTCGCACAGTGATACTCTGGTGGTGTTCTTTGGGGCAACAGCTGGTGCAAATGGGGGTAAACTGGGGTCGGATGAAAGGGAATTAATTCTCTTGGTGTGGCAAATTGTGGATCTACATGAGAAGAAGGTACGGACCTTTTGACCCTGTTGTAAGGTCTTTCTAAACTAGCCACCTAGTAATGGTTACACTATTCTAGTGTTAGAAACCACCTTGACAGCTGACATTAACCAACAAGGTGCGCTTTCCTAAAGTTGTATGTATGTTACCGCTTGTTTATGTAATTATAGGTTATACTTACATTACAAACATAGTTATTTTTATTTATTTGGCTACTACATTGAAATATCATGGTGAAATAAGTGTTTTAAAGCTATGAAAGCGTGCCTTGTTTGGCGCATGTCATCGCCTGTAGGTCAGTAACCCTGCCGTGTCTGCTTTGCATTTACACCGACATACACACGCATCGCCTGAGATATCATCCTTCTCCTCATCATAGTGACCCAAAAATGGATTTCAACACCCAGTAAGCTGTCTACACAGACAGCATTTCTGTGCAACCAGGCACGTGGGAAACAGAAACGTTGCGTCTCTGTTTTCATGTTGAAAGAGATAATATTGTTAACAGGTGGGCAAGCTTCAGCGGCGTCTGGTGAAGCCGGACAGCTTGGAGCTTTCAGAGACGTGTAAGGAGGAGACCAGGCTCACGGCAGAGGAGCTGTGCAAGGCAGAACCGCTGGAAAACATCCTGCAACAGGTGAGAAACATCCATGCACCCCCATCTATACAGTTCATGTCTAAATAACAGGCTTTCAAAGGCCATATGACTTCTTCTATTTGACAAAATTAAACTTAAATAAAACATTTGGTTCCTTATTAACAGGTGGGTTAGAAATTTTCATTTGAATTGATTAGGAAAAATCCCTGATCAATAGTTTAATTCTTTCTAAGTTGCATATAAACGATTTTCAAAGGAGCTTGTTTTTCCACTAGTCTATTGTGCACATGTAATTTCAGTATATGGCAATTGAACAAAAAAGTTTAGCTGGGGTATTTGGTGTAAGTGTGTTTAATGATGTGTGTGGTTTGGGTGTGTGTGCGGGTGTGGTAAGGAAGGCACAAGCGTGTTGCTCCAGGGGCGAGTGCAGGTCTGGTCTTGTTTTGGACTGATGTGTTCAGCAGACATCTGGAACACGGAATGTTTACCTGTGAATGCACCGACCTGAGAGCCATAAATGTCATCCAGTTGAGAGAGCATAAGCGAGACAAATATAAGCAAACAACAATAATAAAGAGACATAAAATAACACAGACAGCAAGTTTCTTCTTATCCTGTTTTTATATTTGTTTAAACCTCATTATCGAACAGGATATGGATAGTTTCGGGTTCCTCATGAGTTCTGCAGGTTTGTTTTGACAAAAGGCGGTTGTTGCCAAACGTGTTTCTGAGCCTTGATGCAATTTGTTTGTACTCGGTAAACCTGTTCCCACCCCCCACAGTTTCATAATGGACTACCCAACAGAAAGGAATTTAGAGCTCAGTCTGTTGTTAGTTGTAGCTGGTTTAGCAACACAGCCGTTTAGATACATATTTATAAAGACATTAAAAGATTATTCTTGACAGTATGTTTAAAATTTAGTTTTCTCACATTTGTGTTGTATTGCACACTTGTGCAATCACACAGAGGTATTTGCATGTTGTCGCAACTCAGTTGTAGCCTATCCCTAAGGGGCTCAGTAAATATTAACTAGTGAAATCAATTTCTCCCTGCCTACCTTACAGAGAGATAGAGTGGGAGATAGAGACTCTCAGACCACTGGTTCAAGTTCGTTTTCCCTGTTGTGTTTGTGCTCACAAATTCAAAGCAGCACTTATACATCTAGTCAACTTCAACAGGTGTGGCAGTAAAAGAATTGTGAGAGGTTTACATCATATGTGATTTTCAGGCAGTTATGAGTGTGAATAAGAAAGATCTTGATTCCAATGCAGTTATAACATAACTTAAAATGTATGATTCATTGGCTAATTAAATTGTTCCCACCAGTGTTTTCTGGGTTTTTTACACTGAGCCATTTTTAACTTGTCATGTCTCACTGTACTAAAATTTGCAAGAAGATAACAACAGGTATTTGGCGGATTTAGTTGGGCTCATCCCTTCTGACTGGCATATTTCAAAGCTGTTTTGTAGAGCTTTGGTGGCTGGTTTGTGTTGTTCATACAAGGCCACTGTGTTTTCACAGTGCAAAGAAAATAGTTATAGCTGCTGCAACTGACTTTGGCTTTGCATCTGCTTTTTAAGGTTCATAGTGTGGGAATGATAATACAGCTAACACACCTGTGTTTGTGTGTCAATATGTGGGCAAGAGAAATTTTATTAACCCTTTATGTGAAATATATTTGTTTGTGAGAGATCAACTTGGGTGTGTATGAGAAAGATAGAGGGTGTGTTAGAAAAAGTGTGTGTGTGTGTGTTATTCTGATAGCTGAGAAAGCAGAGCAGGCTGGCAGATGCATGTTGATACCTGCGTGTGATGAGCAGAGTGCTTTATTTCTCCACAGACTGTAAGTGCTCAGGGAGGCTTCTGGGAAATGCACACAGCCGCTAGACTCTATGAGAAGATGAGTGACACGTTCATCCGTTCTTTCATTCTGCCTAGAGCAGAAAGAAACAAACTTTCAATCAATGAAATTTATAGGGATGGATTAGGTGTGTTTTGAGACTGATGTTTGTACCACATTAAGTCAATACAGAATTTGATGACAGGAGCTCCAATGTGAATATTAATTAAAGATCCTAGTAGTGCTGCAGGCACATCCCGTTACTTTTCCCGTTACTTCCACTGTGCAGCATCTCAGCCATTATAGTGAAGTCCATTGAGCTTCTCTGCACCCCCCCAACCCCCCCCCCCCCCCCACTCACTCTGAAAGGTGCAGCACTCTGAAGGGTGCAGTGCGTTACCGTCTCATGTTGCCAATTTGGCACTTTATTTTGAGAGTTACTTAATAACGTAGCTAAATTGTATTTATAACTGGTAAGATAATAAAAATAAAACAATATAGTTTGAAAAGTGTATATATAAGGAAGGAAATTATACTGGAAGGATTATACTGTTAATTTGCATTGGAATGATCCTGCCAATAGCGTCCTGCAGTGCCCGTGTAAAGCCACAAAATGGCATTTGGAATTCGCCCTTTCTGTACATGAACACACACACACAATGAGCAAATAGGCTCAGTAGGAGAGATTGATTGATTATCATGTGAACCAAAGATCAAATTTCTCCCCCCTCATTCACAGCAGTTCAGAATGTGAAACTGAAACTGCAGCCAAGGTCTGCTAGCATGTTCGTCCCAGTCTAAACACTTCAGATCATTCAGCCTGCAAAACATTTCTCTTCATGTTGCTCTCTGTGCTGCTGTGTGTGCTTTGCTTTTTCTTAAAGTCTAATCTTCTTTCTCTTGCTGTGTTGTCACCAGACTCTGTCCTTGTGTGTTTGTAGAATGACTGGGTGGTGGAAATTAGTCCAGTTGCTAATTTGTACAAGGCGGGGCTGTTCACTGAAAATAAGCACACAACACACACACATAATCTCTGTAATGTGTGCAAGGCTAAGTAAATTCCTTTTATTAGTGCTAACTATATTAGTGGCACCTCACAAGATTTGCTTTGTAAATATCAGCCAATTCCAGGACTCTTGTTAAGCCCTTAATGACTGTGTGAAGACCTGTATTAGTATGAGGTTTGAGGATGGGCAGGTTATGTCATAAACAAAACATCATAGTCCAGGAGCATGATGTCAGTTTGGAATGAGCTGCAGAGATATGAATCTGTCATCAGTCTTTCTCAGCAGTGGGACTGGTTATTTTGTTAAAAATTAAGCCAGCACAATCCTTTCTCTTATTTACAATCTAGAATAATAGTTCATCACTTCACTATTCTAATTCACTGCAGATTGTCTGGAATTATAAAAATGTCATGTCTGGTTAATCTCACTTTCTTAGCTGTTAGCCTAACTGTTTTATTTATTTCCTGTAATACATTGTAAAGCATGTTTGGGTTTGTGAAACTCGCTCCAAAATAATTCAGAGCTGTTGTAAAACAGTTGATATGTGCATGCCTGTAACTGCAGGTGTATGTAGTTTAATAAGTTAAATTCTATATATTAGTGTGTCAGGTTTCAGTGTTGCTTAGCCACTGTAAACAACATAACTTGACAACAAACTAAACTCAACTTGATCTTATTCAGTTCTTAAGTTCTTCATCTTCTTCATCTGCATTTATATTTCCATGTTTATATGGAACCCTCATGTAAATGAGAGAAAGGAGCCCTGCCCACTGATGGCAGTGCAGTACTGTGCTATAATTCTTATAGTCTTGTTTTGTCATAAGTCTTGTTTGTTTTAAGCCTTTTTCTCAAAGTCTAACAGGTCTCTCTTAGGAGTTAAAAAGATATCAAATGGGAGGATATCAAATGAAAGTCAAGTGAATTGGCAAGTGCTAGTTGGTGGGTAACCACTATTGTTGTTGACTGATGCAGATGCAAAAGTTTAGTAAACACTTGAAGTGGTTTATTAAAGGCTCAGTGTTTCATGCTAAACACAGGTGTATGCGGGAGCCCCTACAGCTGAGCAGGTGGTGTTTGTGGAGCTCTGCGTTTGTTTTGTCATCTATCTCTCGTTTTGTCACGTGAAATACTTTATCTGAAATGACGGGCACGACTCCCTTCCTGTATTTTCACCAAACCAGTCTGACCTGCTGCTTAATCTGCAAAACAAACACACGCATGCGCGCAGACAGAAAACGGCGTCTGCATGTCTTACAGCATGCTGAGGGTGACCGCTGTACTGCCCTTGACATTGCAACAGAAAGTCCATGAGTTTCAGCTTTCAGCATGTTTGATGTTCGTTTCTATCTGTCTGATGATCAGAAGATCATTTATCACCCTTTCGGTACTCATAATACATCTTTCACTACTTTGCAGTGTCATTTGTCAGCTGTTGGTGCCTGTTTTGCATTTCTGTGGTTTCTGTGAGGTCTTTAATTAATGACATGGGGTTTGAATGGGTTGATGTTTTGACCAGTTGATCAGTTTATGTAATTTCAGACCAAGCTGTTGATTTGATAGTATAAATATGATGGCAGTTGAATCTGAATATTGCTTTCATCTGATGGTGTGGTGTTCTCGAATGGAAATGATCATTGTACCTCTGCTTCTCTCTGTGTTTCTTTAGTTTCATCAGTCTGTGTCAACTGAACTCAAGTCTCTGGGCAAAAACTCATACACACTGTGTGTGGACGGACCGCTGCTTATCCGACAGGTGCTGCACCCTGAGGCCTCCAAAAAGGTAAATCCTTCATCCTTACAGAGATAATTGGATTTATTCCACCCTGAATTATATTAGCTGTCAGTTGTGGTGTCTTCTGTTTAGCAGATGTTATAATCTTCACAGGAATGACGAACTTGAAGCCCTTTCAGTCCTGTCTCCTTTATTCCTTTTGACTGATCTTCACAGCTCACTGTTCTTTGCTTGTCCCTCAGGCTCCTCCTGAACATATTTTCCTGTTTGTAATCCCCTGTGTGTGTGTGTGTGTGTGTTTTGTAGAATCTGGTCTTACCGGAGTGTTTCTACTCATTTGTGGACTTGAAGAAAGAGTTTTACAAATGCTGCCCCAATGCAGGCCCAGTCAAAGAGCTCACCCTGCCCTCTATGCTGGATTGTATCCTGCCTCCCAAACTTGGTGGAACTCATGGTTTAACTGTGCTTCACATAATCAATGCCATAAAGAGCATAACATTCACAAATAAAATGATTAGTATTTTATCAACAAGATTTGATTACACTGTCAGTTCAGATTATATTTAAAGTATATAGAAAAGTATATTGGGAAGTGTTGATAATCTCAAAGTGACCAGGAATTGGCCTATGCTTTAAATCTATCACTAGTATAGACTGTCTCTTTAGACTCTGTATAAAACCAAAAACAGAGCTAAAGCTTTTCAAAGACTTCATTAACTCTGTATAAGAGGTCAAAATAACATTTTAATCTGCTATGATTTCACATGCGTCGCATACATATGCTGTGTGTGAGCCTTGACCCTGTTCTTAGATGTGTGTGTTCCTGCGGTGGTGGATCAGGAGGCTGGACTGAGGGACGTGAAGAACATGGTTCTGTTATTGTTACACATCCTGGATGAGCCTTACAGTGAGTTACACTGTGTGATTGTCTATTCTAACACTAAACACCTTATTGATGTATTTCATCATAATGTGAATATTCATCATAATTTATATTCTTTGTAGATCACAAGTTCTCGGATTTTGAGGTTGTCAACTACAAGTTTGAATCTGGAGCGTGGTATGTACTCGGTACTTGTTCATTTTACAGTGGCAAACAAACAGCATACTGCATTTTATTTGCCTAAGCTGTGAGGAGTTTCCATTTCCAGTGTTGGTGACCAATAGTGTCATGTGTTGACGTTGGAATTTGTTGAAAACTGCTAGGGCTGAGTGATTGTTACCTGTGTTTGCATGTATGTTTCTTCAGCAGTAAGACTGAACCTGTGGACAGTGAGATGGTCATCAGAGCTCGTGGGTTGCCATGGCAATCATCTGATCAGGACATTGCTCGCTTCTTCAAGGGCCTCAACATTGCCAAGTGAGATTATAGTTCAGCGTAGCATTGAGACATATTCACAGTGGCAACGAGTATGTCCAGAACAGACCCATAAGTACACATTAACATCTTAATACAAACCCTTTCTAAGACTCTGAAGGCAAACCAAATTCCATGACTGATGGAAAAGTAGATTTACATGAAATGTCAAAACAAATCAATTAAATTAGCAATTGACCGTAACGGGTGTTTAAGTTTTAAATGTTGTTCTTAGATGTGCATGAATCTCTGCCTTTGTTTGATTGGGTGAATTCCTTCATCTGTGTGTGTATCAGAGGAGGTGTCGCGCTGTGTCTGAACGCTCAGGGCCGGAGGAATGGCGAGGCTCTGGTGCGCTTCATAAACTCTGAGCACAGAGACATGGCACTGGACAGACATAAACACCACATGGGCAGCAGATACATAGAGGTGAGTTAATCTCCCCACAGCATCCAATCTATTTATTTGACTCCGATCAGCTGTGCATAAATATTCATTAGGCAACAGTATTCTCATTTGGTCTGAAATTCCAATTCTAAATGGTTAGATTTACATACAGTGGAAGCTTGTGATGGTTGTGCAGTCCATTCCTCTGACACTGTATTTGTCTCTCATTTCAGGTGTATAAAGCCACAGGAGAGGAATTTTTGAAGATTGCTGGAGGTGAGAAACTTACTGAAATTCTTTAAAAATGGAGTAGTTTTCTTATTCATTAGAGTAAATCTCTATCTGATATTAGCAGGTGTGTGTGTGTGTATCTCCTATTTTTTTCTTCTGTGGGAATGAAAGGCTCTTTGTCAGTCTGTTCCCTTGCTGACTCATGTTGGGCAGGTAGAGGGGGAAACTCTACTCTGCTTCCCTCCTGCCCCCAGCTCTGGCCGGGCCAGAAAAAGAAAGCTCTTCCCTTAGGGAGAAAGATGGGTCAGCTGCCTCTGAAAAGCCTCACACACAACAGGTGTAAAAGAACAGCGGCTTGTTGAGATATAATTACAGTGCGTGTGTCGATACATCTACTGAAAGCTTTTAGAGTAGCCAGAGTGGATGATCTGACATCCTCTACCTTTTGTTGCCCTCAAATCTAGTTACATTGCTTACATGTGGCTACTCTAGTGGAGAAAATGGCAATCGCTTGCATTTATATAGTAATACAAAATTCCCTCTTTTTGACAGGCACATCCAATGAGGTGGCTCAGTTTCTTTCTAAGGAAAACCAGGTAATTATCAGAATGCGGGGGCTTCCGTTCACTGCTTCTGCCCAGGATGTTCTGGGCTTCCTGGGCCCGGAGAGCCCCGTGACGGATGGGATGGAGGGGCTTCTGTTTGTGAAGTATCCAGATGGACGTCCCACAGGTGATGCGTTTGTCCTCTTTGCCTGTGAGGAATATGCCCAGAATGCCCTAAAGAAGCACAAACAAATCCTTGGCAAGAGATACATCGAGCTGTTCCGCAGTACTGCAGCTGAGGTCCAGCAGGTACACATGACCTTTCATTTCATCAGGAATCTCAGTTATTCTGTCTATGAGATGCCCTCAGTGACACAATGGTTCCTTGTAGTATGTCTGCTAAGATGATCAAATACATAATGCATCTAATACAAAATACAGGGATTCTATCTACAGAGTAGAGTAAATTTGTAGTTTGTCATATGACGTTCTATATGGTAGGAAAGTCTTGGGTATGTGGTTATAGGCAGGGCTGAAAATGGGGGTAGGGATGGAGTTCCAGTTTAAAATGTAATGTAAAACATAATCGCTTCTAAACATTATGCAAATTTCATACATAAATATAGTGGAATTGTTTGTATCTGTGGTTTAAAAATATAAAATATGTCCCCAGCTAGGGTGCCCCCCAGTAAATGTCGACCATTTCCACCACTGGTTACTAGATTGTGGGGTGGGATAAATGGGAAGTGGATTGTGGAATGTTACGTTTTATGTGGAATCTTTATTTATTTGCATCATTTTCCGAATAAATGTGTGTTCATGGGCCTCTTTTTGTGTCAAACTAGGTATTGAACCGCTACATGTCCACTCCACTGATCTCCACTCTTCCTCCTCCTCCTCCTCCTATGGTGTCTTTGCCTGTTCTGGCCACGCCTCCCTTTATCACCACTGGCAGCACACGAGACTGTGTCAGGCTGAGAGGTCTGCCCTACACTGCCGCCATTGAAGACATCCTGGAGTTCATGGGGGAACACACCATTGACATCAAACCACACGGAGTGCACATGGTGCTTAACCAGCAGGTGATATGGAGAAAGAACCCTTCATGTCAGATACTAGGCCACAATGGTCGATTAGTTGTCCAAAGTGACTATTGTTAGCTTTTAGTGGCTCTGCTTTTGTGTTCTTGTGCTTTAGCAGTTAGACAGTTTGCATAGTAAAACCTCCTTAAGGATCCAATATAAAATTTTACTTGGTTTACAGGGGTCTTTGTGAGCGGGTTGGAGTCATTGGCCATTGCGTTATGCTGTTTTTGCACTTTCTTTAACAAGTGTTACATTTTTAAACCAATGTATCAGCTTACAATTCATTACAATGCCTTGAGACCCATTCCTTGGACACCCTTATCAGATACATGTGTAATGAAACAAGAAATATTTCTACAAAATTGACCCTTGACCTTTCTGCCCTTTTCACGGTTCATCTTCTAGGGTCGTCCATCTGGTGACGCTTTCATTCAGATGAAGTCAGCTGACCGTGCGTTTATGGTGTCTCAGAAGTGCCACAAGAAGATGATGAAGGATCGTTATGTAGAGGTGTTCCAGTGCTCCACAGAGGAGATGAGCTTTGTGCTGATGGGAGGGACTCTGAACCGCAGCGGCTTGTCTCCACCTCCATGCAAACTGCCTTGTAAGAGACACTGCACTCTCTGAAGCTTACCTGTGGTACTCTGTCCAGTACAACTGCTTTTATTGTCTGTCTTTTTTATGTTACAATAAGTCCTTGTAGGAAACTGATAAGATGAACTATGGTATTAATAGTTAGTATTTAAAGGGGGCCAGCGGCTGTAATCTGTTCCAGTTAAAAGAGATGCAGGTTTGTGTGCCTGTACTGTTCCAGTCTGCTGCAATCAGATTAGATTTCAGTTTATCTGCAAGAAAGTAGCACGATCACGTCTGTAGCTGATCTAAAGGTGCAACATTTTGGCATTTAGAAAGAGCAGGTTTGTAGTAGCACTAAAGAAAAGGCTGTTTACTTGGGGATTAGATCTGGTTATCTTTTCCTGGTTTAAAAATGTAGGCCGTATGTGCTCACGCCACATCAGGGAAGACTAGTTTTTTCTGTGCCAAGTATACATGACATTTACACACTCTCTGTGTGTATGCGTGTGTTGAGTTTTGCATGCCCAAATTACCCGTTTATGGTGAAGTGGTTTTTGAGTTGCCTGTACATGTGAGCTCAGTACAATTTAACTCTGTTGCTATTAGGTGTCTGTGTGTGTGTGTTATTGCTAACGTGCTTTGTCTGCCTCTCTTAGGTCTCTCTCCACCAACCTACACAGCCTTTCCTGCAGCTACAGCTATGCTTCCCACTGAGGCAGCTTTGTATCAGCCCCCCCTGCTGGCCACTCCAAGAACTCCACAGCCCCCAACACACAGCCCTGCACCCACTTTAGCCTATTACTCTCCACAGCCACAGCTGTACATGAATATGAATATGAACTACACTGCCTACTACCCCAGGTACAATATTTACAAATAAAGCTGAACCAATAATCATATATAAAGAGAATTGATTCAAGTCTCTCCGCTATTTCCTCTCTAGTCCACCAGTTTCTCCCTCCACAGTGAGTTATTTTGCGGCCCCGCCGGGTTCAGTAGCAGCAGCTGTAGCAGCTCAGCCGGCCCCTGCCATCCTGTCTCCTCAGCCTGGAGCGCTGGTGCGAATGCAGGGCCTGCCGTACAGCGCCGGGGTCAAGGACATCCTCAGCTTCTTTCAGGGATATCAGGTGATTCTTCATTCCATCACTCACTTACTCATTTACATTCATCCAGTAACTCCTGAGCAGTTCATATCATTGAGCTGGGATTCAGTCTGCTCTTCTGAGCTCTGTTGCGTTTCTGTGGAAAATGTGGTTCTTATTTCACAGTGCATAATAAACTACAGTCAGAATAAAGTACAGATCACAGCAGTGTTTTCTGTAGACTGTTGTCTGAGACTTATTATGATCCTGTTACTCTGACTTCTTTTTGGCTTAGTAACAAATCTCATATACCAGGGCTTGGGAACCTTGTTCCTGCAGAATACTGGCCTTCCTAACAAGGTTTCCCATCCCTGTTATATACTGTACAGAACCGTTCAAAAGCCTCAAGTTACTTTGACTTGCCTTATTTAATACAGTTTTACTGTAGCAAATTATCAGTTTCAATTTAAATTATTTTTTGCTGGCTTTTTGTTATGCCTTACTGGCTTTCATGACAGTAAACATTCATGCTGGCACTGACTCCACAAGTTTGTGCAAAACCTGATGATCCCTGTTATCCCAGCATGATGTGAGAATGTTGCAAGAAGCATCTTTTGTGAAATCTGAACTTCTGTACTTCAGAGATAACATGGTCAGTTTCACAAATTTGCTAGTTCGGTTAGTGACCTAAAAATAGTTCAGAACACAGTACTTCCTTTTACCTCCTCTCATTTTATGAAGTGTTATCAAAACTGTATTTTAAATCCCAGGCTTTCAGTGTGGACTTTTGAACGGCACTGTTTTTTACACAGCATTATAGTGTAATATAGAGTAGTAATAGTGTTTTACTCAATTCTTTTGTACATTTTGTCCCTCCTCTTCCCCACCTCTCATTAGCTGACACCTGAGTAGGCGGAGTCTTCAGAGGACGGTATGACACCTACACTCAGAGGAGGGATGAGGGTTGTTAAAGTTGGAGGGCTGGTTAGATGGATGTGACTGATGCTTTTTTTTGTGGGCACGGGTCTGTGTGCTTCCTCTTTCACGTGTAGTCAAGGATGTGTTTCTGATAGTTGTTTTTGTTTATTTGTGGGGCGGGGAGGGTGAAACTGTCTGCAGCATGCAGCATGTCTGCCCTCCCCTCTGAGGTGTGTGTCTATCTGATCTGTGTGCCTGTGACGCTGTTCACAAAGCATATCGCAGTGGCGCGTGTGTGAAAAGCTGAATTCAGGTTTGACTTCTGGCTGAACCGATGAAATGGATCCAAGCCCAGGCCAACCTCCAAGTGTGCTTTTAACCACTCAGACAAAATGCACACTGCTGGCCTCTGTGTGCGGGGACCATTTCTTTTGGCAGGTGGTCTGAAGCCCCTCCCCTTCTCTTTTGATCTTTATTGAAACTTAGGTGTTTGTGTCCTATGTGCAACCTTGTATACCTTGAGTCATACATTTAACTTCATGTTGTGCAGTGTGTTTTGGGTGGTGTGTGTTCTGTGTGTTGATTAAATGGATGTTTGGGGATATGTTGGTGTCACCTATTGTGTTATAAGGCAACATTCATCAGACTCATCAGACAGAATTCTGATGAAAAAGTCTTTTAAATAATTTATGATACTTGATAGAAGTGGAAGTCTTTGTGGAAGTTTTTTTAACTCCAGTAAGTTTTTATTTTATTATAATCAATATCTCTTAAAGATTCAGCAATCAAACTAAAACACACATTTTAGTAAAAAAGAGGGGTGTAAATATGTGCTACAATTTGATTCATAATCTTAATACCCAAATATGTTATGCTCTGTTATATTTATGTCTTTAGTAAGTATAATCAATTACTAAATTCCATTGTCAATAATTCCATTATCATTGTTAGATCAATGCACTTTTACACCCCCAGCAGAAACAGTGCTGTAATGTTTGTTCAGAGTGTCAGGTGAGGCCTTTAGCACTGACTGTGGCTCATTGTGCTGTAGTATGTTCCTGAAGACTACAGCAGCTTGGTTGGAGTGAGTGATCAGGGCCGGAGTCTGATTCAGTCTAAAGAATGGCTGTGTCTGTAGGGGGAGCTCCTGCAGGTAAGGTCCCGCGACGCCCCCTGACCTGAACTTGTTGCTTGTGCATGGACTAATACTCTAACTTCTCCCCTTACTTCTACTGGTCTGGGGTTTCCTTCAATCAGAAGTGGAGGCGATTAACACTTTCCTTTATTTGCATCTTTTTAAAGATCTTTTAAGCATACATTCTATGTGCCTTTAGTTTAAATAGTCTCTCTCTGCTTTAAATGATCTGTATGCTGGCGATTTAATGAGCTTTGGGTTGTAGTGATGCTCTTTCTCTCAGACTTGATTCATTGGTTTCTGGTTTGAATGTCTCAGTGGGCAGCATCACGTCTTTTATTGACTGCAGGTCTTCTCTGCCTTCAGAAGGGTTTTTAAGGAATCTCTTTAGTATAATCATGTTCCTTTGAGTAGATTTGATTAATTTTAGGCTAACATTACTTCTGTGCCATAATAATGATTAATCAAAACTCAAATCATGTTTCTTTTAATAGCACTCAGCATGTGAACTCAGCATGTGAATCTTAACCCATTACAATATCCCAGTGCTTTGTTTTTCTTCAATGACTGTTTGTGTGTGTGTGTGTGTGTGTGTTTGTATGTGTGTGCGCACGTGACGCGCAGCTCCAGGCGGACTCTGTGCTCCTGCTGTATAATTGGAGTGGTCAGCGTAGTGGGGAGGCACTGGTGACTTTCCCAAGTGAGAAGGCGGCGAGACAAGCTGTAGCTGAACGCTCCAATCTTCCTCTCTCCGGCCACTCCATCCGCCTGGTCTGCTGCGAGTGACCAAACACGGACCGCTACACCCACAGAGGGAGGGCTACACTTGATCTGTCTCACCCCTTTCTCCCACCTTACCTGTCTTTTGGCTTGCAGACAGCCCCTCTGTTTCTGACGCAAAGCTGTAGTTTAGAGGGAATCTGAAACAGAAACACTATGTATATATGTTTATATACACGCAAGCAAAACATCCAAATAACAGTGCCTTGCAGCTTTTGTACAAGAGAATGTGTGTTTGAGAAATAGAGAGCAATTGCATGCATGCTGAACTCCGTTCCTTTGTGTCTTTTGATGTCAAGAAATCTTAATTCAGGGCTTAAAGTACAAGTTTAACCTTGAAAGCCATCAGTTTATAGAACAAACTTTAGCAGTTTTTCCAGTTAGTAGAACACCACATCATTTCTCTTGTGTGTATTAATATAATTTCTGAAGCGCTAGACAGTCCAGTATGTTAATGTCTTTGCCTTGCGAAGAAGGGAATCAAAGTTTCATACTTCATATTGCTGTTATAGATAAAATGTTTGTTTGGAAATACATTGGAAATGCAGTATGATTGTAAGAAGCCAAATATATAAATATGCTTTAAGGACTCTAAAGACTGTTATGCTGAATGTAGGACCTAAAAGGGCATGATGGTTTTCTAAGCGTACCTCTGCACTGTTATACTGAAACAACCTTCAGACTTATTCTTTATTTAATAGAACTTAAACCAAGTGTGTACTCCATAGACTTTCATGAACTGATTTTTAGTTTAATACAACCAAAAAAGGAACATTTTTATTTAAAGTGAAAGATGAGTTGTTTGTGTGATCTGCGTGCTTCATGCTTGTTCTTTATGGAAAGAGGTGTGTCTTCTGTTACCCCCATGTGCAGTCTGATCTATGCCACAGTCTTGCTTTGTTTTGGATTTGCCAGAAAAATGCAATCTACTTCAGTTTTTTTCTACTGATAGCAGGCTGCTAGAATCAGGATCTTTTTTTTCCAAAGACTACATTACCAGAGTGCAATACAGGCTGAACAAACTGGCACATCTCTCTAGAGAAAAAGGGGGCATTGTTTTGTTTTTTGAAATGTATGTGTATATGTGACTCTTACATGCAACAAATAAATTGATATTGCGCTTACAACCATGTCAAATCAAATCATGTTCAAGCTCCTATCACTGGGAATTATTAATGTAATATTTCCCAGTTTTTATGTATAAAGTGTCTGAAGTACTGTAGGATTCTTGAAAGTTTCATCTGTCAAGTATGTAGTAGTAATTGTTGATAAATCGAGAATGTCTTTGAAATTCTATTCAAGGTCTGTATTGTGAATTGCATTAATAAAAAGGCTGTATAATTATAACTAAGTCAGATTAAAGTGGAGTTTAAAGATTAGTTTGACCATTTTATTTCCCAAGATAAAAAAAAGGACCATTATCCAAAATTATATAATACTAACTGGATGTGCTTGTTAGTGCTGTATTTTAAAAGGTGTAATAAAACTGCTGTAATATAGTGCTATAATAAAAAAAAATCTCAAATTTAAAACCTCTATGTAATAGGTTCTGTATGTGCTTTCCATGCATGAAGTTATTATGGCTTGTGTGCACTCTCCCCAAATGCTCATAATTCATAGACAATGACAGGTGAGAGACAATCAGGCATTTATTCAGTTTATTGATACACTACCTCAGAAGCGCCTATATCACACACTGTTCCCTTTGAATAATTTCAAAAAGCACTGCAGTCTTAAAAATTACAAAATGTTAAATACAAAATGTACATGAAAGAACAATACAAGGCTCCGTAAACATCATTTGAACCTGTTCTAGTTTACAAACCATCCAACCTACCTAAACTTTAGGAATGACATCCATTTCAAAGTATCAAAAATAGAGTTCTGGTGTCTTTGTCATCATCTGTATGTAAAATGGAAACGCATAGTTCAATCTTTGGTTTACAGAAGAAAACAAAAATTCGGTGCTTGCCCTGTGGCCCGTTTCACCCCAGAACCCCCATCTGTTTTTTTTATTTGATTTTCCCAAAAAAATTCCTAAATCAAACCAAACCTTGACACTATCTAAAATAATATTTAAACACAAGGCTTTCCTACTGTATATTTGATAGTTTAAATTAAATAGTCAAAAGTGGCATTGAAAACACCAGTCACTATATGTAAGGGTTTACATACAACAAAATATATATAGATATTTATATATATACTTACATATTGTATAGATGCAAGAGTAACAAACAAACCTGCTATTTGTATGTTTAAAAATGTCAATCCATCATTTAGTCTGTCCTTGCATAGCCTAATGTCAATGTGCTTTATTACCATTTAATTCAGACTTTTTTTCAAAGATACAAAAACAAATATCTACAATTCATTGAATACAAACTGACATAAGCACAAAACTGTTAAGACGCGTGATCTGTGCACAGATCAACATATTGACAAACAACTCTGGCATTCTACTCTATGAATAAGCATCTCTACAGCATCTAGTCTAGAGGCATCAAGGTTTTTTTGTAATTTTTTTCTTGAAGGCCAAGGCAGGTTTATAGTGCATAGCGTCAAACTTGTACATAACAGTCATTGTTACAGCTGTAAGTCTAAAAGACTCAAAAAAGATAGAAAAACGTTTCAATCGACTGCACCGGGTATCAAGAATTAGAAAAATATTCACACAATTTAAAATTTCAAATCATAAATTCAAGGCAAGGAGCAAAAATTCATAGATTTGCTTGAGCCAAATCCCAAACCTACAGAGAAACAGAATCTACTTCCTATGTTCCTGACAGCAGACATTGCAGTCAGAAACTGAGGAAATTCACTTCAGATTAAACTGTTTTTGTCAACGCAAAGAACAATTATATCTCCAGTGAACAAAAACCTTCACTGTAATTGTCTAAGATGATTGTTTGAGTTTAAGTGTGGTTTAGATTTGATAAGCAGACCAGAACATCAAGTCTCTATATAAACAGATCATCTACAGCATCTACAGTTTCCTTGCTGATTGTCAAAATGCCACCTTTGGGCAAAAAAAAAAAGTCAGCCAGTTAAATATTGTTTCTAATATATTGGTTGTTTTCATGACCAAACTTGCAGTGTTAAATTGTCTAATGCATATGTTCATGCATAACTGTTTCTCTAATCAAAGGCACATAGCGAGTGTCAGCCTAGTCATATCATTATCATTTTCTATTAACATATCATTATGTTTAAGTTCAATGGACATGAAGCCCATATCTCCAGACCTTTGAGGTCTTCAGTCATCTTTGAGTTCATCTTACCCATGCAACTGTACAAAACATTTCGTCTTTAGACTCTGAGAACAATTCCTTTGCCTTTAAAAGCACAGCACTGTGAAAGATTTTACAAACACAATTCACAGCACTCAAGAACACAAGATGTAGGTCAGCTACTTCTAAGTATAAAATACATAAACTAGATTCAACTGTGTCATCGTCAAAAACAAAGAAAACTAAACGTTAATTCTCAGCAGAAAGCCTTTTCAATCACAATCACAGCTAGCACATAAGGCATTTGTTTAACCTGAAGTGGAAATGGGCCAATCATTAAACAGATTATCTACAGCTCAGAAAGGTCACTAAACGTGGAATGTTGCATATTATTACTACAGGCTCAGTGGAGCACCCGAGGGCTTGTCCACTAGGGGGCAGCACTGGGAGAATGTGTACTTAAAACGGCGGTGGTAGAAGGCGCGAAATGTGGGTGTCTAATCTGCTATCCATCTAAAGTGATTGTTAAATTGCTGTTTTGCACTGCATATTCTGATTAGGGATGAGGGCTTTTAACTGCATAGCTAGCCAATACAAAGGGTTCATCTGTAAGCTACAAATAATACATCATGCTGTCAAAGAGCCCTGACTTGTTTCTTTTTCAGGAGAAAATAGTGCGTCTGACAACACAAATCCCCACTTAGCCATGTCTGTGTAGGTATATATGCAGTACATCAGATGCCAGCTCCCTTTGTTGTTACCATATACAACCCAAGCTGTGTTTGTGTGAGTGTATTGAATCTAGATGAAGCAGTTGGTGGTTCCAATAGCTTCTGGATCCACACTGGGCTTTTCTGGACAGGGCAGACAGTGGGTTTGGGGGGAAGCTTGTTGTTGAGGATTGTCTGAGAGTCTGATGTGGGCTAGGACTGACTGTGTGCAGCCGGGGACCCCCCATGAGCCCCAGGGGCCTGAGACATGTCTCTGCCTATTATCTCATTCACTGGAACACACAGAAAAACAAAAACATTCTTTAAATACAAGCTCAAATCTTTTGGCATTCACATTAATGACAACAGTTAAATGACAGAAGACAAAGCTGAGCTTTTTGAAAGTTAGGTATAGACACTTTACAATAACACTTTTTTTTTTGTTAACAATACTTAACTACCTTAAACGTAAAAACACAATAAGCAATACTTCTACAGCTTCTTACTAATCTTAGTTAATGTTAATTGCAACATTTTACCATAATTTAAACATCTTTAAAATCAAAAGGTGTTCCTGTTAACATAACAGTTAATGCACAGTGAAGTAATGTGAACAATGTCAGTTAATACAAATAAAATTGTTCCAAAAGATTAATACACACTATAACAATGTCCACTGTTAGTTTATGTAAGCTAATGCATTAACTAATGTTAATGAATGGAACTTTATTGTAATATGTTACAAATTTATATTGTGCATTGATTTGTAACAAAACGATAATTAAAAAATTCTATTCTCTGTCTAACCATGGAAGGGCAGTATTGAGCTGTGTAAAGTACCAACATCATCCTCAAGAGCTGATGAAAATAAAAGACAGATAGCGATGGGCAAAAAGAAAAAAGAAAGAAATAAACTCAAGACTTTGGTATGCAACACACTCAGCCAATGGAAAGAGACAGAGGGAGAGAATGACTGTGGCTACAGCGGTCAGAAGAATGTCATCTGAGAGAAGTGTGAATGTACACGAGTTATTCAGAGTGCGAGGATGTCAATTCTGACAGCAGCAGTCTTATTAATTTGACCACAACACAAAGCCTATAAAACCATCCTGCATCTCTTTAACAACCAGGCTTTGGTGCAGGCAGTTGCATCAGTTCATTATGTGTTTAATGGTGTTTGACTACATTTCCTTAAGCCTGTTGGCTTGGCTTTTTAGAGCACTATGAAAGCTTAGTATAAAATTGATCCATTGTTAAAACATATGTTTCATATCCCAGAAGGCACTGGAGCGAGTGTGGTAATTACTTTAGCAGGCCGGGAGACTGATGTTAAACAAGCAGCCAAACATTTTTAACAGGACTCCCCAGCAGGGTTCTGATTAATGCAATGAAATTTCTCTACAAGCTTTAGTGGATAAGCATGCTTCCTTGAAGCCATGTAATGACTAAAATGTGGTAGGGACAACAGTGTTGTCGTCGTAACACGCCGCTGTGACAAAATCAAACAAGAACAATCATATACAACTGTTCAAAATCAGAGATGAGGCAGAACTGGAATAGGGAGAGAGGCACAGCTAGTGCAGGCAATTCCTTACAGTTCATTGCTTTGTGGAAAAAATGCTAAACACATGGCAGGTTTTGACAAACCACTACATTCAATCACCAGATTTCCAAGCTTGTCATTGAAAAAAAAAAACACGTCTGTAAGAGGCGATGACAAATCAGACATGTAAAACTAAAGAGAAAGCTGGAGAGCAGATAAACAGGTTTGATTGTTGAACAGGGGGCAACCCTGGGCCTCAGGTATCATGCTAAAAGGGTACCTGCCTCTGCAAGTGAGTTAATAATCCCTGCATTCCTCATCCAGACAAGCTCTCACACTGAGCCAATCAGCAGCAAGCTGATGCCTGACTGGGATAAACCACATTTCACTACATTTTCCAACAGAACTAAAAGCAGGTGAGTTCAGTCAAAGAGAACAAAGAAGTTGGTCTATTCCCACTCAACATAGGATTAAAGCTAAGCTTTTTATAAACCAGCATCAATAGCCATATATAATGACATTACCAGTCATTTATTAACAAGACCTCAAAAGGCAGAGAACCTGATTTTGAAATAAACTAAAAATAGCATTAAAAGTAAATAAAAGAATACATGCTGTTTACATGTGAACAATGACAGAGGAGCTAACAATTAACAGAACACCATATAAAGAGCTATACTGAACACCTCTCATTAGCTTTTCCTATGTTAGCCTGTTGTAAAAAAATGTATTTAAAACTTTCAGAGGAGCAGTTGTTCTTCGGTCCTCCAGCAACTGATGCTTGTCAAGAATTACACACAGCTTTTTGGTTTAAAAAAGCCTAAACGTCACAAGAAACTAATTTTAGTACTGCCATGCTAGTATTACTCAGGTTAAGCGCTCGCTACATATTTCATATCTGCATAAGTATTGTGGCTGTTTGTGTTAACTGAAGAAGTTATCGTGTGTGTTATTGTTTGTGAAAATATTAGTATTCCTGTTTATGAGTTTATGAGGTTTTTTGTTACTTTGCTTTTTGTGAATGTGTGTCAGCTTGGCGCGCTGACTATTATTGTTTAGTTTTGTGTGTTTGTAGATTAAAGTTGTTTTGGTACATTGTTTGTGGTTGCTGTTATTATTTGTAATGGGTTTGTGTGCTGGATGTTTGAGTGTGTGTGTTATGTTTCAAATGCCCAGCCGCTGTGACAGATCATCCTGTTGGCGTAGGCGGCTCTTCCTCTTGCATGAACACACTTCACACATACAGACCTGCTCTGTGCTGATTGTGACTTGTGCTTTAAAACCCACTCAACGAACCGCTTGCCTCTCACACATCACGAACATACACTAAACAACACACGCACTGCACAAACCTGCACTGCACTACCTCACACACAACCTCACAAATGCTTCAATAGCACCTCCCGCATGCAATACAATTTACACAATGCGTAAACCTGCACAAAGTGTACACACAGCAGTAACAAATTTGGAAATACTAAGAGTATAAAACTTTGTGGAGATTATGGGACATTGTGCCCTGGTTCATTGCTGCTATTCCTTCAACAATTATTAAAAAAGATTTACTAAAACAAGCAAAAGAAAATGATGGAGACAGACTATATTTGGGCGATTCACTTATCAATTAAATGAAACCTGGATGTGACATATACTGAGGGTAGTTATCTGCAGTCTTTGTGTGGTGGAACTTAACCAAAATCAAAGCTCAACAAGTCAAATTTCTCCATGAGTGAAACGCCATCATTTATAGAAATGGTAATGCAAACATCAGCAGGTTACTTAACACATGCCAAGTCCATCAAAACACACACACAAGTCCATCAAAAATACTCACAGAAACCGTTCTGCTGCGAGAAGATGGAAACCAATAAATTACACATATGCTGTAGCGTTAAAGCAACATCTGAAATGTCATTAATTAGACTGATAAGGCAAAATAAAAGTGGTGCACAGTAAACATTGGAATAAAAAGGCCAACAAAAACTAAGAATCAGTTCAAGCACACAGCAAGTCAATAGATACAGACAGCTATTTAATCAGTGTCTGTGGTATTGGCAGATTTTTAAAGGTGCTGCATTTGAGCAGAGTAAATTTAGAAAAAGTCTAATATGTTGTCAGCCACTGTATTTATTTTTGTCTTTGAAGTGGACTTCCTCATTTCCAAAATTTTTTCTCTTCCTGGATCTGAAGCTTTGTCTCACTTTTTCCATTTTTATGTGACATAAAAGCACACTAGTTATTCACAGAAACGTAAACATACACACTGTATTTCGCATACACGCTCACTTTGACATTTAAACGACTCTGACAGCGAGTCACCTCAGGACAGAGTAGCCAAAACAATTCTGGGCTCTGAATAGAAAAATCACCAGTCACGTTCAATTTACAATACAGTAGCTAATCATATAACACAGTATGAGTTAAAGTCTCAACAGTACAGTGTATTCAGGGAGAGAGTGTTTAAACTGTGCCCTGTTGATATTAGCGACGCATCTGACTCAGTTAAATACGGGAAGTTACTGTGCAATATATCGCAATACAGCAGCAACAGACCTTAGAGGTTTCAGCATCTTCGTTTCCCACATGTAAGAAAACATGATTCATCTCGATCTCTTTCACATAATGCTTGAGAGTCTCAGGGCACAGTCTTTTAACAGGGGATCCTCTCTGGATGAGTGGAGGGGGGCATCCCTAATTAACATATAATACACATAGTCTGAGCCTGAAAGCTCGGAGTCAGTGATATTGTTTCATGGTGCTGCCCCATTTCACCGGCTGACCGTTAACTGACTTTGGACAACCAAAAATTGGCTCTGGTGTAACAATGACTAACTGATTACTTTTAGTTCCTAATGTTTCATTATAGAGCTTGTGAATCTACATTTTTAACAGCTTTATACTTCATATAAAAACACTTGTTTTTACCTTGAACTTTATTGACACTGATTAAACCTTATTAAATTAAAACTTATTTTTCCAATTCCATTAATGAGTAGCTAAAAAATGGTGCAGCGCTTGTGCCCCTAGTCATTAAGTATGAAAAATGATTCCATTGTAGGTAAGATTCTGATAATGTGATTCAAAGTACAAAGCAGTGGAAGGGTTATGTTATAATGGAAAGTATTATAGCAAGGCAATACTGACCTCATCAGCCGAGATACAGCACACTTGTTTCCATTAAAAACATTTGTAGGTTTTAATAAACTGATCAGTAACTTCAGAGTGCAGCATGTTAGATATAGGCCATATTTAGGACATCTGTACTATTCTTTGATGACATAAAAGAAGCTCTCTTGATTTTTTTTCCATTTGTGCTTCAGCAGCACTTAACCTATGCAAGGGTTACACCAGTAACAGCATATAGACCACTACACCACAAACTCGAGGTACTGATCAACTCGCTCAAAATAACTGCAAAAATGAAAGACACAGAGAGGCAGAGGGAGCAGTTAGTACAATATGTGAATCATATGTGGATTCCCCATCTAAAGAATCAGTTAGTGATTCATCCTCAAATCTTTGACCTGAGGACTCTCAGCCACTCTAACATGTTTAGTCACTGGCTTTAATGACCAGCACAGCACAGCCATGGGGCAATGGGAGTTTTTTTTTTTAGCAAATTCTTACGGTAATTCAGTTGTCATGAAAACACTTGGGCTGTTCTAGAGAATCAGCCTTTGTTTCATGTGTCTGAACTAAGAAATTGTTCATAGTGTCAAACCACTATTGATACATGCATGTAAAACTTATTTGCTATACTCATTCACACACTCTACCCCATTTTCTTTCTAAAGCCAGATGCACGACTGAAAGGAGGGAAAGTAAATCTGCATGGGAGACATCAATCCACATTTCAAATTGTGGCATTCAAAACAAACAAACATAAATGACATAACATTTACAACTGTAGCAGACACTTTATCCAAAATAATTTACAAATTAGGAAAAACACAAGCTATTTATCATACAGGAAACAGTATTTTTAGCAGTACCACAAAACCGTATTTCAAGAGCAAGCACACGCAGTACGAAAGCTAGGGTAGAGGTGTAACTGTGGGGTAAAAAGAAGGAAAAAAATAATATTTTTTTCTTTCTCAAAATATACACTTTACAGGGAAAAGATGCCATGCATGACAGAGGATAAATAACTGTGAGTTGGAGTTTCCTGGTCAGAGAGTGCAGCCCTGTCACATCAGTTCCCAGAGATCTTGCACTACACCACATATCTGCAGCCAAACACCACAGCAATGCAAACTGGACAGACCACAGGGCCGCTGCCTGCCTCCACCAAGACCTCAAAATTATGTTCCAGAGTCTGTAATTGTACGGAAAGATGACACAAAACCAGGTTTCCACTAGTTTCAGAAGAGTTCATTGATTGTGTTTAACAAGCTGCATTTGGGCTCAGGGCTCTGTTTTTTCCCTTCCGCGCTCTTTTTCCCTCAGAGATGAGAGCAGTTGTGTTATTAATTCGACACAGTCGTTTAGCACTGGCTAATGACTACAGACCTGGAATATGTTGCATGACGGATGACGGAAAAGAGGGAACCACAAAGAAACAGACGGATTGGATCGGTGCAAACTATTCTGGTGCTTTGAGGGATTGTTCATCACGTCATTGACAAATAAAGTCCACACGTCAAAATATGAAGAGACACTAACTCTTATCCCCTGTGGGAAGACTCAAACAGAGATATAAGCTCTTTGACAGAGAGAGATCGTGTGTTTGTGTGTGTGTACAGTAGGATGGGATACAGGACCTAAAAGACAGCAGGCTTTGCCTATTATTAACCCAGATCAGCGCACTCATGCCGTGGTGGCAGCTGCACACAGGCATGGAGAACAAAGGGGCACAAGCACACGTCTGCGTAGACTGTAGGCCTGATCTCAAACACAGGCCTCTGAGACCACGTCCATTAAATAAACATCAGCTGATACGAGGACAGGAAGGAAAAAAGCTGATGAGATGAGAGAGACTAAGACAAGGTGAGACAAGACGAAAAGAGAGGAGACAAGAAGAAAGACTATGACAAGGGAAAAAACAAGCCAAGATGAGAAGATAAAAAAGATGAGATGAAACAAAAGGTGACTAGATAGACAAAAACAAGAGAGACAAGATGAGAAAAGAGGAGACAAAAAAAAGGCTTAAATTAGAAAGATAAGACAAGATGAAGGAGATGAAATGAACAGAGATGAGATGAGAAACAAAAAGAAAAACATGAAGAAAAAAATACAAAAAGAGATGAGACTTTAGCCAAAGCAAGACAAGAACAGAACAGAAAAAAGAGAAAAGAAGAAAAAGAGAGACTAAGACTCAACACAAGGGAAACAGTCCAAACTCATCAGGGAAAATATGGCACCCATACTTCTTATGCTCGTCTAACACACAACACACACACACACACACACTGCTTGCTTGCCAAATAATGAATCCACATCTAACAACTTATACCATGCTGAAATAAAAACTGTGGTACTGTTAGACAAACTCGAAAACTCAAACTGAAATTAAAGTTAAATCTTTTTCATTCTTTTTTAATCTTTGGCTTGTCTTCCACATTCTAGTCCTTCTTTGACCTTTCTGTAAGTGTGTGTGCTTGTGTCTCTTCCCTGTTTTTTGTCGTCCATCTGTCAGTCTGTCTGTAGCCCCTCCCGAACACCTCCTGCAAAGTGTCTTTGACATCACCTGTGCCATCTGTTCACACACACAAATACACACCAGCATATGGCTGAGCCTTATTTGTAGAAAAAAATCCTCAAAACAGCCTGTAGCTCGTCACTACACTACAGGAGCTCTATATATTACCTCTCTGAATAAATAAACATTTATCAGCCCAAAACAAAAGGACCGGAATATCGAAGGGATCTCCACCTACCACGTATTGCTAGTCAGCAGAATTTAAACCAGTTTAACCAGAATTAAAACTGCTACTGAAACAAAGCCAATGAGATCTGTAAATATCCACTGGATATTACGCTACATCACCATCTGTACTCACACAACCCCAGAATGCAATGCAACTGACAGACTAAGAACCACTGAATTCTGCTGAAAAGTGATTCATGAAGTGGAACTCAAGTATCTGGGACTATAAAAGTGCCGGAAAAGCGTGATTAAGAACTGCAGAGTCTGACTGATACATCTGACTGAAACTTACATTTAAATATAGTGAAACTTTCTGTCAGCTGCAGAGTGTTACAGTTAACTCTGAAGAGTGATTCACGATTTTCTGACTCTCATGAAGAGACACACAAGAGAACGAGAAAGGTAAAGAATTCGGGGAGGACTTTACACTTAAATATAATAAATATAAATGACCAAAAGGACATTTGGATGTTCATCATTCTGTTAATAAAATTTTAAACAGGCCTACAGTTTATTCACAATGCTGTAGCAACACGTAACAATAATTTTTGGTCAACGGCAGTGACAGCTGTACTGTACTGTATACTCATGAAGACGGCAGTTGACTGGACTCACTGGATCTGGTGTTCTATTTGCAGATTATTTCTGACCTCCTTAAAAACTCACAGTGCTGAAGAGCTTCAGTCAGAATGACACAGACCTTATTTATAGTGTGTGCTGTGGGGAGGATACAGTCCCTGGTGGAATCAGTTCAAAACTTCACTGTTAAAGAGGCTCAAATCCATCCAATCTTGCACGCTGAACATGAGTCTAATCCTGCAGTGTATGTGTGCAACATGCAGCCAGTACAAGTTATGCATTGGTGTGTGTGTGGGTGTTTCTTTAACTCTGGGCACCTTTAGCCCTGTCTGTGTGTTTGAGAAAATAAACCACCTAAAAGCTTTTTGTCGTCACTCTCACAAGTTTATTTACATTTGTCCACATTTCAAATTATTTTTTGTTAAACAACATTTTGTGGTAAAAATAACATTTTTTTAAAATTTGTGTACATTTACAGACATTGCATGTTTATATCTAAAATTGTATGTACCGTAAATACACACATTAAAATTTATTTTACACAGTTTTACACACTTTATGAACAGTTAAACAAATTACAATTTGTTAAATTGTTTAGATTAGAAATTACAATAAAAATATTCTGTTGAACTTGCCATGAGTTGTGTCATGCGTAAAAACAAGCATTTAATATTTCACAGTAAACATTTAAATGATTCCAGTCTTTCTTTAGATTATCATAATTATGATGATGGATGCGCATATTGTCTGATTGTAAGTCTGGGTTTGACAAAAGGATGAAACAAAATTTATATATAGTGTAAAATGCATTTGAAATGTGAAAAAAAAGAGATGACAAATGTTTCTAAGACAGTTTTAATGTGATCTTAATACAACAAAAGGAAAAGATTAAAAATAAACCCTAAAAAACAGAATGACCCAAAGCTAAAGAAACACCAGATACTGAGTGGATGTACAGTTAGACTTCTGTCACAGTTTCTATGTTTTAGTTGAATTAGTTCGCACAAGCCTGTGATTTAGTCTGTAAGTGCCCAAGAGTGATTTTGTGTGTGTGTGTGCTTTACACATGGCTACATACAGTGGGGCAGTTTTAATTTTCAGACAAATGCTGGATCCTTATAGACTCACACTTCACTACACATGCGAACACACACACACACATGCGCGCACACACGCGCACACACACACGCACACACACACACGTCTAATTTGAGAGACTCAAGCTGTTCATTAACTCTGTCTCACTGCACATTTGAATACTGAAAGCAAGCAGAAGTGACGCTCCATGATCAAACTCTAATCCAGGATCTGTATCTCACAAACATGACCACATTGCTGGAATTCATGCTGCTAAACTTGTCTTATCAGTCATCGACTAACAATAATTCACTATGATGCAGTGCCAGACAGCAGGTTCAATATCCCATAATACAGACTATGCAGCAAACAAGATATTACAGCAGTAAACTGCTGAGAGTTGAACTGAGGAATCTTTTGTGGTCTGTTGTCTGTACTTATCACATAAACACACCATCAGCAAGAAATATGCACAAAAACACTGAAGTAACATGACATGTCTCTCTTTCTATGTTTGGAAAACACTGCATATTATCTTTCAAAGCATAATGCAACTAATGCAATAAACATTGCGAGCTGTACCTGAAGTATGCTATTGTGTCATACGGTTGAATGACTATTATTGCAAGTTTTATTCTATGAGTAAAGTTCATTTATCTTGTAAATAAATACAGTTAATTTATATTTTTTATGCAAAGCAGTGTTAGCAGTTACATCAAGAAAAGAATTGGGGTTGACAATACTTATGATTCAATGTCACACTGAAAATGGAAGGTCATGTTCAGCACATTGCGTTGTGGGATGTTATGCTTCATACTGCACATCATGGCATACTGCACGGTAAAGTACTGTAGGTCTGAGTATTTTATGCATACAGAAAACATACTGCGTAAAGTAAACATTCTATATACTGCAGAAATACTGTATATGGTAGTGTTACTTCAAGTTCAGCCACTCTTTTCCTCCCCCACACCACTGATCTTAGGTCTCATAGTTCTGCTAATAAGGATTACTGGTCTGATGAATTCAACCTGTGTCATGACACTCTTAACAATCTGCAACCTGCCAACCACTTTAAAAGCTCCAGGCTTCGTGTACAGGCAAATATATTTCAGCAAACTTCAAGCAACAATTTTCTTGTGTATTTATTACACAGTTCTGTTCTGCTGATCTCTCGGCAGGATAAATACTGCACAAATATACACACACAAACAATACACATTTATTTGCCCTTGTTAATGCATGTAGGAGTCACATACAAAGGCACTCACCATCATCAAGTGTAATGTCCTGCAGGCCAATGGTACGGAAGGTGGGCTCTCTATCTTCTGGCTCCTGTTTGATGTTTAGCCTCTCTCCCTGTTGAGTCAGGGGGTTCACCATAGACCCTGCCGGGGACAACCCAGCCAAGACAGGGCTGCTAGCCTGGGGGGAAGACTGTCCAGAGAGGGGCACGGGCCCTAAGGGACTGTTGGATGTAGGAGATGCAGAGGTGGGTGAATTATAGGGAAGGGAATGGAGCTGGGGTGAGGATGGCCCAGAGTGTGGAGATGGCACCATGTGGGCAGGAGCACTGGAGGGTGTTGGACAGGAAGCAGACCGCTGCCCTGCTGGGTGGTACACCAGTGGACGCTGGAGCTGTGGTGCTGGCTGCCCCAGTGTGTGAGTGGGTGAGGGGACCTGCCCAGGGGTGGGGCAGTGGTAGCCTAGAGAGTGGAGGTGTGGGGCAGAGTGTGCCATAACCTGGTTACTACCTGTACAGGCTGCATGGCTGGGGCTGGAGCCAGGCCCCACTGCCACTCCAGAGGTTGGTGTTGAAGAAGCAGAGCCGTACACCATCCCCATACCCAGGGTGTGACACCCAGCTGGGTCAGCCTGGAAGGGCATCCGCTCATAGGCCTGTGGGGAGCCTGCAGTCATAGGAAGACTGTGCTGGCCGTTGAAGGGCATGTTGTGCTGCAGGGGTGGGTATGAAGGTCTGGCAGTGGCAGCAGGGCCTGGGTGGAAGGGCATCTGGCATTCAGGAGGTGCATTCAGCCCTTGAGCCTGAAGGTGGGGCAGGTGGGGAAGAGTGGGAGAGCCCATTGGGGCACAGGGGGCCTGAAGTGGGTGCAGGCCTGGAGCCAGGCTTCGTGGGGAGCTGGACAGAAGGCCGTCTGGTGGGTGGGAGTGCTCTGGGGAGGACAGCGGCTGGGCACAGACCATACTGGCAGCATGGACCAGAGGCATGGACATCGGTGGCACAGCAGGGGAATCAGGATCATCTCTACGTTCTTGCTTGACCAGGACTATAAAATGGAGAGTGAGGAAAAGATGGAGAAAGAGAGAGAAAGATATACATGGTTGCAAAAGATAAACTTGCCATATTTGAGATGTCTAATTAATAACTATGAAAAACAATTACTTTTTAGGCATATTTATTTACACAATCAGCATTTGGTACCTTTTGGCAGAAATTGACATTCAAAGACTTAATATTTTATTTATGATTAAGTCTTCTAATCAGGACTGTCACTTTTTATTCGATATTCGAATATGCATTAGAAAATGACGTGAAATATCCGTATTCGAACTATAAATAAACTATTCGGTTTTTAAAGTGCTGTGTGTAGCACATTTTTTACAGTCCATGATTAAACCGTTTTTTATGTTATTGTTTGCCATCTCATGCAGTAAAGATTTTTTCTCAAAAGTGACAGCCCTACTTCTAATAATAAATCTATATAACTTTAATAAAAATAAATACATAATAATAAAAATAAAAACTTTAAAACAAATAGCCAAACATAAATAGATACAAAGTTTTCCCATGTCTCTAATAAAACTGATAGCAATGTTTTATGACTAACATATGTTCAGGAATCATACCTAGTGTAAGTATTTTCTTGTTTCATAGTGAAATAAAATTTTAAAGTGCAATTCAACACACACAAACAATGAGTAACAGCCACAGTGTTCAGTAACCCATTTCCCAATCTGCTAGTTGCTGGCCCGCATGTGTGGGGGATATTTTTACTTGCTGAAGATTCTGAGAGAGCATATGTTGCCTGCTTGATTGCCATGTAAATGAGTGCTGAGTTTGAGAGCTCAGAAATGCTGTCTGCCCTCCAGCATTGCTCCAAATGGGAACCAAAATTCAGTTCACAGCCCCATACACTGCTGTAAGGCCATTAGTGTAGTAAAAACATAGCTTCCTCATATAAAGAGCAAGTGGCGGCCATGTGTGGGAGAGCGTGTGAGTGCGTTTTTGTCTGGTGTTACTAACTGTATATTCTCATAGCACTCAAAAAACAACTGCATTGAGTTTCGGTTCATAACTGCAACTTAAAACAACTGCATACATTTCCAGATGCAATTGGGAACAAAAAAAGTGAATTTGTCTGTGACCAAAACAGGTGCCTCGGACTTGTAGTGAAGTATAAAATATTTTAGCACAGGGCTGTTTGCATTGTATTTAGATTGAATTTGGAAGATCTGTTAAGATCTGCATCTGTTTATCATATTAGGCTTCACATACATAACTCAAAGAGTCTGGCCCTACTCTAAAACACAGTACCTTATCCCCATCCCCTGCCATGCCACATTCTCAGCAGGCCGATGCCATGGCAACCACAGTCGCCATGGCCTGTTTAGAATATTGTCTGCATGTGCTATCATCTGATTGGCTGAGACCTGACGGGTTAGTGTGGAAAACAGGAAACCCTAATTTGAGTGGGTGCTTTGTGGAGCGAAGAGGGTGGGCGGAAGGCTGGCCTCAAACAGTCTCGCTCTCCCTCTCTTTTTGTCTTTATCACTGAGTTGCATGCTAACCTGAGTTCACCGTTGAAGAGACAGAGATAAAAAAAATAAAAGTTGCTCACGTGTGATTAAATTACGCCAACGCTGTTTCTCGGTTTGACTCGCTTTGGGAAAATAATAACAAACCAGCGTATGGCTATGAGAACCACACGACTGCACTTTATTACAACTCTCTAAGCCATAATTAGACATTTAGCCTTTTACTGCACTCTGCATATGCTGGTTTATATTATCATATGTTGCATGTAAATTTTCAAAGCAAAGCTATTAAATGCGCTGATGTAATGCATGTCAGCCCAACACAAATTATTATTTAAATATTGCAATGTGAATCATTAACCTCAAATTCAGGACTCAAAACATTTATCATAGGAAAAATCTTGCAAAATGCAAAACAATTCTGTATAATAAGCCAAAAAAGAGACAGAAACCTGATTGTTTAGACAGACAGAAAAAGAGCAAAAGGGAACAAGAGCAAGAGCGAGACAGAGAGAAAGAGATAAAGACAAAGGACATCAAGGGGGTCCAGGTCTTGAATATGCCTGCTTTGCATGCCCCCAGCCGCATGTAAATCATGCTGAATCTTGTTTTAAAGTGTTTTACATGAGCGGTTACCAGGTGCTCAACAGTTACTGGAACAACCTCATCCCTAACCACACTGGTGCACAGTGCAGAGGAGCACAGGCTTCATCAAATGGGTGACTGTGTTGTGAGAACCCACATGTGTGCTGTTCTTGTTACTGTTAAGTCAAGTTAGTAAGAAAACTATTTTGCATGAAACTGAGTCACAGAACTGCTCAACATTAGAGCAACAACAGAGGCCAGACTCAACATCAGACTCAACATTAAGAGTGCCATTCACCTGAAATATATTAGACTAACCAGAACAGTTTTCTAACACAATACATATTTCAGTTCCAGTTATTTCAGTTATTGTATTGTATTATACATGACAATAATTGTATGAGTAATGAGCATTTCTTTATTTTTACTGTAAAAATGACATTATTGCATTTGTAGCCAAAGCATTCAAAAATTATGTATCTTTCTATTTATTTACCTAGTTTAGCTGGCAAATGCCATTTTTGTTAATAAACCCATTTTAATCACTTAACATCAAGACTGGGTTAAAATGCACATGAATGAACAGTATAAGGAAAAGTGTATTTTTAAGCTGTGACCTATTTTTTAATCACCATTTTGCAGTTCATCTAAATGGAATAAAAAAAATAAAAAAATTTTTTTAAACTAAATGTTTCATACAGTCTATCATTTAATAAGTGGTTATAAAACTGCATTACATTTCAGCATTTCAGAGCAAAAGAGTGGTTGATTTTATGAATTATTATTAGGAATGTGGGCTGTGGAATGTGCTGCAGAATCATGTACCTGGTAGATAGGTAAAGCGTTGCGATTGGCTCCTTTTGCGTTTGCCATTGCACACATAGAACTGAACCTGCACGACTGAAGTGACCGTCTTGCTGTGATATGGAGGCACCTCCACCACAATGCTGGACTACAGATGGAGACAAGAAACTGATTTCTGATGTTCTTCCACACCTCTGAAGAATGATGTTTACATTTTATTTCTGGTTTCATTTTAAATAACCATAAAATGTTCAGTCAGATAAACCATTTCCAAAACTATTTTAATAAATAAATCATTGATGTCTGCAGCTAAGTTTTCAGAAAAATTTAAAAATGTACTGGAATTATAATCACAAAATGCTGAAACCTGGATTGTTAATGGAGGTTGTCCTATGATAGTAAAGAGACTGAAAAAGAGAATCTGGAAAGATATTTATATTTTGTGTACTGTATGCTTCATCTAGCAAATATTTCCTGAGATATGCGTAAAAAGAAGAGTATTTACTCACTCCTTGACTCTTCTCTCGGATGATCTTTGCCTCAACCTCCCACTGCGGTCGTCCATCTGAAGAAAGAAAAGCATTAGTTGCATTAGCATGACTTTTTATGGCAGCTAGCACGCACGCTAACTCTGTGTGTCAATACAGAGAGGGCCAAATTAGCCCAACTGACCCTCTCATCATAACCATCATGTCTTTGAGTACTGCACTGTAGTTACAAATGGGAGCTTGTGAACTAGGGATTTAAGTTACAAATAGCCAATCAGCATTAAGCTTCGCTAGGTTGATTTAGTAGCATGAAGCCGTGTGTTTCTACAAATGCTTCTTCACTGAATCCAGAAAGAAGCTTGACAAATTGAAAATAAATACAATGAAAAATTGTGTTTGTTTTCAAACTTTAAGTCTTTTTCCATGCAGGGAAAGAGGCTCATTTGCTTGAATAGATCAAAATGTCAGCTCAACACAGGGAAAGCATACAACACTGTACTAACTACAAAAACAAATGTTATTTTAAATACTCCAAAAAAATGAAGTGCTAGCTGAAATAGTAGAGGACTATAAAGGGATGTGACTTTTTCCCAATGGGCAACTAAAGAGGCTCTTTAATGAAAAACCTGATCATTGTGTGTTCGTGCTGACAGAAACAGAAGATGTTTGGGTCTCTAACAGGTATGATGTCATTAAAGGTTTGAATCACAGATGAGCCATCTGTGAAATAACTTTTATTCACTGCAGAAAGGCTGCATGTGCAGCTTGTAGAGAAGAAAAATTCTGCCGTTTTCAGTTTTTGTCTTTGATATAAAACTAATGAATTTCACAGACTTTTGTAGAGGGAAAATAAAAGCACCACAGGCGATTGGCAAAGGAAAACAGGCACTGCATGTATTAATTACATATACTACACAAACAGCATGACACGGGTCTGATTTACACACTTAAACGTTTTTGATAGAGGCTTCATACAGCCAAACAGCGGAATAATCAAAATGCATATGCATGTGTAATAATGTTTATGTGTGCACATAATCTTGCAAAACACATTTTCCATTTTTTTTTCAATTCACCAACAGGAGTTAGATAAGCTTTGCCCTTCATATTTAGTAACAAAACATTTCAAAAGAGAAACATGTCCAGCATAATGTTTAAGGACTGTTATCAAATTCAAAAGATCCTGCTGTGAGCAGTTTTCATAATTACCTGGACAATGACTCTCAAGAGACTGTTGTGTTTGTACAAAGTTACCCTGTAGTATCTCAGCTCCCCATTCGGCTTATACGAGAATGACCTTGGATGCCTGTGACTTCAGCAGTAATAGTGTTGTAGCACATGTTGACATTGAACACACACTGGAGAGACACTGGAGAGGGGCCCACATGCACATCATGACGGCAGGTTCAAACAGGAACCAGACACTAAAGCCTGCTGACAGGCATGCGCGTAAGTCTCCCACCCCCCAGAAATGCAGCTGTTTTGTTATTACTGTTATAATAAACAAACTCAAGAAAAACAAACTTTCTGCAAAATCATACGAAGTTTTATGTGTAATTATGTGGAAATTAAATGTCCTTCTGGCGAGTATAAGCTAGCATTACCTAAAACAGATGGTTAACGTTACTCTTCATTTCCTGTCTTATAATTGCATCATTAATTATAAAAAGAAAACTTTTTCTGCTGGCTTTCTTTTGTTTTATTAATTGATTCATTATAAACAATTTAATTGCACTTTTGTATTTGTCATTTTTATTCCCTAACTGCAACCTAAACAAATCTTTGGGGACTTTGGGGTGGGGTTTTACATTGACTTCTTTCAGCACTGGAAAAGTTAAAGCATGGGCATTTATTTGTCCACACAAAATCATGTAAGTGTCCCTGAAATAAACTGAAATATTTATGCTGTTTTTAATTACTGGTTACAAGGGCAGAAAAACCTCACAATCCAGTTGTGTGGTCGTCCCAATGATAAAAAGCATGAATCACTTGACTACTTCACTTAATTTCTATCCATTGTCAAACACCTGATTCAAAAGTTCAAAAACAAGTTACAATGTCTCAGTATCAGCACATGGACTACACAGTTGGACATAACCTAACTAATTACTGTAGATCCATTTGATACAATCTGTCAAAATTAGACCGAAAATTATCAGTCGCCTTCTCATATGTCCCCCTTTGTCCCCTACTGCTAGAGTGGCCCCTAGGGACAAATGCCTCCCAAACGCACGGCCCAGTGCCAGTCCACAAAAAGACCTTCTCCCTCTATCTACCCTTAGCAGCTTGGAGTGATTTGTGGATATAATTTTATGTATTCCAGACTTAATCAACCCTCAGCCAGAGAATGAACACCAGCTTTGACTTATTTTCCAATCTCCAGAAACTCTGACTGGTCTCAACATGAGTTATTCTGACCAATGTCACTGTTTCTGAAAGGGAATACAGACCTCGCTTAAAATATTACAGTATTTTTTCCATGCATATGGCATATGATCACGAAATAAAACATAACAAAAATGATTTACTTAATGGGACTCCTAACATACAAAGCTCCTGTTATTGGACACTATTAAAAAAATAAATGATGGCTGACTACAAACAGGCAGTCTACAATATTCACAATATCACTGCTAAATGATGTCAATTTTTGCTTTTATATTTCATGCCACATGCCCAAGATGACTGTCATATCAGCCAGCACAAAACAAACAAAAATTACTGAGAGCACCTTCAGCTACCATATTCCATTGATATAAAACACAACTGTTATAAAACACAACTGATATAAAACACAACTGATATAAAACACAGCTGGATGAGTGATGGAAACTCTAGATCACAACATCTAAAACTAGTAATGCAGAACACAGTTCCACAAATTAGACAGACTGTTTGATGATCTCCTACTCAAAAAGATATGAACTTTTCCCTGAGTAGCTCAAGGCGAGATGCAAGGGCCAATTTTCCAGCCTGCTTGTTCTAACGTCTCAGAACTTTCCATTTTTAAACAACGCAACAAAAGCGTGGGCAAACACCGCACAGATTCCCTTCAGCACTTTCCTGTGGGCATGCTTCACACTGTGCCAATTAGAGGAGAGGTGAGTTATAAAGAGTGTCTTTCTGACTGAGTCAGTTTGTGTGCATGTGTAAACTCCTATTGAGCGAGTCAGTGTGTCAATGTTTCAAAGTAGAAACAACAATCACACACAATCACACACACACACACACACACACACACACGGCAGGCCAAGACTCGTATTCCCAGAATGCCTTTCATTCATTGCCTTGATCTAAGACTGGTCCTAACTTGTGCTTTATTACTAAAGAACGAGTGTCCACAAGCAACGGAAAAAATGAGCAACAGCAAGAGAGAGAGACTCAGAGAAAAAGAAAAAGAGAGGAAAGAGAGTGTTGCTTATCACAGAATTTCAAAAGAATACAAAAGTCATATTGGAAAGAGTCAAGGAAAAAATATGTCCTCTTCCAGATCTGCCTGATGTCTATGAGGAGTAAGAAAGTGGTAAAGAGAATATTTAAATGGGTAAAAAGAAAGGTAGTCTGGTGAAGATGATAAACTGTCCCTGAGGATTCTGTTCAGTGTGTAAGAGGTCCATTTCAGCTCACAGTGACACTCAGAGGATCAACACAAACCCATGCAGACAGAGAACTGCTGGGACTTATGACAGTCTTAAAAGTCAGTTTAATAAATCCCCCTGACTGTACAGTGACTGAACACTGAGGCTTAAGACTGACAGTTACACGGCAGCCCTGCACGTTGAACAGGAAAAAAAGCAACCAGCACCTGAGCTGCAGTCATTCATCAGACAGACTGTGACACATCATTTATCATTTAAGAGACTGGTGGAAATTTGTGGATATGCTTTACTTAAATTTAAATTTTATCAGGTGTATAATGATGTAAACTTATGTTTTTTGCTAAGGCATTGGAAGTTGCTAAGGCATTGCAAGTGTACTGGGTGTTTGCTTATTGTCCCAAGTTAAAAGAGCCCAACCTCAGGTCTCTATAATATAGTCATTTGAAGAGATGACTCAGGTCCCTCCTTCTGATTACATCTGTGAAATTTCATTATCCGCCAGACAAATACAGCAAGTCTGATTGAACACACCTGTCCCTAACAATCTGGACAGTTAGGTATCGTGTTATTATGTGATACAATCTATTATACTGCTTAAAGGTTTAACAGTACACAGGCAGGTATTCTAATCTAATTTAACCGTGGTTGCAATCATTTGCAATCATGAAATGCTACAAAATTGCATAATGCATTGTTAAAATTAAGAATGTCATTAATCCAATACACTTCAGTGCTATCAAGCCTTAACGTATTGTTTCCGTCTGAAGGGAAAAAGGTAAGATAGTGTCTGAGGCGGTGAGCGATCAGCAGGCTCCCTGCAGACACAGCAGTCATGCTGACCTCTGAGTCATCCGAACGGCAGATGCTGAGGACCACAGGTGATCTCCAGAAGATCAGTGACACGCCACAATATGGCCAATCATAAATCTACCCTGTGAGTGTGGGGCAAAACAGACGAGTTCATAAGCGTATAAGGAAATGAGGGTGTGTTTTTGTTTGTATCTTCTTGCATATATGCACATGTTTTTCTAGTGTGAGCGTGTTGTGGATGTACAGTTGGTGTGTGCATAGTACATTGCGAGTCTGTGCGTACAGAGCGAGTGGGAATACGTGTATTTGAGTGTGGTGATGTTTGCGTGTATAGGTGTGTTCACGCTGAATTGCATATACACACCTACACACACAATGTCCTCAGAAGAGAAGGGAACTCGTAGGAGGTCAGGATGCTGATAAAGCAAAGATAAATCGCTTTGGTTTGACGAACAACAATCAAATCCTGCTCTGAAGTGAAAGGTGAAAAAAATTTATACTCCTTCACATGTTACCCGTCACTCCAGACAAAACACTATAAATTTTTAAACTATAAATTTTTAAACTATAAATTAGTTTATTATAACTAATAAGGATAAACTGTATTTTTACAAAGTAAAGTTCTAATGTCGCTCTCATGATACTAGGGTGTTGTGGTTGGTTGCCAGGGCATTTCTTTGGTTGCTATAGTGTTATGAGTGGCACATCACTACGCAGTTTCTATAACACAGAAAGGGCATTCTAGGATGTTGCTAGGTGGCTAGATGAGGACATTTGAGGTGCACACTCAGCAGCACTTGCAACAACCTAACAAATGGAATTAGTACTTGCCAAACTTAAGTACCAGCTAATGTACAGTCAGCCGGACATTATCACAAAATAAATAAACCATGACAGGGTGTACAGGAGTCTTATTTTACAATAATGACTGGCCAACCGTACATTATGCCATTTAGCACATGGCTACTGACCAAATAAATAAATTGACATATTGATTTGAGTTTAAAAATTATAACGTCAGAAGAAACAGACCCCAGAGTGATACCAGAGACATAAAAATACAGTGATGTAGAAACTCAGCCACCTGGGACAACAGTTAAATATAGTTAAAGGGTTACTATACAAAACTATTTGGTGAAATAAGCATTACCAAAAATGGAGAAAAGTAGGGTATCAGAGAAAGGTAGCAAGTCCTGTGCGACTATAATAGTTCTTAATCACTATTAGTAGGATAAATCTTACCAGGACCTTTTTCCAGAAAGATGACCTTTGACTCAGGGAAGAAGTTGGAGCCAGTGATGACCATTTCTCCTCCTCCACTCACAGGACAGCTGCTAATACTGGCCTTCTCAACCTGAGGTAACTCCTGTGCTGAGCGCTGAGCTATAAAATCACACAAACACATAAGAAAATCCAATTTACATGTGGGATATTTTAATATGTGTTTGTCTTCTGTGCATTTAGGGGTGTATCTGTGTAAAACCTACAGCACTCCACTGGAATTGAAGCAGCCTGCAGTGAGACCACTTTTCCATTTGGTTGTGGGATGTGAACCCGGAACACCACACGAACCCGAGTGTTTTTCCGTCCAATATCTGTCTCTCCTTTTCTCAGCTCGATGTCTGAGTTCCTCAACTTCAGGATTCCAGCACAATCAATACTAACAAACACAGCAGGAAAAAACCCTCAGGAAGGAGTATTCATAACAATTCCATCACTCAACCTTTAAAACAAAGGTTGTTTGAAACAACAAGGTTCCTTGTACTTCTAATCAACATGCGTTACTGTTTGGATTTATGTTTTTTTCTCTCATGGAGTTAATGAGTGACTGATAACACACAAGGGGAGTGTATCTGCGTTGTTTAACAAAAGAGTTTTGGTTTACATTTAAAACTGGCAAAAAAAAGTTGTGGTTGTTATCAGCCAACTCATACTAAAAACAGCACCAGATATTTGTGAGGCTTAGATTTAGTGGAAAGGTCTTGTAAATATTGTATCTTAAAACATTATAAAGAAAGCAAATGTCATCACCAGACAGCTTCAAAGGTCTCTGTGTATGTACAGGTTTGCCTATACTTAAAGGGACACATTTTTAAAATGCCCTTACAAATACAGTAAAACACACCAAAACAAACTTATGAGGACATCTGAAGTTAGCCTTACTATTTAAGATGCTCATAAATTGGAAGAATCATGTATTGCTTTAAATCCAACAATGTCAGAAAGTTTGTGTAAGTGTTAGGACTACAGGTTTTGAGATGTCCTTATAATATGGTTTCAAAGGGGTGTTTGTGTAAATGGGTCTGGGAGAATCTGGATTTATGTTAAAGCTAAAGGTACCTGGCAGACATATTGTTTTCAGGAAGGAGTGGAATCTCGAGAACCTTCGTGCTGGTAATGATAATTTCCTGGCTTGCTGTGGCGACGGTTTTCCCTGTTATGCGATGAACCTGGTAAAAAGCGTGTGGCCTCAAATAACGATCATCCGCCGTCCCGATGAACATTTGCAGATTTACTGGCTTCTCGTTGTAGCCAATAAGCTGTTGGGAAAAGACGATTCATGGTCAGCTTTTGCATCAATGAAAACAATTTAAAGGTTGATTGTTGCATGATGCAGAGCAGAGATATGCACCATATTTGTACATAAAATAAGAAAAAAACTTTAACACAATCTCACTAGATAGAATAAATCAAATGAACAAGACTGAGCTGAAATATCTGTAATTATATGATTGCACCTCTCTTTTGAATGTCAGACAGTGAGAGTGAGAAAGCCCAATAAGTAAGCTTGGATATTTTTGGAAGCACTCGACATCTACCAGGTCAAATGGCAGTACTCTCCATTTACATTACAATAATATTTCCCCAATGTGTTTCCATCAGAAGAATCCTGCGTGTGTGCAATTACTTTCCAAATCTTCCTCCATTGACATTAATCAGACGTTAGCCTATTTTTTCAAGATGGGTCCAAAACACGCTGTAGCTAGTAATTAAAATCCAGACAGAAACATAAAGCCACGTTTTCATGCCGCAAGTAAGGAAAAAATATAAAAACAGGATCGAAAGAAAGAGCGTGAAGAAAAGCGAGACAAAAAAACAAAATCTTGAAAGACTTCCTATTCCTGCTGCTGTAATGGATGCATAAACAAGACTTTAAACATCTGAAAACTTAAATGGGAAGTGAAACCCATTAAAATGTGAATGATTAAATGTAACATCATTCTGTGAGGTCGTTGAAACTTTTTCCAGAACAGAGAGCTTTCACAGAAGTTTTTTTCCTTTCGGGTGCTGCACACCAGGCTATTTGACACATGAATTCAGCTGGTGACTGACCTACAGGGAGAAAGTATAGCAGTATTTTGCCCTGCCCAGAACTATGTATGTCTGTTTGACCTGCCAATAAGCTTCCCGGACAGGTGAGGAGTTCACAATGGAGGGGAGCTTTTCCGCTGACAAGCGTGTGTGGATGGGTGTTCCCTACTATGGGTTGAGCACACAAGCTACTAACAATCTCTCTACTGTTGAAAGGTTATGGTTGGCAAACTATTCGACCAATACAGCAAAAGAGAGACAGAATTAGAATGAGAGCAAAGGAAAAGGAAAAGAAAGAGAAGCCATTCACAGGTAACAGAAAGACCAAGCCAACCACAGCAACACAATGAGAAAAACATGCTTTTACATCACATATAAACTGACACGTCTTGACATCAGAGACAAATATGTGCATGAAAAAGGGAACAACAGTGGATGGTGGGGTAATCAGAAGGCTGGGAATTGGAGAAGAATGAAAGAATTGGACAGTGTTGGGTTTGTGTGGCTGCCCAGACATCATGGCGTTATTACCCTTGGAGACATAAGTACCTGAGAAAATTTTAAAACCAAAAAGGCATGCTACATTTCAAAATACTGACTGTGTTTCTGAAGAAAATGAAATGGCAGAACCTCCGAAGAAAAGGGTATGAGTAAGAGAGGAGACGTTCACTTTCCAAAAAATTAAAATGGAGCATTATGGGTACCGCTTCAGGGAAGTATTGCCTCATCCTTCTTGTAAATGATGTTCCATCAAGCACTCTTCTGTGAGCATTAAATGAAGCGACCTGCTAACAGGAACCTCCAGACACACGGGTCCGGGCTGAATATAGTGTATTCATTGTTAAACTGACTCTTGGTTAGGGCAGCTGGGCGTTGGGGAATCAAGAGCAAAGGCCATGTTTATGCTCAAAAACACGGAAAAGGTAGAGGGCCCGAGCGAGATGAGCCATGACCTCACCAACATCATACGCTGATGGGATTTATTTCAGCAGTGGGAATCTTGTTACCCTTGGTAACAGCACCAAACTCTACTGGACAATAAATTTTCATTGGGGAATGTGTTTGCTAGGAAAAACAAAATGAACAAAATGAATCGTGTGTTTGTGTGTTTAAAGTGGGCTGCTTGGTTCAGACAAAAAGTTTTAGAGACTTTCTGTATTCCTTTTAAGATGCTTGCTTTTTTAAATCATCATAGTGATCCAGCTAAGCTCTGAATAATGCACTTTTTTTTGTTGCTTACAAACATAGAAATTTCTGAACTGTTGTTACTAGGTTAGAACTAGGAAAAAAACTTCTGTGAAAGCTCTCTGTTCTGGAAAAGGTTTCAATGACCTCAGAGAATGATGTGTTACATCATTAATTAATTAATTAATCATTCATTCATTTTGTTCATTTTGTTCATTTTACTGGGATATGGTCAATTAAATGCCATTCCCATACCACATTTTGTTTTCAATAAAACTACATATTACATGTAAGTTCAACAGCAGAATATAAATGAAAGGCAAAATAAGATGACACTTAATATGATCAATTGGTAGCTGATTGGAGTGTAAGTTGTGAGCATTCCATAGCATAACTGAGCCAGTTATTACTTTTTACAGCTATTATATATATTTTTTCTTTTCCAAATTTCTACAGCAATTAATTAGCTGCATCAAAACCCAGAATGTGTATTTAAATTTTGATTTATGTTTTTGGCTTTAAGTGAATTTATTTTGATGTACGATGCATTATATGTGTAAAATTACTTCACAAGGTAATACATCAGGACATGAACATTTATGACTTTAATAAATTCTATAAACATGTTTGAACTGTAGCAAAGATTCAGAGCACTGCCACACAGAAAAACCGCAAATCTATGAGGAAGAGCACAGAGCTTCTGAAAAGATCTACAGTTTAGCATCTGTCACTGACTTCAGCATGATTCTCTCTCTCTCTGTAATTGCCATTCAGAAATCAATGCTAACAACCGCTATTTATTTGAGGGGAAAAAATCCCCGCCGATCACTTTTCTCATTTGTCTGCTATGAGTCAATTAAGTTTGCATGTGTTTAAAATGTTTCCACATGCTGCATTAGCCATGCCAATTAGTCATTAAGAGATTTAGTGAATTAATTTTGAAAAATTCTTCAAGGGAAGGGAAATCTTTTTTTTTAATGACTAACACTATTTGTTATGCAAAAACTTTTTACATTTGTTGTTGGACCCTAATTAGAGGGGCTTCCTCTCCCCGCCTGTCTTCTCAGTCCCCCCAAAAATCTATGACTAATTTAGCTGTTAAAATCCTGTGTTTCTTTTCACATTTGCTGAAAACAATGGTACGTTATCTGAGGTTATTTTATTCTGAATCGCCTTTTTACAGACATCAAAAACTTGTTGTTAGAATTGTTAGATTATCCTTCCCTTTAGTAAGTGATTTGACAAGGAGCTCTGCTTTTTTTTCTCACCTAAACCCTCTATACTGCAATGAAAATAAAAAAATGTGGCCAAATAAGCCACTGGTACTGATATTAATCTACTTGCAAAAGTACTTCATTTTATTAAGTGAGATTCAAACTGGCAACCTCTTGCTGCCTCTGGTAAAAAATATTCCTCTGAGCCAAATCATTACATGCTCAAAGGACTGAGACTGAAATCTTAGAATCGCTCCTATTCACAACCCTCATCTATTCCCATGTGTTTTCCTCACGCTAATCTCATAGAAAAGCTTAGAGGGTTCATGCTGAGAGAAAAAAGGTGGAAGGAACATCAGAAACACAAACAAGCTTAAAATCAGGACCCTTCACTGAGCAGGAGAGGTGATGTGGCATCAGGGCCACAGGAAACATTCTCTCATTTACCCTCTCATTAGCTCACGTCACGCAGGCAGGCCTGATGAAATACACAGTGTGTGTTTGTGTGAAATATCACAAGAGGACGGTCCCTGCACTCCTGTAACCTCCCCTCTCTGACACTGGTTATATTAAACTGCTGACATTAAGAACAGTCACATGTCCCATAGCTGGAATAAAGCTAACGGGCGAAAATAGCCTCCCTGGGTAGCCTTTCATATCAAGAACTAAATAAAGACGTCTCATTCTGACTGCTTCTTGTTGCGCTGCTGGGTTGAAAGATTCAGTGACATTTTAAATACACCAGGAAGACACAGCCTAATAAGACAGCCATGTACAAACACGTGTAGGGCGGGCATGGGCGTTTTGGTGTACAAACATTTTATTGTTTTTGCACTTTAGGCTACATATTTCATTGTGCAATAACTCCAAGTACACACCCTCTACACCTTGATTTCTCCCAAATATTCATGTCACCATCTCCTCTTATTGTTCAGTCACTTTCTTTCACTACCCCTCCCTCCTTCTCCATCTCTCTATCTTGTTACTACCCGCTGCTGGCAAGTTGTTTCCCTATGTTGCTCTCTGGTTGCTATGGTGAGGCCAGCCGGTGCGTGTGTGTGCATGCACGAGACAAGATGTGTGTGTGTGTCTGTGTGGGTAAACCCGAGCCTGAGGGGGAGGGGAGGAGAGGCTCAAGGTCACACATAAACATAGTCACACACACAAACTCACACACACAGTGGCCCCTGGCCCTGAAACGTGGACTCGTGCTGACATGTTCTCTGTGCTTACTGGACACAGAGAGAGGTCTGTTCACCAATGTTTACACAACGTAAGCCTGTGTGTGTTTGTGTGATAGAAGAGAAAAAGAGAGAGAGAGAGAGAGAGAGAGAGAGAGAAAGAGAGAGAGAGATGGAGAGAGAGCATTCAATTGCAACCAATTGTTTAAATAAGGTCAACACATATACTCTCTCTCTCTCTCTCTCTCACACACACACATACTCTCTGTCTTTCTCTCTCTCTCTCTCTCTCTCTCTCTCTCTCTCTCTCTCTCTCTCACTTTATTGAAGATAAAAGGTGTAAAGGCACCAGGGCTGCTATCCCAGAAGAAAAATTATTGGAGTAAAACTTTTTCTTTATGTCATTAAATCAAAACGTCTTTGATCAGCACATAATATCTCTCACCACGAGGTTTGAAGGTCATCAAGATTTATGTTTTTCCATAATCATGTTATCTAGAACTAAGCTATGTTGTACAAAACAATAAAGCTCCATGTGAGAAGATTACTGAGGGAATATTTCTAATTAAACACAATTATTCTGTTGACAGCATCTGTGATATGCTAGTCACTGTTAACTGAGAATTGTAAATAAACTGGACTGGAATAAATATTAAAAAGATGCAATTGCTACACTGTTTTGAAATTAAAGCCACGATATCAAAGGATAGGATGACAGATTCACTTATTAACTTTGTCCAAAGCCAACTGCAAAGTCGCAATCCAATATTTCAGCTCCTGTCATGATCCTGTAAAGTCAGTAAATCTTGTGACTACTGATGATATTTGTTCAATGATACCAAGAAGGGGCTTGGTAACTTTTTTTAGGAAGTAAAACACTGAAAGAAATAATGTCATAAACAGAGATCTGTTGCACACAGGCTGACAGGCTGATAACCCCTACAATCCTGTTTTAGCAACATGTGCTGGTTTACATCTCACAAGAACTAAAACCGAAACTCTAAACAAAAACTACCGTAAACATCTGTGTGAATATCAGTGGAGTGTACTTACAGGTCTATTCTCATACTGCGAACTGCAGGCCAGAAAAGAGGCACGGGACATTATGAGGGACAGCTCACATGTTCTCCACCAGCAGATTCAGCTCATGCTCCAGCTACGTGTACTGTAAACTTATTTTAATTATTAGTAGCTCAGAACAATATAAGATGCAGAGACTATTTTGGACACTATGGTACACACTTCTGCTCGTGTCATAATCAGCACTCTGGTGTCTGTGTCTGTTTGATCCACTCTGTGCACCCGAAACTAAATTGTCCTTTGGAGGGTTTACAAAACCATATTGTATTGAACTGGACAAACCTGTAAAGGTTAGGGCCTATTTAGCCTGTCGGGCACTAAGAGGAGAACCTAAATTCATCTACCTAGAAAAGTCACATCACCTCAAAAGAACAACATCATATATCAAGCATTTTAACTAAACAATTTATATAAGTTCTTCAACAAAAATATGAGCTTACATCTGCTTTTCAACCCTCTGCCACAACTGCCCCAAGACTTTTATATTTTCTGTGACAGCAAGCCACAAATGCTGTCGTCAGAATCTGTTGTACCTTACCCAGAATATTCTTTTAACATCTCCCTTTTGAAAAACAGCCTAATTTATTTTTCATAAAGATGGTTTCCATCTAGTGTTGAACCCACTGAGCTTTTTTATCCACATAAAAGCTCTGAGTGAAAGGTACAAGTCACTCTCTGACAATTCATGAACTGATCCTACAGCAAATGTAAACTCTGCTGTTCTTTGTGTGTGTGCAATTTTGTGTTTAATCAGTTTAATTGTGATCACTCTCCAAACACACAAACACACATTTAGGAAAGTATATGTCAGATGGGCTCAGAACTTGTATGCCTCCTAGCAACAGGTCTGCTGATTTTAGTTAGCCCCCTATAATAATGAACAGAGACCTGAGCAGGGGTTGTAGGGCATTACATAGCATTCCTCGTACATCTCCATTTTGTGAATTAGCCCAGTCCAACACTAGCAGTAAACACTGTCATTTTGTTTCACTGGTGTTTGTCTGGCTACTGTACGCTGCAAACCTCAGCCTTCTGTTATGGCAGCTTGACTTACAACCCACTGATACACATACACACATTTCTCATGTTTTCACTACACATTCTCTCACTTCTTACACATTAACTAGAATGGTAAAGCCCTAGAGGGTGTGTTTCTAGTTGTAAGATTAGGCCGTTTATGCCCCTTTAATGCAAATTTCATGACCTTCCTTCAACTCAGACTTGTGACCTTGCTGTGTTTGATCCACCATCCGCTTAATTGGCCTATTCTTTATTATCCACACACTAACTTTACACAGTAAATCAAAGTGTGCACACACACAACCACAGGCCTGTGCCAACTGGGGCAGATTCTTTTGCTCTAGGAAAAAAAAAGCGTTACAGGTTTACATGTTTGATCACAACCACAACAGAATAAAAAAGGCTACAAGCACTCACACACTTGTACACATTTACTCAAACAAACACATTTTTCACACGTAAAGCTCCTTACAGCAGTCTGTCTGCGGGCCCACTAAAAAACAAACCACCCACGGACCACCCACAGACTTCTTCACAGACCGTCTGATACATACTGCACACAAAAATGGCAAGGCGCTTTTTACAATGATAAGATCAAATCTGATTGGCTGGGAGTCAATTTTGGGAGTCAGTATGCGCTGGCTTTTATCAATCCACAGTCCAAAATTGCAATATTGAGCACTTCACTGTAGTCTAACTTAGAAGCTAGAGGAACTAGCTAATGAATTCTATTTCACATCTACCTAACCCAAATTGTAATGTACATAGAAAATAAGAATTTAAAAATTCATAAAGAATTATTAATTTTATTCATGAAATGCAATCATACATTGGTATTATTGGTACTGATATCAACCTTGATAGTACTGAAAGGGTAACACTCAGTGTCTTCTATTCACCTCATGTCATTTTCTTATAAAGTCACATATGAAAACACACAGCATCTGACATACAGGTGTACGAGTCTGTCCTCACAATTGGCAGCGTTAAGTGATGCTGACGAAAATATGGCTCTGTTCTGAGTCTGTTCTCTGTCTCTAAGATCCAGTCACCGCAGAGAGCCTCACTCCCGGGACAGATGGAGTCTGTGGTGTCGCCCACTGACGTCACATCAACAGATACGCCACAGTAGCAGCCTAGGGCTCCGGCAGCGCCTGCCCCAGAAAGCATCATGGGAAACATTAACGCAAACAGCTGCTCGTTTACAGATCTGACGGTTTGGGTGATTTTATGTTCAACGATTTTTCAAACGGAACTGGGAAAGTAAGCACAGGGGAAGAAAAATGCAGCTAAACAGAGCAATCAAACGTTTAGTATTTTGGGGCTGTTAAAGTCCACATTCACATATTGTGAAAATCATACTAACACTTGTACACAGATGCACAGATTGGTCAGCTGATTCTAGATGTCTTCATGATGCTATTTTAATCATAAGTTAAGTACTTTGGCTGAACCCCCTATTTGTTTATAAGGCACATCCATGTTAGTAGCTTAAACATGCTCAAATCTGAATCTTCAGTATTTGAATTCAGTTTATCAGTACTCATAATACTTACACACACTTGTGTCTGTGTCATTCTGTTACATTCAGGTTTTCTAACATAGTATTTACATGTGGGTGGGCTAGCGTGGGTCTAACACTAAGTAGATGTCATTAATGGGAGGTAATTATGCATCCTCAGTCATAGTGTGAGGGGAACTGGGGCCATGATGTTAAAGAGTTAGTCATTAATACTCTGAAATAGTGAACAAGGCACGTTCACACTAATTCTCACGTGTATGAGTGGTTGATGCTTAAAAGCATGAGGGTTTGGGGAAAAAAACTCTCAGCAAACAAGATCAAAAAATTAGTTTCGCAAATGAATTGAACAGTATTTTAACCCAATCTTAGTTTAACCATAAATTTCTAAATGAAAATTTTCTAAATGAAAAATGCGACAAACTTATTTCCACTAATTAGAGTACCAAAAAAAAGCCTCAGATTAAGCATACTAATTAGGGTGCTTTTTCTAAAACACCAACCCTTGTTTCTAGTAAAACAAACCATTTTGACAAACCAAACTATAAATAAAATGAATACATTCCTACCTTTCATTTTTTACAAATAAATAAATATGAAAATATGATTTAATATGACTCTTATTTCAAACATCACATAAAATAATTACCATAGGATATCTAAAATATAAAAAAAACACTTAAAAAAAAGTTCTAGTAGTGTGGTTTAATTACCATAGTTACCATAAAATTTTTAGATCCAGCGTAACCACTGCCATGTAGCCCCATTCCTTTTAAACATACTGATGACAAACGTGGAAGTTTGCCAATGAGTTTCTTTACAAACAAATTTTCTTCTGTTCTGTGACTATTTATTTTAAGTTGCAATTCAGTAAATTGCACTTGTTACCCTAATTCAAAATTGTGTGGTTTAGTTTAAAAAATATACCTGTGTACTCCAGCAGGAGCGTACTTGTAATTTTCTTTAGTTTAAACAAACAAAAATATTTTTTAAAACATTGTATGAGCCCTATATGGGCCTACATGTTCAACTCTATAAATGACATTGTGAATAGTGATAATTTCTACAATCCAAATTACAAACAGCTGAAGTCCATAAAACCCACAAGTACTTACCAAGAAGCATTTATCAGGCAAGACAAATTGTAAAGGCAGTTCTATAAAAGACAAGAGACTGCTGCTAATGAAAACTGATAACACAGTTAACCTAACAAAGGTCATAAACAAGGAATGAAGGCCAATTAATGACTCCCCAGACACTAAACTAAGGTGTGATGTGGCAGAAATTGCAGGCCTGTTATTGTGATTGTCTACTGGAGCATTCAAAGCCAAAGATTTAGAGCCTTCTTCTCTTCTTTACCTGCACATTGATCTCGCTTCCAGAGTGCATGTGCTTTATTATGGCTGCCACAAAAGAGGCCACTGCCTCAAGAGCATAAAATATTTATTAACAAGCTCTCTCTTTCTCAGGCTCTATAGGAAAACCAGCCTTAAAAGAGTGCCAGGTAAGCTTACCTATCTGATCAGGACAACCACATGATACAGCAGGATACTAATTGGGCTTCAATTTACATAAATGATGGCATCACCTCTACTGAAACACACTCCCAAACTCTCACAGGTGAACCATTGGTACACACAGAAGCAGTTGGTATGATATGAAGTCTTTAACCAGGCTGCTACACTGTTTACTTAGATCTAGCTGACACTATAACACTCTCTCACCCAGTAAAAGGAATTTTACGACCAGTAATGAGGTTACTAGGCCACACAGCAGACTCTTTCTGTGTGGTCTTGCTTCTCAAGCTCTGCTTCCTGTGAGGGAACGTATGGCCTTATGCTCTGTTCCCACTTTTGTGGTCCGCGTAATAGGTAGCAAGAAATCAAGGCCATTAGGTCTGCAACAATAACCTAAACTAGGTTTGACCTCTCGCACATTCAGATGAAACGTGTTTGACCAGGCAAGTAACAATATAGGCTGAAAGTAGGAGGCCCACTGTAGATTCTTACCTTGACAATAGGGTGGCCCCCGGATGTAGCCTTTATGGCCCCTCGGCTGCCTTCAGTCTCATAATGGGCTCTGTGATGAGCTTTGGGTTGAACCTCGATTTTCAGCTCAAACTGTCCATACTGATTCGGCAAAGGCCAGTCCAGAGGAGGCAGGGATGACGCCCTGGAAAAAAAACAGCGAACGTGAAATTTTCCTTCATCCCTTCCTTTCACTTAAAACAGCTGAATAAGTAAATAATCAAATGTCCCATATAAGATAGCAGGGCTTAAATTCCGGCGCAGGATTGCGGGGAATGCGCATAATTTAAACCATTCCTGCAAGTTTAACTTTTATAATGTGATAACAAATGTATTTGCTTAATTTCAGATCAAATTATGAAATGCATCAACAGAGGCAAAAAAAGAAATCACCGGTTCAAACAGTCTGTCTTTATTTTAAAATGTAATTCCACAAACAGCAGCACCGGCATCTCTGACTGTCACTGAGCCTGTACCGCATTCTGAGTAATAATGAGCTGCTTGTGAAGACAGAAAATAGATTATTTTAATCCAAAAAAAAACACATTAAATGCGGTTTTGCTCTTTATAGTGTGAGCGGATAGAGCGCGCCTGCAGACGCACCTGTAGACAGAGCCAAAATCGAAATCAAAATTCGATATATTGTACAGCCCTACATAGTGAACAGTTAGAATAATAAACAACACAGAAGTGTAAACTTTTGTCCTCATAATTTGTAATTTGTTCAGACATGATTTTAGATTACCTTAGCTTGTTGTCTCGAAAAACAACCTGAAAGAACGTAACCAATATTGGGGAAGACCAAATGCAGAAGATTGGGAATATACCTTTAAAATGGGTAAAAATGCATTTCCTCTCAATTTCGTTTTGAGGGCCTATATCAAACAGATGCTTTGTCAGTGAGTAACTATGCAACAGTTCAGACAGCAAGGAAAATAAATATAAGTGTGCCAGACTTGGTGAAAGACAGAAATTTATTGACTATTGACTTCAATATCAATATCAGAAATACTTCAATATCACATCCCCTTAGATCCTTGCACAAAGCTATCATATGTCTGGAATATAATGTATGAACAAACTACTTCTACAGATTAATGTTGATCGTAGCTCTAATTCCTAGTAAATTTAAGAGTATGGAAAATAGAAGCCTTGACATTTTGCTAAGATCCAAAGAAAAAGGAAAATCATGCAGGTTATAAATAACATAAAGGTGAGTAAGTGATGACAGAATTTTCATGTTTAGGTGAATTATACTTCAACTATTTTCACTTTTTACTGTTTTTCTACTGTGTTCTCTTTAAAACTCTCCAGCACTTCCTCTGCTGTAAGGTGACGTATACATGACCCGCTGTCATAGTTACATGAACAGGATGGCCAGGGGAAATCTGAGACAGCTGAATGTGAGACCTTAGTGGCCTTGTAACCTGGGGACATTGTTTTCAGAGGCTTTTGCTTGGTCTTAAAACATAACATTACCTGCCCACTGACTGGTAACGTTATTAGGAACTGAATATAAATTTTAGGGAGGCCATTCTGAATCTCACTGATGTAGCTGTAATGAAATGAGGAATCAAATTAAATCAGATTCTACAAAAAAATTCTCAGGAAATCTAACTCACTTATTTAGGTCACAACTTTTTGTGCCCAAAATTTATGGCCAACAGCACATTGAAATCATCTCAATATTCACAATACTGCTTAGCTTTAAATTACCAGCAAACTCATATGGTAACATATCTTGAATATTTTACATTGTTCAGCCTTTCGATGTGTGTCTTCTTCTGAAAGTGTTATGTCTAGCTGGCTCTCCCTATCCACTTCCACTATACATTACAGCTTAATGCAGTGCCAATATAGCCATGATAAACCAGAGATGTTCTAGATCTTTCTATTGCTGCTGATAGATGAAGCAGCCTGTGAACACACACACACACACACACACACACACACACACACACACAGGTCCAATGGCAGAGAGCAGGAGCTGGAGGATCATATAACAGGGATCAGGTATCATGTCTCTGTTGTATTAGGGTATGGCCGTAAAGATGTTAGTCAACACTGCTCCTGCATGCTCTTCTGGCTGGAGCTTTCTTCATGTGCTTGTGGGAGGAAAGCAAAGGGGACACAATCACAAGGGGCTTGTGGGACACAATCACGAGGGTGTGTAACTGTTTCTTATGTGACCGTGTTTTGCTGTTTGCAGAAGCCAACGTGTGTACTATACATTGTGGATTATTAATGAAGACTTGTGTCTGTTAGTGTTTGCTTGCGTGCTGGTGTGGTCACTGTGGCCACAGAATCACTGTGGGTAGGGAAATATTTGCGGCCCACAGCCACATGCTCTCTTTACTGATTTATGGTGATAGAGGCCAGGGCACACACACAGACCATCTTCATCTTCAGAGCCATTATCTAATACACAGACATGGATAGCAGACACACTTTTAACCCTTTCTGTTCACTGGTTCACTCAATTTGCAACTGTTTCATAACACTCTAATTACACATTAACTGTGTTCCTAAACCAAGTTAGCTACCTACCTAGACAAGATACCTCCTTTTGGCCAAAAGAAATCCCATAATGCACTGCTCAGTAACAAAATGTACTTGGATGGCAGATAAATTATTGATTATTCTTATTTCTTTTCATATTCCTAACCATAAGACTTGCACTTTCTGAATCTTATTCTTTGCAGTAATATTCTTTTATATTGAATATTTCTTAATATTCTTTTGTATTGAATAGTATATCTTTGTATTGTTATTTCACTCTTTCTGCACTCTTTCTGCTTATAAAAGCATGACATTGTAAGCGTGTGTACTTCCCATAAAGAGCACTATTTTTATATTGTGTGTGTGAGTGACTGTTAAACGTTACGAGTCATTGTGCTTATACACAGCAATTCAAACTGGTCAATTAAGGTTCCATTTCAGGTTGGAAGCTGCCTTTGAGCTAGCTGACTATGTACGAGTCATATTACTAGGTTTTGGAACAGAGCTATTGTTTACTCAGACGTGAACACTTGTAACAAAGAAACATTGCAGAACTTTACCCCTAGTATACCTGGGTCATATAATGAACAAATCACAGCAGTGTGCTAACAACACAGTTCTATGGTTACAGCTGTGAAGAGCTCTTCAGTACATAGGTGAGTTTACCTGAAAATAGGAGTGTGTCCTGGTTTGGGTTTGTTCCATGTGAAGTGAGATGGGACAGAGAGAAACTGTTCTCCAGGTCCATCTTTCTTTAATCCGAGCATGCCGTCCTCAGCAGGTGAGTCTAATAAGGGAGATACATTCCCAGAATCATCCATAACCAGGTCACCCTTCCCTGGCTGGATCGCTGCTGTACAGTCCTGGGAAGTCTTCCTTGTTTTGGAGGGGATGTCGGCCTCAGATGGACAACACTGGAAAGGTGACTTGCTCATCGATGGGCTTCCTATCCAGGTGTCTTCGGTCACACTGCCTCTGGGTGAGGGACCGGGTGTTGCGGTGGGAGAGTGATGTGGCGATATGGAGCCCAGGTAGCATATATCAGCGCTAGAGTGGCGCCTCTTACCGCAGGGTGATGTCGGGCGTGACGATGGGTGTGAAGGCGAGCGAGGGCTCAGCCAGTTTTCATCTGTGACACTCGTTCGGGGTGAGTGGCAGGGTGATTGACGGGGTGAGAGAGAATGGCCGTGTAAATAAGAGAGAGAGTGTGTGAAGGCCTGGTGATGATGCTGCTGCTGCTGCCATACTTCCTCTTGCGGTACAGCCTGTGGAGAGCAGCCGGGCGAGGTGAGTGGTGACCCGAGTGTGAAGCGCGCAGCTGCTTCATTTAGCTCAGAATCCACATCATCATACACATGAGAAATAGACTCGCAAGATGACGCGTCAGAAAACCAGCTGCGAGAAGAAAGGCTGCTGCATGGACTCGGACTCAAAGACGAATCCCGGTATGAGTGATCAAGAGGCAGGTAAAGGTGATCCCGGGACAGGGGTCTTTCATGGTAGTCTCTGTCTGGACCCTTCGCTCTCATCTCATCCTGACTGGTCTCCATTTCCTGCTGGCAGCTTGGGGAGATGGAGGTAATCTGGATGCTGGGACATTCAAAGGCCTTAGGTGGGCCGCCCCCTCCTCCACCCACTCCTGTGGGTGTGTACTTAGAGTCCTGAGGCTCATAGCTGGGTTCATAGGCCTTGTAGTGGCCCTGCAGGGAGGGAGAGGTGGCGATGAGTTGGGCTGGGGGTGGACCTCCATGCCGCTGAAGATTGTTTGATTGGCTGACCACTGAAGGAGGTTGGCCCACATTGAGGATGTAAAATGAGGTGTTATCATCCGGTTCTAAATCTATAAAACAAAACAAGGACACTATAAGGTATGAGGCAGACAGAAAAATGAGAGGGAACACATTTTGTACAGAGCGTACAGGAAATTCCAAAATATAATAACTAATAACTAAGGATGCAAAAAATTGACCATCTGTTAAAATGATCTATGTTATGCATATTAGTCACAACATACTACGTGAAGTAATTGTCACTAGCAAAAACAACAAAATCAAATGCATTACAAAAAGCAGGTACTACAGTTGTTTCTCCACATTTGCAAGATTTTAATTATTAAAAAGCTTATTTACATATTTGCCTATGATCAAAGAATCAGTAGTAACATCTTGTGTGACAATAAACAGATGAGCGAGAAACCTAAAAGGACACACTATCTGGAAAAGCTCAATTTCTAAGGACAACCGCACTGAAAATCAGCTTTAAAGCATTTAGTACAATGACAGATAATTTTGTTCTAAGTCATTTATAGAAACTGAAAAACAAATTGTATCGTTCACAGTGTAATTGCTCATACTGTATAACTAACACATAAATAATTACTGTCTATTGAGGCACTTCAAGGCCTGTGTCTGTCCGCTGATAAGAGAGATGAAAGAACAGGCTATTCTCTCTCTCCTTAATTGGAGAGCTGTTCTGATAGCCTTAAATAGGAAAGACTGGCTGCAAACAAGCCTGTAGACGCTACAACGCTAGCAACAGGTACAACAACAAGAGTATTATAGCACAAACTACAATATACTGATATCTCAGTATGATATCTCAGAGAGAGAGAGAGACAGAGAGAGAGAGAGATCTATAGTGAGGGAGATCCATTTTAAGGTAAATATAATGAGACAAATGTCTATGGGTTAGTCGATGGGGAAAATTTCGGGTGGGGCGACAGATGGGCTCAAATCCAGAGAAGAACATCCTGTGCGCATTTTCCTCAGGACATACGCAAAAACTCACGGGAAACAAATTCACACATAGGCACATGCTTTAGCCTGTCACCACACAGAGACTGACCCTATTAATAACGGCAGCTGACTCACAGACACACAGATGGCTATTATGCACTAATACTGTATACAGGCACACACCCACAGAGCATATTTTGGCAGTGCTCTATTAAAGGTTATTGATGAGCTTCCAGTGACTGGGCAGAGGGAGCCTGACAGAGCCAGACAGCAGCGAGCACTCAGTGCCTGCATTCACACAGTAGAAGAATTCGGTTGGGAATCCAGTTTTAGAGTGCTAAATGCAGTTAGTTCGGTTCTAACCAAGAATGGCAACACTTGTGAAAAAATCCATTTAATGCCATTGAGAAAGCTCATAGTAAGCTCATAGAGAAAGCTCATAGTTCCAGCAGGACTTTGCAATCTCAAACTGCCCTGGTCACCCACTTACTGGCTGGTTTGAACTGATGCCCTCCGGTAGCCATTTTAAAGCTCTTAATCGCGATATCAACGTTTGGGATAGACATACCGCAAAGATTACGTCAAAGTTTTGATAAAATGTAGTCTTTATTTTATGTGTGGTGCAACAGGAGAGAAACATCTGTCTCGTTTCTCTATTTTTACTTTTGTCTTTCTCAATATTATGCTGATTGCTTTATTTATAGATGCTCCACACACGGCTTGTCATAAGACATGCCCTCTTGTGACGACAGAGCTTGACAGACAGGAAAAGAAACAAACCTACGTGTCACACAAGACTCAACATGTCTATCCAGCTGTGAACTCTGACCCCGAGGGAAAAAGGCCAGAGACTGAGAGTGCAAACTATGCCTCTTTCTCTCTTCTCTTCTCTCACACACACACTGCTCTATGACTACAATGTTTTTGCAGAAAATGTTAAACAATCAGAATTCCACTTGTGCTTTTGTAAAAAACAAACTGACGCAATGTCAAAGCTGATATTTGGCATTCCTATCGATCAAATGTGGGTGCCCTTATTCGGCATAGACATAGCCCCTTATTTGTTTTTACCCACAATTCCATGCTTTTCTTCATTAATGAGGCAGAAGAGACTTTGATTAATCCACCAAACACTGACTGCCAGTACATTAGCATAGCACCATGAATAAATACAATGATGGAAGAACAGAATAAAGGAGAAAGAGACAGACTGAGTCAGGCACAGATAAGAGACAGATAAAGGGTGTTGTGCAAAGGGAGCAATGGAAGAGCAGCACTGATATTTTCACCCTTAATGATTTCAGGTTAGACACCTAAAGAGATGCTTGAGACACTTGTTGGGTTACTGGGCAGGTCAGGTAATAACAACATACCTTGGGACACTTGTGGGGCAATGGGACACTCGTGGGTTGCAGCTGTACCCATATCAAAACACATTAACATGTCCTGTAAGTGGTTGGTGTAAAGAAGCATATAAATGAGCAAACTTGTATGCAAACGGTCATTATTTTTGCAATGTTTTCTGGTGCCACTAACAAAGCAGAAATCAAACACTGCAGCTTTAAGGCACAGAATAAAGAAGTGAAAGGATAAATGAAAAAAAAAAACAGAAAGATGCAGCGAGAGAAGAGGGAATGGAAAAGAGAAAATAAGTGAAGATCACCACAGCAAGCTCTCCAAGAACAGCCTGTTCCCCTGAAAGACCTTCCAACACTGCACAGCCATAACGAAAGCAGGTTGGCCATTCACTGGACATCAGTTTGCATGATAAATACTGTGATGTGACTTCTGCCTCATCTTTAGTAAAGTGGAACTTCAAAACACTTTTTTTTTAAATCTGGGCAGTGGACAAACAATTAGCACAAGTCTTCTAGCACATTCACAGTTGAAATCCAGCTTGTGATGTTTCCCAGGTCATGTTTCCCTCTTTTTTTTGCATAATTTATTTTCCTTGCGGTCTTATAAAAAGGGTTATAAAGCAAATTTTTTATTTTACAAAAAGGTCTTGTGTGTGTAATATGAACACACATTCCCAGTTCCTGCCACCTGATGTCTGCTGAAATCATCAGTGAGAGAAAGCCTGACCCTGATTATCCAGAACCATCTGCTGGAAGGATCCAGTGAAACTGTAATATCATGGCCAATATACGGTACCATACTGTTTAGTTACTGCAGCAAGTTCTAATTTACCACTTAAACAATGTGGCAGCCCTCTATAAGTGGTTGTGGTTGACAAAAACCTTTTATCCATCTCCAAACCACCTCAGAGTGGGGCCACAGTTCCTGGGTCAGTAATAATTTAGTGTTATAATCTATGATAAGCAAAGTAAAACTGATCTTATGCAGTATGGAGTGGAGTCCCACTGTCTGCCTGTTTACATCACACACAGTTCAGCTCCACAATCAGACAGGCTATCTGGTTAAATAAAGAGCCCTAAGAGGCTTTGCTGTTCCTAAGCTAATAATAGTGGGAAATCGCTGCAGTGTGCTGAGAAGCACTCAATACCTTACCCGATCCGTGACAATACTAATACACAAGCTTTCACCAGTAAAGTCACCCAGAGGTGAGACCAACTCTCCTGGTGCTGATCCTGGTCTCTAGGTGGTGCAGTGTGTGTGTGTGTGTGACTGTATATTACAAAATCACATGATGATGACTCCAGCTAAAGGTTCAAATATAATAATAGTTGCGAAGATTAATTGGCTTGGTTCCACAAAGTTACACAGAAAAGGAATGGTCAACAGGAACTAAACAAAATTAGAATTCAGAACAGCCAACAACCCATTATTCCATTAGTAATGATGGCCACATATTTCAATTAGGCATAACAGCAGCATGGACCACTCCAAACATCTACAGTACTTTCGAAAACACCTGTCATACACTGTGTGTGCAGTGCAACTGTTTGAACTCATCCACCGGTGATGAAAGATGAAGCAGGTGCTGTAATAGTAGTCTTTAAGGGGTGGCCTGGTCCCTGTGGTAGAAGAAACCGATGGTAATTATCCACGGTTTGCTGTGACTTCGATGTAGCAATGATGTCTGGGTAATTGATTGGTTGAGAAACGCACTCACATCCACAAGTGACAGAGTGTCTTGATCTCAAAAAAACACATGAGAATTTCCCAACAATTTAAACACTCACTTTGAGAGCATCCTGGATTTTTTGCTTTTTTCCATTTTGGAGAGATTTTCATGTTTAGCATTACATCATTTTCCTACCTACATGTGATGTTTGGCTTTCCCCAGCTTCTCTGCCAAATCATTTGTTTTGCTGATGCTCTGTGAAAATCATTTACTCAAGGGCTTACGCCATCATGACAATACATCACAAATAATAAACTTCTTTTTTCCACTGCACAGCCTGTGTGAACTCTGTGCTGTAAGATGTGCCTGTACCTTCCTCAAAGAGGGTTAACTCCTGAATTGCTTACACAACATCCTGAACTGTGTGCATATTGTCGGTATAGACGGGTGTAACCTAATCCGGAGTTCCCTATGTAGAACACACTCTCAAGAGATGCAGCTTCTCTTACCGCTCAAACACAACAAACGCCTCCATTTGCAACAACAGGCATGAAAACAATCATTTTAACACTTCAAAAATAGAATAATAAAGATTTAAATTCTAATAATATAGCAATTAACACAGTTGACTGCACACATGAAAAGAAAAAAAAGGGATTTAGATTAAGCGAACAGGCTGCCTGGTTCCAAGAACTGTTGGCAGAGTGTCGTCACAAGACTGAGTGTCTGACGCAAGCTGTGCAGAACAGCCCACACCTGTAGCAGCGTGATCTCTGTAGTGCACAACTGCAGTCGATGCTCAAAAAGTATGTGTGCGTAAATGTTTGTGGCTGCGTGTCTCTGTGTGCCTCAGCTCAAGCCTGCATGAGTGTGTGTGTGTGTCTCATTAGTCAATGCTGGATGCTCTCAGTTAACCACACAGAGTTGAACGAGGGCAGCTGGGATTTTGGGGTCATTTTTCACACACTCTCAGTGACCAACGTTTTCAAAGAGCTTTCATTTATATCACAAAGAAAATGTTGCAATTTAGTACTTCAGGAGTTTTCTGCAGTGGTTGCCCTATTAAAATGTAAACAGATAAAATCATAAAAGAAAATCTGATAATTCTATGATTTAAAAGATATAGTCTTACAGCTTTCATGTAGTTGCACTAGTGAGTAGCTTGTAGCGCTGTTTGACAGAGGTTGAATTATTGTTATTTTAAATTACGAGGAGCTAGCGGTTTAAAAAGCTTCATTTCAGAGTAGTTTCCCCAACACTTGTTTTAAGCTGCAGCAACTAATCGATAAAATCAATCATTAAAATTGTCAACAAGTATTTTTGTTATCAATTAATCAGCTCTGTACACTGTGTAGGGGAAACCTCAGGTCCATAACTTTGCTGTAGTGAGCATTATACATAAGGCAATAAAGAGGATCATATATATGTAGCTTCCTGCGTCACGACAACTTACTGTATTATACAGAGTGCTTATGTCTGTGTTCAATGCACTTGACAGATGTTTTTCATCAGAATATAAATGATATATTCTTGTTTTAAGCATTATAACATTAAATTGGTGTAAAAGGTTTGAACTAAAAGCAAGAGGTAAAATGCAGTAGTGAAATTGTAGTAAAATGTGATACAATGTTGTTCATTGTAAAACAGACTAAACATGTAAAGTGTATTTGTATAGCACTTTTTAATATGCATTTAATTTCACCATAAAAACCATTTTAATTCAAAGCACAAATACATTAGTCCATTACTTCAAAAAGTGAAAAAAGATGAATAATCATCCTTCCAAGAAGCTGGTATGACTACTTAGCTATAAAAGACCCAAGATTGATGCACCACTCAACGTGTTTGCAGCCACTGACCATCCTGGCAGAATATTTGTGTAAAGATGAAATATAGTGAAGGTAACTTAATTAGTGTGTATTTGTGCAGATTGAGGGAGAACAAAATACACACTTATGAACATAACTTATATAATTTAATGTTAATTAAAATATAATATAAATATAATTTATAATGTTAACTAATTCTTAACTTAATCCAATCCAGTCTGTCTATAATAAATAAAGTAGAGTGAACATTTTGCTATTTTATAACCAACACTTAATAGTCGTTTTTTGGTATATTGATAGAGCATAATAAAAAAAAAATCTCTTTTTATAATGAAAATAATGAAATAATGGAATCTTTTGTTTTAGCTATAGACAGCGTTTTCTATAGACCGCTTTCTATTCTGCTAAATGGCAGTTTTCTGCATAAAATGCAACTTTTCCCTGTCTAGGCGGCCCACTGCTGTGCACCCAGTTTTGCAGCCAGTTACATCACCAACAAGCTGCGGATGTCCGCTGTGCTAGGTGATGGCAGCCTAAGCCAACATGAACGTATGTTTGCTTTCTAAATAAAGCTCTCTAATTAAACCATCTCACACTGTGATAACATTACAGGATAAGCTCAGCCGGCAGAGAGAACGCCTCAGGTTCATTTATTCCCAACCACGTCAATCACAGCTGAAATAGCCAAAGCAATAGAGTCAGTTTTACATCTTATGTCTGGCCCATTCGTGTTACAGTGATACAATTCCTATTAACTTAAAGGCTGCCTCTCATAATGAGTCATAAACAATGTTTAGTGTAAGATCACTCTCTGATCTGATCACCTAGAACCAAAGCTGATTTCACCAGGTGAGACCAAAGGAGATTCTGACAGTGGCAGATACTAATGTAAGGCCTTGAAATCATTATATGACCTTGTGTTTAAATCATCTCATTATATGACCTCGTGTGAATATTTCTTAATTGGCTTGTTAGAATTATAGGATGTACACAATTCGGCTAATGCTTTGACTCTTAAACATATAATATCAGAGGCACAGAGTGTTTACAAAGAGACATTCAAACACGCTCAATAGATGTGAGGTGTGAACTGTCTGAGCAAACAGTGTCTGTCCATCTTGAACACCTACCTGTACCTTACTTTAATCAAAAACATACCTTAACAGGACAAAGTAATAAAGGTTTTTTCTTCTGGTCCATAATTTTTACTGGCCCCATCACAAATTAATTGTGTATAAATATTTGATGCTAAATATTACTGATTGGTTAGTAAATTTTAACACATTATACTTAGAGTATCACAAGTTATGCTGACATTTTCAACAAAACCTGTCTGCCAGTTGTACAATGTGGTCTGTGGCTAAATGAGTATAAACTGCAACAAAAATAATAATTTTATACTGAAAAAACAAAGAAAGTTTTTAAGGCTAAGACATCTAACATTGATTGATTTTGTGATACTGACTCGCCCTGAAACTATCAACTTCAACTCTTTACTAATTGCATTGACTCAAACTTGGACTATGCACTAACAAAAAGTCTAAGAAACAGATAAAGAAATAACAAGAATGAGCAACAGAGAACTGATTACAGCATTGTTTAAGTTTTTGTCACTTAAACATTATTTTAAAAGCAGAGAAAGCTGCCATATAGCCAGTTTAGGATGACTGAAACTAAAATTGTAGTGGTTAATCAAAATATACACATCATCTTAGCCACCAAAAGTCTCAGGGCCTCATCTGCAATATACCACAACCATCACACACATTTAACCATCCAGCTGTCAGACACACTTTTAATTACACAACAGCCCAGAGGGTAAATTGTGCAATGGTGCCTTGGGGACCAAAAGAACGGGAAGGAAGTGAGGCAGTGACTCAGGGGAGAATGAGAGGACCTAAGGTACAAGGTTATAAACAAGTGTAGGGTAAAGAGTGGAAGATCGACTAATCTGTGCTGAGCATCACCTATAGCATAATTCAAAGTTACAACTCACTGCATACAAAAGACATCTGTATATCATTTTGTCCATTACTAGTTTAATGCAGTTAAATTCATTTTGTCAAAGCCTGGTAGAAAAATGTTCCATGTGTGATCACACTCTTCCTTTATTCCATCAGCTAAGGAGATTTGAAGGCTAAATGATTAAGTAAAGCAGGAGTCCCTTTTGTTTCAACCTGTTTTTCCTCAGGGCTGGTCCACCAAGATTTTACCTGTCTTCTATACTGTAGAAAGGGTGGAGCACCTTCTGTCAAACTGCTATAACACATTGTGTGTCATTTCACAATGTGATATTAATACAACAGCTTCTGTTAAGTGCACTATCAGTCACAGAAATTGCTTAAAAAGAAGATCATAACTAAATATCAACAACTTTTTTTACAGGGGCTTTTGTGTGACAGTATAAGGAGTTATACGTCACTCTGACATCACACTGAAGCACACTGCACAACTCCTCATGCCAAACACAACATCTGAAATTAGGCATGTTCCTTATCGTTCCCCTGCCAAACACTACCAAGGGCAGATCAATGTCATTTTCAGAGCAGTGAATTTAACTACTGGTAAACAAAATCCAGCAGCTTTAAACAGCAGCAGAACTTCATATTACAGAGTCTTTTTAACAGATTTCAATGCTTTTTATTCCATTTTTCTAAGTTGTACAACTCTTCCGGGTTGTAGAAACTACTAATTTCAAATAATATTATTATAAATTAATTAATCCAAAATCTGAATTAGAAGCTTTGTGCAGGTACAAAAATGAGTTTGTAGACAGACGTATGTGTGTGATGCTGTTTACTAGTTACATAACCAAGCACTAGCTCAAAGTGTTCTCTCAATCAATGCTGTGTTCCCATCAAAGCATCAAACATGAGTTCATCCATTCCGACCAAGCCAGTTCTCTCTTTGATTAAAGTGACTTGGCTAATGAAAAGAAATAAAAAAGCACACCTTTCTGTGGCTAAAATCGACAACCACCTGTGTCTGATACAAGATGCTCTGGTCACTAGCTCCTGCCATTGCCAAACTCTGTGAAAGTTCAAGAACGATCCCTGTGTAACAGCGACATATGCATGTTTGCTGGTTTCAGTTACACTAAATTTAAACTAGACAAATGCCACACATATCTGCTTGTGCCTCACCCCAGGAAACAAGCCCCTCATGCTCACAAAGTTAGAGACCTTCTCTCACATTCAAAGCCCTCACACACATTGTTCATATCCTCTAACAAAAACATACACCTTCTATGTGGCCCAGCGACTTGAAGCAGCTCATTGGTACGCTGTACCAAAGCCCTAGAGATCCCCTTTAAGACTCCAGCCTGTGACGTCAATGGTCCTTCCCACTAACAGGTCTCTAAAACACATGTAAAACTGATTTCCTGTCATGTATCGAAACACAACAGCAGCTCCACCTGAAACTAATCACCATGGACAACAATCCACATTTTGCTGCAGTGTTTGCAATATGAGCTTTTGAGGCCATGAGAAGCCACCTCATCCACAATGTCCAAACTGTTTGTTGTCTTTAGAAGCTTCAAAGAAAGTTGGTAGGGCCATTATTATATTAGCAGAGATAAGCTTTTATGGCTGTTTAAATGTAGGAGACATGTCATATGCACCAAATATATTTGCTTATATAATAATTACATATATGGGCTAACAGCTAAAATGTTCTTGGAGAAATTAGAAGCTGTGCCACTATCTAATGGAAATTTTTTCTGAAGCTAAGTTATGCACAATATCTACTCTTGGTTCTTGTGCGATGGATGGCCTATAAGTGGCTAACTCGCACATTGATGTTATATGTTAACACAGGGGTGCAGAGACAAGAGTCAGCACTGTTAGCCTGCTCCAAACACCAAGCAGAATTCAACATATCTGAATATATCATTGAAGCCACAGACTTCATTACACACAACATGATCGTTTACCATATTCTCTGCTTAGAATTTCATGAAAGCAAATAAACTTGTATTTAGACAGCTGGTGTTTAAGCTAAAAACGTTTCATGAAAAAGAGTAAGAAATGGATTGTTATATTTTTTAAGAAATTGTGAGTGGTGTTTGCTGATGCAAAACTTGCCAGCACAAGGTATTGTGGGTAGCTGCTAAGGGGGTTGGGCAAGGGTTCTAAGTGTTTATAATGCATTGCTATGCTTCTAGGATGTTCTGGGTGGTTGCAAGGGTGTTACTGGGTGGCCCAGGACAAGTCCAGCTTCAAGACCTAATGATATTGCCTTGGGTTCCTGTATATCTGAGATTTTTTTAACCTTTATTATTATCTCCCAGGCACTAATCGTAGGTCTGACTGCTTAGAAATGTTACAGCATACCTCTCCTCAACAAATCACATGATTTGAACTATCACTCCCTCCGATACGCACAAATGCTATAAGACCAGTTACACACCAACACTAATAGTAGAACAAACCCCTAATCATAACGATTAAAAGTCTTTTCCTAATTATACAAACTGACTTTGTCCCTACAACACAAGTCACTATTAAAATAGCTTTAGTATTGCAATGGCGGTCACAGCTTTTCACATTAGCAGAAGCATGGCTTGCTCTAAATAAAGCTTCCTGGCTGAGCTACACTCCAACAACCATCCCCTGACCTACAAGCAGCTACGCCTGCTACACCTGAGTCTATAGCCTCACCTGGGGATGTAGCGCACAGCATTTTAACTTCTGCTGCTCGGCACACACAGAATGAGACGGTGCAGGGCCGAAAAGTCCAATGATTCGTCTGGTGGCACCTGGGAAGTCCTCCTCTGACGGGACTAGCAAACCTGCAGTCTGCCCTCTGCCACTCTTGCTGCGACTCAAAATAACCCACCCCAAGAGCGATGTAATTTCAGTCTTTCCCACGACTGAGACAGCCAGCCAGCCAGATGAGCAGATGCAAGCTAGCGCAGATGGTAAACACTGCACGTTCTGCTTTTTTTACCAACATTTGGCAACTGACTTGTAAACTACATTAACGCTGGTTTCACGGACTCTGTCGACCTGATTTTTTTTAGAACCACAAGACTGAAATGAGACAGGCGCAACAAAAACACAATGATGAACGCTGCCAGTGCCATTCTGAGCAAACTACCGATTAAAAACGATAAAGAAAGGCAGAAAGAAAGAAGAAAAGAGAGAAACTGATAAAGAGAGAACCCTCTTTCCTGTTTCTGTCTGGGCAGGAGGGTCCTTTGCCCCTCCCCTTAAATTCCACTGCCATGTGAAGACCACATGCTGTGACTGGGCACTATGCCAGACAGCTCCACACTATCTGACTCTACCCAGTCCTGAGAGAGCACCTTCTGCCCCTACTACAGCCACCTCTACAAAGGGAAGAGGCCACTTTTACTGCACACTCAACCTTTGTCTTAACACCAAAGGCCAGTAGGTACTACAATAAGGACCTTAGCATTAAATTAAATATTGCTAAAAATTAGATGCCTTTGGTCTTTGGTATTTGCCATTTTATGTACAAAAAAGTTACTATTAAAAGTTGCCTCACCACATGCTCAAGGGGTGGGTCATTCAAGGTGATGACCACAATGCAAATATTAAAAGATTAAATAGACATGCAATCAAACTGCTAAAATTCGATTAGACTGAACAACTGAAGCTTCATTGCAAGCAATTATGAACATTAACATTGATGCCTAATTAGAATATGGACTATCATCCAAATCTGTACAAATTGGTTATTACAGTTTGGTTAATTATACATCTTATGAAAGTAAAATGGCAAAATAATAATATATAGAAATATCAAACAATACTTAAAAGCTTTGCCAAGTTATCTAAAATTTGTTGCAACCTTTGTTACATCACTGTGACTGAAATCATGTGGATGTAAAAACAAACAAAACTGTTAAAATAGATTCTAAAAATTTCATGCAAGAATAAACCTAGTCACAAATGCCATACCCAGGTTAAGGAGTTGGAGAATTTGTCAGTTTTTACATATTCTATTAAATAAGTTGTAATTACAGACTGAATATTGAATTTAATAGTGGGTAACAATGTAATATAAGTATGTGAAACAGTACTTACTGTATGTGATATTGGTACCCTAAAAGAGAAATCTAGTATTTATTTAAACTGGTCTTGTGTATATAAAATGTAAAAAAAAAACTGGTCAGTCATCCTAACTTTTAAAAGCCAGAGTGTCAGACAGCACCAAGAGAAACATGATGCGTGTGTATAGTAACAACAGCCCTGCCCTGTAACTGCATTAAAATCCTGATGACTCCTTAACATGCTTTAACCGACACCTACATCACTTAGAATGAGAACCTGTTAAACAGCTAAAAACTAATTCAATTCTATCGACCTTTACAATTGCTGCCTGATTAGTATATATTGTGTGCCATATTCATAAGGTATTTCTATTTTCTGTCCAATTAACTATTATTATTTGGTCAATAACTTTTAATTATGCAAAACACAAAACTGCAGGATAGAAATCAAAGACAATAACAATTCTATTCATCATTCCTTTCTCAAACACCTGATCTTCTTTTTCATTCTCCACAGTTTTAAAGATAAAAGTAGGCTAAATATGGCAGCAGAAATCCAGTTAAAGAAAACATACGCTCCCAACATTAATTCATAATTTTAACTCAACACCTGCGTTTGAGTGTGTGTGTGTGTGTGCGTGCGCAAACCAACACGAGTCGGAGTGCTGAAAAACACTTGCACACAGACATTCTTCTATTTTCAACAGTTATTCCAAAATACATCCTCTGAACTTCTGTTTTAAATTAAACTTTTTTCCCCCTTTTCTTCTTTTAATTTACATAGAGACTCTCGGATGGTTGTCATGTTCTGCAGTGATGGTTCCACTGATTCCTGTAGTTTATAAAGTAGCAAGGCGTTCAGTCCTTATTAGGTTACAAAACACAATAGTACAGCATTTTACATAATAGACAAACCATGGTGGTTATTATTTTAAATATACCAAAAATGCTCTGTAATCTTAATTTCTGACCATGCAATACTTTTAAAAAATCATGCAAAACTTAAACAAAAAACACAGAGGTCCACCCACACACAGGCATTCTGCTTTCACTATACCCAAATCTCTTTCCTTCACGACACACTCGAGCACTCTGACAGATGCTGATATGGTTGCTGCTTCTCACACACTTTTTTCATTAGCCGATTACACACACACACACACACACACACACACAGCCATGCCTGTGGCCGTGCTTGGTGGTCGCAAATTCTGGACTGTCTGCACTGCTAAATTTGCAGCTGACAACACATACAAATACATACATATACATACATATCAAATTACATATAGGCTGAAGGCTGAATAGAGAAGCCTCTGCTATTGTCATTTAAATGTCAATATATGAGTAATAGCAATGTGAAGTTGCTAGGTGAGAATGCTTGGAATATTTCAAGTTTCACGTATCCATGTAAACCAAACACTGTTCAGAATGCTTTTCACATATATGTAAGCTGTTCTTATACAATGTTCAAATGTATGTTATGTATGTTGAATAGAAAAGATCTACACAGCAACAACACAGCATAATGAAACAATGTCTTTGAAACAAATGTTTGCTGCATAATACACAGGTGCATTACACAGGTGTGTTCATATTGATTACCATGTTTTATAAACTAAGACTATATTTTATAAATATATTTATGGTCACCCCAAAATGTGCAATCCAAAACATTTAGCATTACACAGAAAGAGACAAACTGACACATCTTCATCTTTACTTTTCTGCATCTTTTAAATTAAATTTATATTATTTGCCAAAAACAACTGGTAACAAAAGTAGCTAAACTTGATTACTTAGAAAAATGAAGAAATGAAACTGTAACAACCCATAAAATATTAATGGAAACTTATGGGCATAAAGATTTTTCATGAGCTGAAGCTGAAAGCATAGCCAAATGATTTCTGAAACTTTTACAGCGTTTCACTCTGTGCACCAGCTGTCAGATTCAGCTGCATAGTTAAAGACATGGAGGCTCTGACTCAAACCACTTCAATGCGCCTGTGATGCCCAAAAACTCTGTCTAGACAGCTCGTTTTGAGCCGATGTGAAAGGCTTCAACTATTCAGTAGATTTGCGGATCTAACTGATTATATTAGCTTACCGGTTAATGCACTCACTACCATACAGCCTAAATTTACCGCTTCTCCTTTTCATTGGCTGAATTTACGACTACACATGAAACTACAAACAAATACAGCAGTTGCTGTTGTAAAGCACAAAGCCGGCGAACACTGTCATATTCAGAGCGCGGCGAGAATGCATTGGTCCATGCGTGTTTTGCATTCGTTATGGATCGCATCACTTTTGCATTATTCATGAGTTAATCTATACCGATGATATGTGTGTGAGTATCCCAAAGTGCAGCACTAACCTGCGGGGCCTAGCGGCGGCTGCTGCCCGTCCTCTCCGAAGATCAGTCTGAAATCCAGCTCTTCATTCCCGGGGCAGTTTGCAGTAGTCATCGGGTTTGACAGCTCGGGCTCGCCCGTCTATGCACGCTGACTTTTTAATAAACTCACTACATTGACTAATAATGAAGGCAAAACTTTCAAACTTTCCCCCGTGTTATATTTCTCTAACTCCAAACAGAATATATTATTGCATCAAAATAATCCAAAACTGCTCGACCTTCCACGGAGTTTTAGGCGACTCGCAGCGACTTGAACTTTTCGCCCGTGGCGTGAAAGGGGAGGTGAACGTCTGTGCGTCAGCGCGACCGTAGATGGGTTCGTCCGTAAACTCGCCGCGGCTCTCCGTCTCGAGCTTCTATCCCAACTTTTACTAACAGCGCGTGACAGGGCAGTTCCAGCGGTGACGTCAGAAGAGTCGGCAGACAACAGAAGCGCGCGCGCTCGCTCACACACGCGCCCAGCACTCAATCACTCACACGTATGCACGCGCACATATACTTGACTAGTGGTTAGTGTGTTATGGAGGGGGTTTATGGGTCTTGTAGTTTCTGTGCCCGGTGTACCTTATCTAATGACGTGTTGCCTTCAGCCGGTATCTTTTAAAGACCACGTGTTTTATTGCATTTTATTGGTAATGCAATAAAAATAAATTATGAAATTAATATAAGTAATAACAAAGTATAGTAAATAAGGGAGTTGTTACGTGGGGAAGTTATCACAAGGGCTATATCCAGCTACAGTAGTCTATACGATTCAAAAGTCTAATTAGATAAATGTGTTTTTACTCTAACAGTGGTTTTAGATGTTGGTTTTAAATCGCTGGTTCAAACATTATTATCTTTCATCAGAATAATGTTTTGAATTGTGTTTAAAATGATAAAAACATCACATTTCTTTGCAATAGCAGACATGCATATTTTCAGGCAAGGGTCAACTACATAATAAGGCTAGATATAAGATTAGATTGACCTGTGCTTCCAGGACCAGGGTATTGGTCGTAAATGGGTTGTGGCAAGTTGTCACAACTTTATTCGCAATTTGTCACAATTTATTCATTTTAAAACGTTTTAGTCAAAACAATGATTTAATTTTTGTGTTACTTTTCACATTTACACTGTTTTGTGAATTGTTTTGTGTTTCATTATAGTTTAGCTGTTTGTGGCTTAAGGCTGAAATGACTGTTATGAAAACTCATCTATAGGCTACATATTTATTCTTGTTTGTTTCCAGTACTCATACACATTCCTCTATGCTGATGTGATGAGAGCAAAGTTTATCTAAATTAACTATGCTTTAGCTCCTACACAGTATAAAGGCACAAAATTTGACCTGTAATCAAATATTAATTCATGTGCACATTTATTTCCCGTGCATATAAAATTATACACCAATACAATTGTCTTCCTCCATTTACCTACCTTTAAAAAAAGACAAGGCATCAGCAATAGTTTTGTAGCAGATTACTCAACTTTGTACGATGCTTTTTTTTTATTCCTAGCTGTCCACAAACCATTCAGAATAGCCACCACCTGTTTCTGGGTCGCTCTTAGAAGAGAGAGGAAAATAAACATTAAAATCTAAAATTATTAATTTGTATGTTTATTTTTATTTATATATCCTTATTTGTACTTGGACGAATATTTAGTAATAATTAAGAACCTTTATGGTCATTTTTCTCATATTACCTCATCTTCATTTCTTCTGCACTGTAGTCAGCATGCTGTGTTTAAGCTAATGCAATGATACCAGACAAATACTAAAAATGTTAAAATGGAAGACAAAACACAACCAAACCATGGAATGGCTATGAATAAGCAGTTCTACATGTATTAAAACCAGACAGAGAGCACAGCTTTATATCACTGTCAAGTAAAAGGGAATTTACAAAGCAGAAAAACAATGTTTCCTTGACGCATGTGGGCGTAAATACACAGTGTTCACATATGCATGTGAAAGCATGTATATCACATTTCCTGTGGTCTTTATTTACTTTAATGGCAAGTTTAATCTACACGTTAAACTTTTATTAAATACCTTAATTGCTGATACATTTTGGTGGCAGTAATTAGCAGCATTGTTTGCTAAGTCAGATGTACTACATGAGTAGCTTGACCTGTTTTTATGTGTTTGTTTTTTCCCTAATCTTTGTCTCCTGGTGGACTGAATGGTAATGGCATATGCAGTAGATCGTTTTTTCAAAGCTGTGGTATTTATTTTGGCTTTTCATCTTGACATAAAATTCAGAGTTCTGAGCCATACAAAATCAATCAAAATGTCAACGAAGCTGTCTACATGTACGTGTGCACAAACAGTATTCAAACATATACACAGATTAACAAAAACACAGCATTCATACTTTTGCAGTGCATACATTGTTGCACAATTAAACATTTTTTACAAGGGCTGCATGAGCCCAGATATCATAGATATTTCATAATTGCATAAGTCCAATCAGTGTACATAATGCTTATTTACATTCAACTATCATTGATTATGTGACTTATTAACTTTATTAACTAGGTTTTAAAGATGCATGCCAAGCTGTTGTTGATAATAATAATTCTGAAGGACAATGACCATAACACATTCACACACTGTTGAAATGATGCTACCAAAACTCATTGTTTACTATTCAGAATACCTGAGTTTCTTATAGTCTCTGATGACCTTTGTGGGAGGAAGAGAGAGAACAGAGTATCCGTGGATTGTGTAGGAGGGGATGATGTGGTTTTTGATACTGTGTTCTCGTAAAGAGAGTTAAGAAGAACTTTCTACCGTCACCCAAATCCGGTTCAAAACTATTTTTCTTTTCAAGGATTCGTGTTGTTGTAATAGGCTATAGATTTGGCATCTGCAGATGTGCGTGTTTTCACAGTATTAACTGGAGATAAACAACAGTGTGCAGTGGTTTAGAGGTTTAAAATGCTGGATTTATTAGACAGGTAGTGATTTGTTTTGTTTTGCATTGATAGTGATGATTTAACGTTTGTAAATAATACTATGAATTTAGCATCAAAACCTGTTTTTTTAGTCATATTGAAATGTTGGAACAATATTACCCAATGACACACTTGCAGGAGTCTGTTGATTAGAAATGATTCATCTTTCCATCCAAATGGATAACTTAAAATGAGAGCTAGATAGTGAAATAAGTGAATTTGTTTCATTAAATGATTCTATTTGTATCAAAGAATATACTTTTGTCACACATTTGAAATCCAATTCTAAACCCAGATGGATAAAATGTGTCATATCTGGTTTATAAAATACGTTATTTGTCTTTTAAAACGATGTATCTTAAAGAAGAAGAAGAAATTAATCCATTATATGTCTAAAAAAATGTTTTGAATGAAGACGAACAAAGCTCAACAAACTTACTGTCTGAAACGTAAGAAAGTATTTTAACTGATGCATGCTGCCCTCTACTGTTCATTCCCTAAACAACATCCATTTCTAACATATCGTTTTCTTTTACAACAATGTCAGTGAATTTAAACTTATGATTTTGAAATATTACCCAATGGTTTTGATAGCATATGTGTGGCAGTGGTAAACTAATATAACAACAGTAGTTTCTGTGTTGTCACGTTAATAATTTTTAAGGGGCTCAACCAATGTGATCTAATCTAACTAATTACCTGGGCTCATATGCACTTATAAAGCCTAACATTAGCACTGCCTGCATGTTTAGCTACTTTTTCTAGAAAATGTGCATTGTTTTGTCAATTGCTTTGATAAGAAAGCATCTTCTAAGAACACAAATATAATTTAAATAACTAACATAAAATAATAACAAAATTAACATGATTTTGTTCCTACATGTTGTTCTTAGTCACTTGTTTTGGTCCCAACATCAGCATGAATAATATTTCAGACCCATGAAATCTGCTTTAGTAAGTTAACTGAGCAAAGTTATCTTTGCAGAGTGACCAAATGTGGGTTGAAACACATGGATAAGACGCATATCTAATTAAGAATGTGGAGGATATTGTGAGCCTTTACAGATTAAGCTACTGATTGCCTTTATCTGGCTTTGACCCTGAACTTCGTGGGCAGGCCTGAGAAGACAGTCTGACTACCAATGCATTTAAAAAGTTCTAGAACTAAAAGAAACGTAAGAAAACTAAAACTAAAAGAAAACCAGTTTTGCAATACAGCTGAATAAGGCGTAAAACACTTACAAAAATGTACTATGGTACAGTGATGGTATCAGATTGTAATGCCATGGTACTCAAAGATTATCACATTTAAACCTAATGTATCATTTAAGTGACAACATTCAAAGAAAGATATCATAATTAAAAAGCATTAGCTTTGAACAAATATGAAATTAGGCAAATAAACTGGCAAATAATTAGGTAAATAAACCAATTTCTTTTAAAAGTAGACCGTCCAGTGTTATCCTATAATTGTCAACAGGGGGCATTGATGAGTCAAGATAAGACCATTGAACATAATAATTGATTATTGGACTCTTTGATTGTTCCCAAAATAAAATGAACACTTTTGCATTGCTTGAATATAGATATTATATTATTGTATACAAACGTTAATACAATGACCACACAAACATGTAGATAACGTGTCGATATCCTATGTCGTATAGTACAATGAGCTTGGCTACTGACTACAGTTGAATACAGAAAAGACTATTATTTATATATTGTGGTAAAGCAGTATTTAAATTAGCATCAGGTTAATTTTCCTGCGTGCTTTTCATGCTGAGCACAACAGTCCAATGAAATGCGTCCCACAGGGATTTTAATGAAAAGCTATTGCAATGATCTGGAAGAAGCACCAGCATAATTCTAATGTTGATACAATTAAAGACCATTTTGGTCAATGTACAGGGAATCAGTGAAAATTTTATTCCAAAAGCAGACATTTATTGACATTCTGGTGCTTTATAAATGTAACTTGCCAAGTTTCTTGGCCTCCAAAGTTATTTTTATTCCTGACGCACTCTGAATCATCTATTATACAGATTTACTGCATTTACTGCAGTGCATTTACTGCTTTATTTACTTGAGCAATAAATATTTACTTATAAATATATACAGAAAAAGTACATCTGTGTATTCTGTCGAATCCAATATGATCTAAAGTATTTTGGTACACTCCTAAGCCTTTGTTCAGTGTTTGTTTGTTTGTTCTGTTTGTGTGTTTTTGAGCAACATGTGACTCAGTCATTAGTCTGTGCGCCCTGCACAGAGGGAACATCAATCAGATAGCAGATCGATGCAACATTTGGGAGTGATGTCAGAGGATCAATACTAATCCCTTTCCTGCACACACACACACACACACACACACACACACACACACACACACACACACACACACACACACACACACACACACACACACA